>CM052811.1:73003579-73030633 GCA_028533885.1 Nasua narica
GCTGCCCTGTGCCAGTGCTCCGTGCTCTGCCGGGCAGGGGGGAACAAGTGCAGCTTGGGCCTGGGGTTGGTGTGGCAGCTTTCTCAACGCCACAAGCAAGACTGCACGCTCTTTCTTTGGACAGATGGCTTTAGGACGGGGAATAGCCGAATCCCACATGGCCAGTGCTGGGTGTGGGCATGCACGAAGACTCTTCGGCAGTGGCAGGAAGACTGTTTGGGGGCATTCCACGCGTGGCTGCGTCTTGCTGATGTCACAGCATGCGGGTGTTCCCCTGTGAGGAAGGGGCGGGGTCCGTGTTATCCCTTGCTCGGCCTGCAGGCTCAGAGCAAGGCTTGGAGGGCAGCTGTTGCCGCTCCCTGCAGTTGGACAAATTCCCCTTCAGGCAGGCCAGACCACGGGTCACCAAGGAGGTTCAGTTCTGGAGCAAGTGTACCGTGATTGTCAGAATGTTACAGCGCTGAGCCCATGTCCGTGGGTCATATCCCACACTCCACAATGCCTAAACAAAGGCTGGAATTTGTTGTAATGTGGACTCCCAGAGAACTTTCAGATCCCAAGGGGCTGACGCTTGTCTTCTCCTAAGCCGGTGATATTGGAGGTGATAGGAATGATGCCGAAGAGGTTAGAATGGGGAGGCACAGCATTATAAAATGTTTAAGATGTGATCTGGAAGTTCTGGGATACTGACATCACTGGGTAATAAATAAGTCATAAAAACTCGAAATCGGTCTTTTACCAACATATTAGGTCACAAAGATTTTTCTTCTGAAATTGAAATCACCTTTTCCTGAGTGACAAAGTGGGATTCCATTTTTCTGCTGAATGTAGAGTCAGACAGAGTCCCTCCCGGGCAGAGGTGCCTGAAAAGCTTCTGGATCTTATCTAAATCCCTTGTGGGACCTCCCGTTGGTGAGACTACGTGGACTTCTTGTAAGTTGGAGGAATGCAGCAGCCTTTATTCTAGACCCAGGAGCTACTAATGGAAGCAAAGGGTCATTGGTCCTTTGGAACAATTAGTCCTTTGGAGGCAAAGTAGTGGTTTGATGCCTGCCCCATTCTGTGACCACAGAGGATGTTCCTTGCCCAGACAGCTGTTGCCCAAGCCATTAATGGTCGCCAGCAGATACCAGCTGAGTGAGTTGGGATGAATTTTATAAATCGTCTGTCATGTGGGACAAGCTGCTGGAAGCACATCCTTCCACAGCTCATATCTGTTCCCTTTGGATCTGGAGGGCAATGCTTTCTAAAAGCATAGTGATGTGAACCCTCTTAAAAAGTAGCATGGGAAAGGTGAGCAGATATGAAGGGAATATAAAATTCTGAGGACAAAATATAGAAACTACTGAATCAGAATTAAATTGGACTTGTGGTTTGTTTTCCTTTTTCTTTCAAAAGAGCAATAGAATTTGTAGTGGCTCGTCCGTAAACCGCATTATTTCCACAGGAAGTGAGATAGACGGAATGGATGCAAACTGCAAGGTATTTTTTTTTTTTTTTTGCCTTAACCCTGGAAAAAAATCGGTCACAGGAGCCAAGGGACATGGTTCGGATGTTCCTTTTTGGGGGGCTGAGAGCGATCACGCGGCCTCCAGGAAGCACTCAGTGTCATACCTTGCTCCTCACGTCTTCCTCCAGATAAAGCAGAGCAAAAGAAGAATATGTGGCGGAAACAGACCACAAGCAGGAAGGGCTTAGGGAGGAATTGCTGACAGCCTAGAGACAGGCGCTCTACACTTACAGGCACGCGCATTTCCCTGCTTGCACCTGCTGTCCCCATGCCTATGCCGTGAGAGATCCAGGCTCTCACCGGCCGCCATGTTAGCAGAGCAGGCCTGGAAGGGCAGTGAAGGCTTGCCAGAATCTGACTTCTCTCAAGCTTCTGTGTCTTTCTTAGTGCACCAGAAGGGGAAAATGACAAGCGTGACCTCTTAGTGGGGGACTGAATATTTCACCAAAGCCTAGGACCTCACATTTTATTCTTTTTTTTTTTTTAATTTTTTTATTAACATATAATGTATTATTTACCCCAGGGTACAAGTCTGTGAATCATCAGGCTTACACATTTCACAGCATTTGCCATAGCACATACCCTCCCCAATGTCCATATCCCTACCTCACATTTTATTCTTAAGTCTTTTCTGTCAGAGGTACGCGTAGAAACAAAAGGGTTCTGACAAATGAGAACTGTAGGTCACTGATACGTTAGCCAGATGTGCTTGTTGTGGTAGAATTCCTGTCTCCAATTTTTATGAAACCCAAAAGAGCAGTCTGGATTTCTCCTTTGCTCAGTCCAGAAGCTCTGTGTGCTAGATCTGCTTTAGAGTAGGTCTGGAAGAACCAGTCACACTTATGTTTCTGAGAGTACTTGCTTTGTACCTTGGCTTTGTGCCTTCAGTTGTCATATTTGGGAATCTGTTCAGGCAAAGTATCGTTTTGTATTTGTATTGATACTATAATAATGTGGGAAGGCCTCTCTTCAAATTTTGATGTGGAATTTTAATGTCCTCAATATGTCATTTCATAGAAATGTCAAATGCTAGAATAAGTCAACGTTGGGGTCAATATTAAAGAGGAAAGAGCTCTGAAGAATTTTTATTTACAAAAATGCTTTAAAGCCTATAATTTTTCTTTCTCAGTTCTTTGAAGTATTTTTCCCCACATTGCCTATTAGTTGGAATGTGCATAACAGGCTGTTAGGATCAGACTTGTCCCGACTCAGTTCTGAATGGGGCACCAGTATGATAGATGTATGATGCCCCAGGGAAGAGGCAGGTCCCCAGAGGAAGAATTCAGAAGGGGTGAGTGAGACCCAGGCCTGTGAGCCTCCAACACCCCAGCCACGTGAAGGCTGGGGAAGGGACGAAGAGTATGAAGAAGAGACCCAGAGTAGTTTCTCTGGAGAGAGCTCTTGTGCTCCTGAGTCTCTACCCTCTACTTGGGCTTGGTGGGCATATGTGTCCTCATTGGAAGGACATCACCTCATTGGGTGATGGTCCAGCTCCTGCCCAGATGAATCTAGGGTATGAGAGATCTGCTCAATAATAGCTTTAGTGGGACTTTCTGGAAAACCGTGAACAGCAAACGTGAATTAGTGGCCCCTACTCCCTTTTAAAAATGTATCTGTGTAGTTCTTCTGAAAACTAGAGCTATTGGCCTGGCAAATGAATGCTTTTACTTGATGATATTTTATTATGGGATGTAATTAACCTCTACACTGAAAGGAGTTTTCAGATGTGTAGGGTAACGAGATTCTTTCTCCTTTATAAATGGCATCTCTAGTTTGGGGTTAGGTTTTGGTATGGTGGAAAGGCAGAATGAATTTCCATTTGCTTCACTCTCCTTTAGTGTATCATATTAGTTTAGTTCCGGAAGGGGTTTAATTTCTTTGCAAATACTCTTTTTTATTCCACACCCTTCCCCCAAATAGTCCTTTGCTTAGAAATAACAAGTAGTGAATGAATAAGGCATACTGATTTTTTAACTGTAATTTTTATGCATTTTCTGAGGGCTTTTCCCCCCACCTATTATACTTACTTATATAAAAGAGAACCACATTAGTAATAGATTAATTACTGAATTACTGAATGACCAGATTGACATATACTAAGTCTGTCCTTGAAAGAATTTTTATTTCCTTAACTAAAAAGATGTTGGGGAAGGGCAGGAAGTTGCTCACTGGACACTTAGGACAGAAAAATGGTCCTTAATATACATAGGTGAGCACAAGTCTGGATTTACCTGTTACCCTTTCTGAAATGTTCAGTGATGGGCCTGTGGGGTGACTGGTGCCACCTGGTGGAAGATTCTAGTAAGACATGGGCAGACAATCTCCCTTGCTTCTCATGAAATCTCAGAACTGGAAGGCACTGCGGCAGTTTATCCCCTTGCCTCTTGACTAGTCCTGAAATAGCCCAGTCATATGAGAAGCTCTGATGCTTTAAAAGATTTCAGGGAATAATATTTGCTAGCCATTAGCAGGAGTTCATGCCAAAGCTCAATAAAAATAATAACAAAACTAGCCAATGCTTATTACCGCACTTGCCCTGTTCCAGGCACCTTGCTAAGTGCATTATCTCCATTAATTCCTTATGACTGCTCTCTACAGTAGGCACCTGCATGATCTCTATTTTACCAACAAAGATGCTGAGACATAGAGAAGTACAGAACTTGTTCGAGGTTACTCAGCTAGTCAAGTGTAGAGGTTTCTAGCCCATACACATTTGAGGTGAGATTTAAATCAGGGCAGTCAGAAGCCAGGCCGGTGCCCTTCAACCACCTCCTGCTTCACGAAACTCATCTATTGTGAGTAAACACTTCCTTGGTGTTAAATGAAAATCTGCTTTCCAGATGCAGTCCCTAATGACTTGTACAGATGGATAAACCCTCATGATCATTCTCTATCAATAACTGTTTTCCAAGAGAGTACAGAGTTTTGGATAGACAGGGTGTTTACTGCCTATAATGATTATGCCAATCTAATAAAGTAATAAATATTTGAGAAATCCAATAGACATTATATAGGTTTGGTTGACTAAAGAAAAACATGAAAATGAAAGAGAAGAGGCAGTTAACGTATTTGGACAGTAATGTGGTGAAGCATGGGTAGTTATGAATATTTGGATATCAAGTAGCTGTAATCAAAATATACAGGCATGAAATTATATAAGATATTCAGGTTATCTCGGGAAATTGGAGAAAAATCAGTGGAAAGTGAGTCAGAAAATGAAGAGTGGAAATTGTTTATGGTAGATCATTATGCATTAGAAGTTTTAAAATTTCTGAAGTATGATATGTAAAAATGAGCATAATTTAATTAAAAGAGAAAGGAATAGCATTTTAATGTAAAGAGGGACTATTACAAAAGTACAACTTAAATTATTTTTAAGAACTTCTAGTGTATTTGCTGGTAAAGTTAACTTTTTAGTGAATGAACTAACAGATACATAACTACTTTGAAAGTATGTTACAATGCAATGGCAAGTCTTAACTTTTGAGAAAATATAGAACTGGCAAATTTTCCTTTCCCCATCATGTAATCTTTAGAAAAATAGGTATGCATTTTAGATTCTGGAATGGATCTGTGAGAACATCCTATACTAATGGCCGTGTTTTCTCCTCTAGCCTGACACATAAGGTTTCTAAAAAGTTGAGAATGGTGTCAAACACTGAAAATTTTAAGATTCCTACTGTATTAAAAGTTAGCACAAGTTAAACTGGTTTGCAAATGCTGTGGCACTAAGTGTTTACATTTTAAAAGTTAATAATCTATGTTTTAAAAACGCATATGTAAGTGTAATGACCCTATTATAATGTCATTTGCAAACATTATCTGAAGTCTTTTATGCATTTGGGCCCCAAACACATATCGCTTATGGACTCCAGTGCCATCTGTATCATGAAGGAGCACTCTTAATCCATCCCAAGAGGTTAAAGCCTTGCCCATTCTCAGAAAGGGTCTAGCTCTCTCTCCTTGGTTGTGCTTTTATATCCTCTAAATTAAAGGCTGAAGATGTTCCCTAGATACCTGAGGGGCAACTGTCTTTCCAAAGAAGTCCCAGAAAGCAAAGATGCAGTGTGGCATTCTGTTTCCAACTTTGGGGACCAGTTCACAGGGGCTCATTTGATAATGAAACTTAATAACATTCATTTATATGTCATATTTTGTGTATTTCATATAATACATAAGTACAGTAAAAACAACAACAACAAAAATAAAACTGTGACTGAGAAAACAGTCACAAAACATCCCTGTGCTCCAAGCACTTGGAGAGTTTAATTGCACAGTGAGCACTATTGAACTGCTGTTAAATTTTCATTGACAAAACTGATGCTTGAGGAAGAGAAGACTGTATTCTTAAGGATTGTGGGGGAAAGTCAGAGCAGGAGAACTGCAGGTCACTGCCATAGCATCTGGAAGCGCAGCCTCATTGTATCAGAATGGACTAAGATCCTGTTTCATAAAACGATACTCTTCCCTATTTCTTTTTTAAAAACCATTTGTCCGAGGAAGTGTATCTGTCATTTCAAGACTCTATGTTTGAGTTAGAACATCATGGACCAAAATATTCGTAATTAATTCATGATAGCCCAAACCTAGAAAGAACCCAAATGGTCATCAAGAGATAAATGGATAGGGGCGCCTGGGTGGCTCAGTGGGTCAAAGCTTCTGCCTTCGGCTCAGGTCGTGATCTCAGGGTCCTGGGATCGAGCCCTGCATCGGGCTCTCTGCTCAGCGGGGAGCCTGCTTCCTCCTCTCGCTCTGCCTGCCTCTCTGCCTACTTGTGATCTCTCTCCTCTCTGTCAAATAAATAAATAAAATATTTAAAAAAAAAGAGAGAGAGAGAGAAATGGATAAACCAACTGTGGTCTATTCATACAATGGGAATAGCGCTCAACAGTAAAAAGGAGGGAACTACTAACACATGCACAGCCTGGGTGAATTCTCTGTCATCATGTTGAGTATGAACAGCCAGAGACAAAAGATTGCACACTGTCATGATTTCATTTCTACAAGGTTCTATGCTATAGTGATAGATGCTTTGGGCAACGGGTGTGAGGACACCTGAAGAACCTCTCTGGAGTGATAGTGACGGATATGTTCTATTTTTAATGGATTGTGCACACACTGATGTTTACATTTATCAAAATGCATCAAACCATACCCTTAAAACTCGTACATTTTGCTCTGTGTAAATTATACCTCAGTTAAAAAAATAATGAGAAAGAGAAACTATGACCCTCGAATGCTTTTTACCCATTAGAACAACTTTCAAACTATTGGGGCTTAATATAATACCTTCAAATATTAGTATGGACTGATTTCAGCAACGTTTATATGATGACCATTTATGGATCTTCTGCAAAAGTCCCTCGTGGGGACGTGGTCATTTATGCAGCGTGGTGCTCCTTTAAGGATCTGAGAAGGCATTCATTATGCAGTTCTTGGTAAATCGTTATGTTTCCTTTTAGAAAATGATAGTAAATACATAGCGTATCAAGTTTCGTTTTTGTTCTTTCTTTTCTTCTGGGCTTGTCAGATTCGGGTTCACCATTCCATAAACCTGCTATCCTTCGTACTGTTACCCACACTCCAGATTGTTTCCTCATTTCTATAGTTAGCATAAACCCTCTCTGTACCTTCTCGGGAGCTCCACCTGGAAAAGTAACCTCACTGCCTGCCACCTCCTTGGAATCTTTCCCTACCATAGGGTGTCTGTGAGTGTCTTCATCCTACTGTGTTATACCTGCGATCAGGGTGTCTGTTTGAGTTATGCCACAGCCTACTTTGACCTTGTGACTACAGACCTCATTTCATCCTCTGAAAATAGACACAAGGAGTAAGCTGATGCTATCATCCCTAAAATTTTATGAAGCTGGCTTTCTACTTCTGTTTTTCTAGATGCTCTTGCTGAATATTGCGCTGTCTCTAGAGTACATGCGGCCTCCAGTTAGAGAAAACGCAGTATTTTTCTGATTCTAACTTACCGTGGACTTTAATTTTCTTCATAATGCATTTTTTTGCCTATGGAGTTCTTTGGCCTTTCCCGTGCCCATAGAAAGCTGAAATGAGTTGCCACTGAATTTATGTGCAACCATGACTAAAAGAGGCCAATGGAATCAACTTGAATTTTGATTCTTCCCCAAGTAATCAGTAGCTGCCCATGATTGAAGTTATTAAAACAATTTCAAAGGCTGTTCAGTTCTATCTAAGCAGTTAAAGATCATGTTTATTGTTTTTCAGTATTTTTTAATACATGTATATGTATTTCTAGGCAAGAATATAGGGGTTTGACATTTGCCTGTCTTTTTGAAGAGTTTCCATTTCTGTGGCTAACTTTTCCCTAGGGATGTGTTTTCAGATCTGGTTTTCATAATATAGTACACAAAATCTTTATTTTTCCATACTTGTTTCCATGAAATATTGAAGACTTGCAGTTTTATTTTCAGTCTGTGGCTTGGTGTTAGTGAAGTTCTTTTGTATTTTTTCCTACATTGTGAACATTTCCATATTGTTTATCATTAGCAATTGTGTTCCTAATGGCCCCTTGTGATGCTGTGACCTTTGTTTCAGAGACAACGCTTTCCAAATTGAATTCATGATATTTAGAGGGAAAAATTTTCAACTTTATATAAGAGTCGTAAAATCATGAGTGGCTCTTCCCCACACTGCTAATTAATAATTAATTATTATTTTAATTAATTAATTTGAGAATCAACACATTCTTCTTGTGACTTAATTATTTGTCCATGGTTTTATTATCACAAATATTCTTGGGGTTTAGTACCTTGCTTTGATTATGCCTCCAGTGAGCTGTTTTATGAATTTTTTTGGTCTTCAAACAATTAGGTATTTTTAAATTTAATTAGAAATAAATTATGCTTGCAAAATATGACCAAATTTAAATATAACAATTTAAAAATAAATTATTACCTAAATATTAACAATTTTTTCTATTCCTGCTAAAATCATAGTGGCAAGTGGGTTTGACATGTAACTCACTTGTTACTCAAGGACAGTCATTACTTATGTTTTCATGAAGGAGAGTCCTTTAGGATATCAAGGGATAATAATTAAGATTCAAACATCGTATTTTTCCATTAGTGTTCACCCAGATGAGACTCTCCACTTGGTAGGTGAACCAGATCCGCAATGTTACTGTTCATTAATCCTCGCAGTAGCCCACCAAAAGAAGACATGTCTTTCTGGGTGTGTGAACACACATACTCTCCTCCCATTCCCACTAGCATATGCCCTTTCTAACATGCACAACCACAGATTCCCATCATGCTTTTTCCTTTTTTTTTTTTATTCATTCATTTTGTCTTTTATTTTGAAATATTTCCAGATTTACGTAGAAGTTGAAAATCCCTTCACCTAGAGACTCCATTCACGTTTCACGATCTCAAAGTCTTTTACGGCAAAAGGCTCCAGTCCTGGAACATGCTCTGCATTTAGTAGTTATGTCATCTGAATCTCTCATCAGACCAGAATAAGTCCTACTTAGACCTTCATGACCTCGACTCCACAAGAGTACAGGCCTGTGATTTTCTAGAATGTTCCTGAATCGGTGTGTCTGATGTTTCCTTCTGATTGGATTTAGGCTCTTCATTTTTGGCTGTATCGTAGCAGTGATGCTGTGTTATTCTCATTGTCTCTTACAAGGTGGTTGGTGATGTTCAAGGCCACTGGTGATGTTCACTCTGAACATTTTAGTAAGGTGATACTTGCGTGGTTTCTTCAGCATGAAATTACTGTTTTCCTCTTTACAATTGATAAGTGTTTTGTAGGAAGAGACTTTGAGCCTGTGTAAATATTTCTCATCTAAATTTCATTTACTATTTTAGCATCCATTTTTGTTTCTTGCCCTAATTATTACTTAAATGATGGCCAAATGGGGATTTCTAATCGAACTATTCTTTCTACATGTGTAAGTTATCATTCTCTAGGAAAAGCTTTCCCTTCTCCCTGCCTAATGTATTCATTCACTTATTTATATCACTATGGGCTCATGGATTTCTCTTTTATTCAGTGAGGTGTTATGTACCATTATCATTATTGGTTTGATAGTCCGATTGCCTCAGAACCGGCTAGGGGAAGCCTCTCAAACTAGCTTCTGAAACACTCCCACCATTCTGAGGGCATATCTGATATTCCAGACTTATCTTGTTCTTTCTATCCCAGCCTGGATTCACCTATTTCTTTGAGATGCCTGGTTCCTGATATTTAGAAGCCAAGATCTGGACATGTGGTGTGCTCCATGCTACTGAGAGGTTATGGCTCTCAGATCCTCCCAGGACATAGAGCCAGGAAATATATGTAGGTGTATACTCACGGATGTATCTTAACACACACATATTTTACTTCTCTGTCTATCTATCTATCTATCTAAAACCATAAATTCACTCTGATACATTTAAACACCATAGACTTTATTCTAGCTTTCCCCCTTTTCAAATTTGTAACTCCCTTTTCAGCAGTGAAGAACATGACTCCAATTAACCTCAATACATTTATTGGTTTGATCAGTCTACTCCTGCGTAATAGTCTCCTGACTCTTCTGTTGGCCAGATGTGTTATGTAAACCCCCCATCATAAGTTCTTGCTGCCATGTCAGCTAAACCATTGGCCTTTGGAGTAAATACTTTCCAATGTCTTAGTTCATTCACTTTCTGTTTGTCTCTCTGCATTTGAGTGTGCACATGCACACATATACACACTGGTATGAAACACTGGCAATTTAATAGGTAGGGAGACACTCTTTTACCCTATGGGAAAATGTAATTATAAACTGTTATGATATGAATTAAATGACAGTATCTTCAATTAGTGAACAAATTAAAGATTGTAGTGATAGAAACACCTATTTTCATTGATTTGAGGTTGTAAATACTCTTCAAATAACAGCAGTTTTAAAATATAAGTTAATTCTTCCTTATTAAGAATCATCCACATGGTTACTTGCAATACATTTTTTTACAATACTCTAAATTCAGTAATGGGTTTTGTGACTTCTGAAAGAAAATAGGCATAAGGCTACTGGTTTTTCACAAAGGCAATTTTCTGTTTTTATAAAACTATCTGAAAGCACAAGAGATTCACATGATACAAGAGAGTTAAGAAACGTATCAACAAATAATAACAAAAGTTTGCAGTCTGTTTGCATAAGGCAAATAGTATGCAAATAACTAAGCCAAGCTTTTACATTAGGGGAGAGCAGTGTCTATATATTTGCAGAAAAATGTATTGAAATGCACAGAGTTGCTCGACAACACATGGCATTGCCATATTGTTGTCAGCATCTGAGGTACGGCTTTGTAAGGAGTTTGCTCGCCGGCTATGACTTTACTATTTCTCTCTGACATAGCTGTTGTTCAGTGGTTAAATTGCACTCTTCTGTGCTCCAGTATTTGCATTTACATTACAGACCACAGCGTGAAGGATGTTTCTTATTAGCGAAGCATCTATGTTGATTCTCCATGGCTCTGTTGTTCGTATCACGATCATGAGAAAGTTTAAGACTCACCTCGGCATATTTATGAGCCCTTCTTCTTTTGTGTGTAGTTCTCAGGACTCTTTACTCTATGGATGGCCCAAGAGAGAGAGGACATCCTAAATACTGGAGGAGCACAATTAACTGGCGAAGGGTGATTAATGGCTAGGCTCTTAAAAGCTACTCTGCCCTGCCGACGTGCCTTCATCTCTGCTCCTAGTCACGGGGTTATGTTTACCTTTCAGACTGACTCGCAATTAGAACATGGAGATTTTATGCCTGACGTTTTCGTTCATTAATTCAAAGACTATAATAGGCCCTTGACATGTTTAGACTGAACTTTTGGACAACTAGCAAATGACCTCAAGTATATTTTGCTCTGCCACAAATTCGAATCCCTCAGGCTGCGTGGTTTGCGTGTGGGACCTGTCACTCACGCACCAGTGCATCAACTAGGCCTACTGTCCTGGGTTTGCAGCTCAGCACCGTGGTGCCGCTCCCTTCTGCCGTTTCAGTGACAGCCATGTGGAAAAGAATATGCTTTGCAGTATTCTCGAACTTTAGCATTCGTGCAGCTCTTCTGTCATCTTGCTCCCTCTCTGCATCCCTCCATTCTTCTTCCGTTCCTTTCTCTTGTCTAATAAGACTCTTGCTCTTAAACCTATGGTTTTACATGCCATAGAACTTTTTCATTAATTTTTTCCTCATTCTTTCCAGGCATTGTTGCCTTTATGCCGTAATCAATCTTCAGCATCTGTATTTCAACTTGAAAGAATCATGTCTGTTCTTTCATATCAGTTCAGTGCTTTCATCTCTGTTCTTGTGTGATACTTTCTTTGGCTTCTTCTGTTTTCACGGACAAAATTACCTGCAGCACTAGTTAGCTGTGTTATAATAATGTAATAGTAGTTGGAAAGACCAGAGCTGAAAATCAGCTCTGAAAACTGCGAGTTGTGTTTGTACATACTTAAAACCGAGGGCCAATAGTACCTATTTTATCAATTCATTGTACATCTCGAAATAAATAATGTATCACAGTGCTCACCCCAAACCAGGCATATAGTACAGGAGGGCAATGTTAGGAGAAATTCCATTAGGCAGGATCTTTGACTCTTATGTTCATAAGCACCTAATACAGAGCCTGGCATACAGTAAGTACTTAATAAATGCATGTCAGCTGTTGCCATTGTTCTTATGTTGTCATAGCTCTCATCTCAGTGCTTTGAAAATTGAAGATAAGCAGGGTGCATATAAAACATATAATAAAGGGTATGGTACAAAGTAGGTGATTTGGCTAGAATGGTATTTTTGGAGACATATCATTAGGCAAATGATTGGTTAGCGTTCTTGGGAAAAGATCTCAGAAAGACTAAAGGTCTTTTGTTTTGTCCTTCTCAGGCATCCTGTTTTCCCTGGTGGTGATGCTGTATGTCATCTGGGTCCAGGCAGTGGCTGACATGGAAGGCTACAAAAACATGAAAATGAGAGACTGCTTGGAGTTCACCCCTTCTGTTCTCTATGGCTGGTCATTTTTTCTAGCCCCGGCGGGGATATTTTTTTCTTTGCTAGCTGGGTTACTGTTTCTAGTTATTGGGCGGCATATACAGATACACCACTAATCAAACTGTTGCCACCAGCGTTTTCTTGAGAGGTTTTAAAGCAGAGCATTTTTTTTTTTCCATTTTGTTTTGGTGATCCCAGCGCAGAATTAGCTGATGAGCTGGTATTTGGATTTGGCTTTTACATTTTACTTGTGATTTCCTCTAATAGGAAGGTCCTAGAATCTTTCCAGACGCGCACATGTTTCCATCCTCTGTAAGTGCCATCAAGATCCTAGTTCTCTTAGGAGCCCGTAACATGAGCCTCCCTCTCCTTGTACCTGTTAGAGCTCATGCAGGTTACAAAGGTCTGATAATGGCATACCGCCACCCCCCGGGCCAGTGAAACTTTGATTTAAAACTTCCTTCTTGGCATTCATTTCTGCTGCTATTAAAAAAAAAAAAATCTTTGGAGAATAGTTAAAATGGAAAACAAGTGTTGTCAGAGAACTCCCTCCATTTCTTCTCCACACACACACGCATCTCCACATACACGTTACTGACTCCTGTAAGCCAGTTATTTATAACTTAAAAATAGATAGCAGCGTGCTTGTGGCAAGAGCCAGGCAAACCCATCGGTTCAAATGGGCCACAACCAGACTGAGGACGCATACTTATTCTACTCTCCTACCAACAGGAGTTTGGTCCCCTAATCATATTCCCTTAATTGTACGTGCTTACATAAACCCAACTGTGTTTAAAAGTGGCAAATCTGTACACCAAATTATATTTAATGCAGACTGGATTGTTCGGAGCTTAGTGGATTAATTGTAATATGTAAGATGGTTGAAAATATGTAAAAACCAGGCACCTTAGCTTAGTGTTTAGTTCTGTTTGATATTTTAAAATTCCTCCTTAAAATTATATGCTAATATGTTCAGCATGTGAAAATTTATTGATGAAATGTGCTTTTAATATGCACTAGCTATAAACTTTCAAAATATTTCCATTTGAAATGATAATAGCCTTGCTTTATTAAACACTATGAAATATTAACTTTTCCCAAGGTTTTATGGTAGTTCTTCTGATAATTTGATTCCCTTAATTATTGTCTCAGTTTCTTCATCTTCACAACAGGTATTTTAACATTTACAGATACCCTAGTTCCTTTACCTCTTGGAAGAAAACTTGGTGCTGGTTGGTGGATAATTCTTTCTTATTTGCTAGCGTAGACATGCAGACATTTTGCATATCAAAGATGTTTGGCACTAATTTTGATTGAAATCAAATCCATCTGAGAAGCCCACGGTACATTTGCATTTTGGAAACCTCCCCCTAGGAGCAGTTTGGTGTTGGTGAGGGAACAGAGAACCCGCATGGTCTATGAGCTTTGTTCGGGCACAGCATTTTACTCTGCAGCTGTTGTGAATGCCCAAGGCAGGACTCAGAGGACAATTAAGAGTGACCACATAGAAGATCCTGGGGGAAAGAGGGGCTCTTGCTTCCCTTTCAGCCGCTCCCCTGATGGAGAGATTGCCTGTCTTCTCTACACATCTGTACCTTCCATTAACCTGTTTCAGTGGGAGGGATTTCTGGAGGAATAGCCACACTCTGAGCTATCTGCAGAATCATGAGGGCATTTTAGTGTTTAGGGACAGAGAGGACTAGCGTGTGATAAAAACAAAACACAAAAATATAAGACAAACAAAAGCTTCAGGGGTTTCACTGGTTTCTCAAGCCTTCTGAGTTATAAACGTTTTTTGGTGGTACTCGCCTTTGTCTTTTTCTGTTTTCATTTTTATATTGCTCCATTTACTTCTTTGCTTTTGGCTTGATTATTAGAAAAATAATTATGGGTTCTGTTATGCATATTTACTGTGATATTAAGTTATGGCATGCCATTAAGTTTTCCAGACGATGCTAGATGTATTTGATTAGTTCATGTCATCTGTAAATACAATTCCTTTTTGTAGAACTTTGGAATGGAGCCTTTTTTCTGGTGTATTATATGTCATTTAAATTTCACATACAAGCTGCTTTCAGTAAAGGTTTGAATATTTATAAATTTCAGATGGTTATCCTCATTTTCTAATACACTTATGCGGCTACCATATATTTATCATAAGGCAATTGGCTGACTATCTGATGTGTATGACACTTTTACACAGATACATACTTTGGAAGTATTTCATAGTTGTAACGCATCAGTCACATTAATTCAGATGCATTTCCTGATCTACTTACCAGCAATCCGTGGAAGGAGGGCAGGTGAGTTGTGTGCTATGTCAATAAGTAATAGCAGCAATGTGCAGTATATTCTTGTAACAGCCTTATGTCTGATTTAGGATAGTATGTGTGTCTTTGTTTGGTGTATTGACTAATTTTCAGAAGCTTCCAAATACTGTGTTAAAACCTTTTTTAAGAATGTTGATTTCGCATCATAAAGTTTCAGTGTAACGAATAAGATATCTTTCTGGTGACATTCTGGAAAGAGTGAAGTAAGAGGGCGGTGAGTTATGCCCTTGCACTTTGGGGAAAGCTGTGATCTTTCCATATTGTATTTGTTAGGGGTAAGTCAGTTGGGCAGCAGGTAGCCTATGCACTGGGACTAGCTGGAAAAACCATAGAGAGAAGCTGAATGATGGTGTTCAATTTAGGGGCAGAGGATAGGACTTAAAGAAAAATACTACTAGTATGCTATAACTGGCCATTTAGCCACTTTTCTAACTAATGTATGAAATGTATTTATTGAATTTGAATATTAAATCCACTTATAAAGGCTTATGATGGATGAGGTGTTAGTATTTGGTTCTTTTTTTTTTTTTAAGATTTTATTTATTTATTTGACAGAGAGAGAGAGATCACCAGTAGGCAGAGAGAGAGGGGGAAACAGGCTCCCTGCTGAGCAGAGAGCCTGATGCAGGGTTTGATCCCAGGACCCTGAGATCATGACCTGAGCTGAAGGCAGAGGCTTTAACCCACTGAACCACCCAGGCACCCCTAGTATTTGGTTCTTAATCTGTGTATCTATCATCAACACATACATGTGTGTGTGTATGTGTGTCTACCCAGAATTATAAATTTGGATAAAAGAGATAAAGTGAATGATAGAAATCAATATAATTGAGATAAACAAGAATTTAAAAATCAATTATCGGAGGACAGTAATAGAACTTATTATGTCCCTGAGTACTACTTTAACTGTTTTACTCAATTGATGATGGTCAGTTCAGGTAAACATAATTTGACTTCTTATATTTTCATGAAAGAAACCAAATTAAGCTTACGAAGAGGCTTAGAATGTCCTCTAAGGATTAGACATCTAAGGTTTAGATATCTAGTTTAGACATTTACTCTAAGGATTAGACAGTTGGGGATGCTAGTAAAAATAAACTGTACATACATCTTCTGTACATACATCTGTATCTTCTGTACATACATCAGCACTATGGGAAAGACCAATAGTGCTGGGGTTATATAGAAAGAAATGTATTAAGAGGATGAGTCCCCAGTTTGATTTTGGTGGGATGCCACCAGGAATGAGGGGGCTCATACAGCAGAGATGAAATAGAAACTACATTTTCGTTGATTATCTGAAAGCATTAAATACATAGAGACGTTTCCTCCATGATGACCGAGTGTAGGTACCTAAATTCCAACAAAAACTTAGGAAGTCAGTATATTTGATGTTAAAAGCCAAGGAGGGTGGGGAAATATTGAACATCATATATATTATAATGAACATAAAGCAAGCACAGGAACATTTAACCTGCTTAGCAGGGTAAGAGGAAAGAAAGAACAAACATCCAACTTGAGGTTCGAGTTTCTGAGCTAGCTGACCAAGGCAAGTGCTAGGACCTCTGTCTCCAGGAACGCTAAGATCAGCCTGGACCGGTCTGCAGGGGTGGGGAGTATTGGAGACAACAAGTCTGAAATGACAGTGGAATACTCAGAAGAGTCCAGCTCTGGCTTCTGAAGGGTCATGTTTCCCACTAGTGTGTCACTGTGAGGGGGAACAACTGAAGAGGCAATTGGTTGATTGAACTTTATAAAATGATACGCCTTTGGATGTAGAGAATCATATGGTTTGTCTAAGCCTTCTGTTCTATTTGTAAGGCACCTATAAGCAAATAAATTAGAATGATTTTGAATTCAAGTAATGATTTTTCTGGTTTACACAAATGACAGTGGTAATCTAAATTGGCTTTATGAAATAAGTGTGGTTGGAGTAATTGGCATCCCGTACTGATACTGAGTATCACGTAGATAATTTAGGGGAGAGAAGGCTCACTGGGATAAAATAAGTACACAGGCCGCAAAAATTTTAATATTCCCATTCTTCTGAGAGTCCGGGAGTTATTATGACTTAATTCACTAAAATTGTAAATAGTCCCCCCTTTGTGTGGCAATTATTTCTATTTTTCATAGCATTTCTTTTTCCATTTATTATAGACAGAGACTGCCACTTTTTAAAAATTTACCAATGCTTATGCATTGGATTGTCATTGAAAACTAGCCGAACAAATAAGTATTTGATTAATACAGCTTTAAAAAGAGTGTTATATGAAGAATAATGCTTGTTGCCTCATATTTTGGTGTGGCTTATATAGACACTATATGCAATATTGATGTATTATCTCCACTCCCCCAAAATACAAGATCTTTTTTTCTCAAGAATTTCATGGGTATATGTAAATGCCTAGAGAAATATCAAACAGAAACTTGGAAAAAAAAAACAAAACTTGGATTAACCTGTGTGTGTGTGTGTGTGTGTGTGTGTGTATGTGTTGTAAACATATACCCACACACCTATGTGTGCTTCTAGTTCTGTATGTGTTGGAATTTATGCATGTGTATATATGAATTGGGATAATAATACATATATATTTGTCAATAGACAGGTCTGAATATATACATATATATATACATAATCCATGTGTGTTTATGAAAATATTTGGTATATATAATGTATATATGTTTGTATATAATAATTGATATTATATGTGCATATTGCAAATATTTGTCTTGGGCATTCCTGAGCTCTTAAGGAATGCCCAAGTAATTCCCTTGCTGAAGGGGAGGGCATAGTTTGTCTTTATGCTATTGCAAGCCTAGCCCAGTGGTGACTGGGAAACTCAGTGAATGCTATCATAGCCTCTCTTCCTTGGATCCAGGGCATATGTGATGATGCATGTGAATCGGTTGTGTCTGACCCTATGCATGCCTAATGGCAATGACCCTGTCTTTGACCATCTTCTAACAACTGATACCTAACCGTTAATTAATATTTATTCAATAGTAATAAATTTTGCCAGATAAAAGAATTCTTTTCTAAAGCAACATGCCTTGTTGATACATTTTTTGAATCCTCCTGCAGAAGGTTAAGCCAACCAGATGCCTCATGAACTCCTTATCTGGGTCACTTGTAGGGAGGATCACTTGTAGGGAGGATCCTCTGGTCTGGTGGGAAAGGCTTTAAATCTACATCTGAAGAGCTGCAATCCAATCCTGGATTTTAAACTTATAATCTGACAAGTTATTTCACCTTAATTTGGCTCAGTATATTCATCTAAAATATTTACTAGTTTACTCAGCAAATAGTAATTGTATGCCTACTATGTGTCACAAATGGTGCTGCATGTTGGGTGTATATTACTAAACAAGATAGACATGGTATTTTCATTCTTCAAGCTAGACTCAAGGAAATGATAGACAGCAAGCAAATGAACAAAAAAAAAAAAACCCCACAATGATTTATAAATTGTGGTAAGTCCTCTAAGGAAAAAAACATAAGACATAATGATATAAAACCATAATTGTAGTCACGGAGGTTCTCCTTATAAAGAAAATTCTGAATTGGAGAGAACACCAAGTATTTGATGCATAAAAGATAGGAAGGGGCCATCTGGGTGCATAGTGGCCTGAGAAGTTTTTAGGGGAGGGGACTAGTGGCAGGAGGTCTGACTGTGGGAAGAGCTTGATGTGTTCTAAGAACAGCACCGTGGCTTGTATGGATGGACATTGAAGGGGAGAGTTCCATGATGAATTTGGAGAAGAAAGGCCCAATCATTTAAACTCCTTCTGGCTGTGATAGTATATTTTGAAGCAGAAAATTGAAAGAACTTGCTGGTGGATCGGATAAGGGATGAGGAGAGGGACAAGTTAGAAATCACTCTCAGATTTCTAACCTAAGGAAAATGGTGGATGGAGAAGTCTGGAATAGCAAAGTCAGGGGAGAACAGGTGTGAGGGAGAAAGGAATGGAATCTGTAGTCCATTTTGACAACATAATATTTGAAATATCTGTGAAATATCCAAGTTGAAACACTAGTATGTGGCAGTCAGGAGCTCAGAGGAACAATCTGAGCTGGAGATTCATGTTTGGGAGTCACCACATTTAGAGCCATGGGAAAGATGAGGTGATGAGGGAGGATGGCTAGCAAGAGAAAGAACTCTCTGCACCGGAGAACCCAATACTTATAAAGTGAAGAGAAAGTGGAGCCTGAAGACAGAGGCCAGAAAGAGACGTAGAAGCATTGACAGGAAACGTGGTGGGGAAGGCTAGGGGGGGGAAATGTTTTGAGAAGGGACAGAATTTTGAACTTTACCAATATTTCTAGGAAGATGGCTGAGACAGGGAAAGAAAGGGGACCTCTGGCTGTGGAAGCTAGGAGGTTGTTTATGACAATGACGACAGAAGTCTTGGCATAGTGATGGGGACAGAAGTTGGATCTGATGGGTGTGCGGAGCTGATGAGAGATGAGAATGTGAAGAACACATGTTGGGCAACTTCTAGAAGACTGTCTTCAAGGAGAACGAGGGATTGTAGACTTGGGGAGAAGAGGATGTGAGGTCTGGAAGAAGCATTCTTAAGACCTGGGAAAGTGAGAGCCAGCTTGCTTATTTTGCAGATCATGCTGTCCAGAGGAGAGGGTGATGATGTGGGAAAGGACCATGACGAGAGTGGGGTCATGAGGCATGCTGATGTAGATGTGGAGGGACAGTGTACCTGCCTTCCCTTAAAGGAGGTCATGTATTTGAAGACACCCAGGATGGAGAAAACACTCACCATATTACACCTGGAAAAAAAAAACCCACAAACACAAACAAATATCCTATTGTACATTTACCATGTACTAGTTCCAAAGTTAGGTGTCAGGGTTACGGAAAGTTGAACAAATCACCTCGTATAGGTCAAATGTAGTACTCTTCATTGCTTATCAGCCAAGTATATGAATAAGACCGCAGGGAGTCAACACAGTTGAAAGATAATCTGTTAATATTTTAAGTAGGAATAGAAAATGACAGCAGAATCAGTATGTCAGGATGTTGCTGCCTATCTGGAAATTTCCATCACGCTAGTGAAGTTAGATGCTCCCTGACTTGCTTCTCTAGATAAGTATTTGAGAAGGAGATTTCTTGTTTATATCTGATAGCCTTAGTTTCATTCCAATCTAGTGGAATCTCGCTGACTGTCAGAAAGCCGTCCACTGGCATGATGGGAATCCTCCAGCCTCCTGTTTTAGGGATTAATCAACACACATACTGGATATTGCATTGGAAACCTGGATCTACATTCCGCATTATTTGTTTTAGGTTGTCCATTTCTGATCTGGGAAAATACCCTAAGATAAAAAGGAAAAGTATACTATTTGAAGGAAGGTTGATAAAATGATCAGAATGAAGATTTTTAAAATTGACTCTGGATTCTAAGAAATTCTTCTGTTTCTTAATTCATCAGTAGTAAACTTAGAGGAGTTTATTTTTTTTAATGTTTTTTTTTTTTAGATTTTATTTATTTATTTGACAGAGAGAGAGATCACATGTAGGCAGAGAGGCAGGCAGAGAGAGAGGGGGAAGCAGGCTCCCCACTGAGCAGAGAGCCCGATGCGGGGCTTGATCCCGGGACCCTGAGATCATGACCTGAGCCGAAGGCAGAGGCTTTAACCCACTGAGCCACCCAGGCGCCCCTGAGTCTGAAGCCATTTTAATGGCTTATGCCACTCTGGGGGCAAAATAGAAAGACCTCTACATGGAAAGCAGTTATTGCCTTGCAGAAATGACTTCCTGGTTTTATTATTGAAAGCTATCACTCGCAGTGTTGGAAAAAACACCCAGCTATGTGATAGAGGAAAGAGAGTGGAATTCTGAGTCTAAAACCTATCTGTGTATCCAAGGGCAAATTACCGAGCCTCTTTACTTTTCTCCAAACAGTATTATTGAGCAAAGCCCCCAGTGCAATATCTAGTCTGCAGCTGGACTTTTAGCAGAGTTCCCACTTAAAGCCAATTAGGGTAACAGGGGTGGAGGCCTTCCAGATAAGCGAGAGGGCTCTGGAGAGACAGAGAAACATGGCCAGGGTTGGAATCCAAGTTCCACTCGGAGCAGCACAATCTTGAGCATTATAGATTTCTCTATGCCTCAATTTCCTTACCCACAAAGAAAAGACAGTAAAATCTTTGTGCAAGGTATTTAGAACAGTGGCTGACACAGAGTGGGTGCTTAATAAATGTTATCTACTCTTGCTATTGTTGTTATTACAGTTTTGAGTTACCGTGTTTCTCTAATTTTTGATCTAGGATTTCTTAACTTCACTTTTCAAAGGTCAGTGGATACAATTTTTCCAGGACCCCTCCCCACCCCATATTCCTATATATTCATCTTATGAACATCGTCCATCTCACTGCCTCTCCTTGTATAAGATTTCCCAGGAGTGTGAGGAGAGCCAGAAAAACGTGGGGGGAAGGGGTGACAATTGTAATATTATGTTCCCTTTAGAGAGAACAGACCACCAAAGAAGAGAAGTTAGCTCAGAAATCACTTGGGTGGGTTTCCATATGTGGTTGGCCAACCCCTCTCTACCCTCCACCCCTCCCAAAAAAGTCCAAATTGAATTAGTGGCCTTTTAAAATGGGGAATACATTTAAATATCTATAAAAGGAAAACACAGCAAGATAATGAAAAACGGCTCTCCTGCACATAGGCTTTACTTGTCCCCTTGTTATGTGGCTTCACTTTGAAACAGATCGCTCTCATTGCAACACGTAGCTCGCTGCCCACCACATGGCTATTTGGCAGCTATTTAAAGCGCAGATCATATTACTGCACTGCAGGGCTAGGCACCCATGTTCCAAGTGGTACACAACTGATCTAAACAGAAATCAACTTCAGGTCTTCTCTGAAATTAAATGTGCAGGCGTGATCTCTACGATCCTTTTTTCTTTCTTTTCTGTCACTTCTTTTCGGAACGGTGTCTTGCTTGCACCACGGGGGAAATTCAGTTAGGTTGTCAGTCTGATACGCAGTATTATCAGATATGCGAGCTTTTCCTCCCTTCTACATTTGCCTAAGAGTTTCTAAACCTGGAGAATAAAAAGTGCTAAATGGAATGAAATGACCTGTCAAGGGTAGATACCGCATTTGTGAACAACTTCAAAAAATTTCCTGGCTTCAAGGCCCTCCAGCCTGAGCTGCTTTTTTCTTTGCTTTCCTCTCTTCTCTTCTTTTCGAACCGAAGAACTTTGTGCATCATTGATCTTGGAAGATTGTTTCTTGAAAAGAAACCATTTTGCCCCTGCCTAAGCAGCCTCAGATAAGATTTGGAAGTGCAGCTGAGTGTTCCGTATTAGAAGAGAGATTCAAGCCTCACCTTCGTTATCTTACAGCATTTATATTTCACATAATATTCAAGAAAGACAAACAAGCAACTTCCAAAAAGATTTGACTGGTACGTACACTGGATAATGGTGGACTTGTGGTTTTGGGATTAGAGGGAAAAAAAATGTTTTGGAATGTGACTTGGTTAAGAGATAAGGCTTTGTGCAGCTGTTAACCAGAGAAATCAAAATGCCTACCCTAGGAATGATCAGAAAGGGTCACATGTGCCTCAGGTCACATGGAATAATGTTATCCTTGGTGGAGCAAACCAATAGAATTGCTACTTTTTATGGGAAATTGGGGATGAGGACGCTGCTTCTACCTATGGCTGATACATTAGGAAAGGCATTACTTCTATCTGTGAAATATAAACAGTCATTGAGAGAGCTGGAAAAACAAGGCAGTCAGCTCATTTCTCAGGTTGTCACATATTATCTTTGCAATAAAAAGCCATCAGGAGGGACGCCTGGGTGGCTCAGTTGGTTGAGCAGCTGCCTTTGGCTCAGGTCATGGTCCCAATGTCCTGGGATCGAGTCCCACATCGGGCTCCTTGCTCTGCAGGGAGCCTGCTCCTCTCTCTGCCTCTGCCTGCCTCTCTGCCTGCTTGTGTTCTCTCTCTGTTAAAATAAAATAAATAAAATCTTTAAAAAAAAAAAAAAGCCATCAGGAAAACTGGTCATAATTTTGACATCCCTCCTGGTTCTGGCTCAAGGTGATCTGTTGGTCATGGTAGTTAATTCTGGGAGTGATCACCAAGGAAAGGAGTGTTGCTAACTCCTCCCTGAGGGAGTGTCCACGGTACTCAATAAACAATAAACAATGGCTGAATGGCTGAGTGAATGAATGGATCAAGCTGTTATGAAATATTGGCCCAGCGCAAGGTCACTTTTACTGATCACTTAGGAGAAACTGAAGCAGCATGTAAATATTTATATTAAACAAATATTTTGTGGCCCATTTATGGTCATTTAGAAAAATAGAAGTCATTCCTTTAAAGAGTTAGGACAGCGGAATTTAACAAATACACTGGATTCTTTCTCTTTTAATGTATACTAGTTAGCAGGTTTTTCCTTCAGTTCGTAGCAGGAGAAGTTGAAATGCAGGGCTGAGGTTATGGGGTAGCTGAAGTTTCTCACCAGGTAGTACTAGTTCCTTCACCTACACTGAGCATCACTGGATTAAGAATTTCTTATTTACTTGGAGCACTTTGTTGAAATACACTTCTTATGAAGTGTATTTCAAGCATTAAGAAAGGTGCTAATCATGTCATAGAGCTGGCTCCTGTTATACCTTCTAGGAAGCAGGTCCCTGGTTTAGTCCAGAGGACCAAAACAGCTAATTGTGTCAAGATGGGGCTCCTGGCCCAAGGACAGCCAGTCGAGAGCCTGTCCAGCTGCTCAGGACACAAAACTGTAGCCTAGGGCAAAAGTTGATCAGTTGGATTCTTCTTTTTGTCTTCTCCCTCTTTCTTTTTCTCTAATCTAACTGCTGCCTTCCCAGTAATTTATACTGGGACCTATCAAAAGGTGTTTGCAAGAAGTAGAGGCAGAAGCCTGGAGGATACATGAGCAGTTGTTTAAGATTTTTTTTTTTTTTTTTTTTTTTTGAGAGGGAAATTCAGAGAGAGAGAAAGAGAGAGATCATGAGCAGGGGGGAAGGATAGAGGGAGAAGCAGACTCCCCACTGAGCAGGGAGCCCAATGCAGGACTCGATCCCAAGACCCTGGGATCGTGACCTGAGCCAAAGGCAGACACTTAACTGAGCCCCCCGGGCACCCCTGAATAGCTGTTAATGGGAACAGTGGAGACAGTGATGGGGCTTAGGGGGACAGTCAGAGGGAGGCTTAGGGAGACAGAGACCATCAGAAAGAACGTGAATATTTTTGCCAGCAGGTCAGAAAGCCGTCCACCTGGAAAGCATAGAGGAGTTTCATTAATTTCTGGGGTGCCTGGGTGGCTCAGATGGCTAAGCATTTGTCTTCTGCTTGGGTCATGATCTTAGGGTCCTGGGATTGAGCCCCATGTCGGGCTCCTTACTCAGTGGGAATCTGCTTCTCCCTCTCCCTCTCCTCTGCTTATTCTCTGTCTCAAATGAATAAATAAAATCTTTAAAAAAAATTACCAGATGGTTTCCATGAGATCCAGAGGCTTTTACGGCTGCGGCCCTCCGAGCCTCCTGCCCTCCTGTTCCAGGCTCCAGGCTCCAAGCAGCCCAGCTCCCTATGTGTCCTGTTCTTGGCTTTTTTGGTAAGACTTTCCCTTCTTGCACCATGCATTCTGCTTGAACACTCTCGTCCTCCACTAAAGCTAGACCGAGAGTGTCCCTATTCTGGTGACCCAAAGAGCCAACCAAAACAGAAAAGGAAAACTTAGAGGCAGTTTTCTCATCTAGTGAAATCTAGTGTCTGTTTTCCTTGTAAGGGTAACCGTTGAAGGGTGATAGGAGGTATGTTCCTATTGCTTGTCTACCATTGAGGGAATCAAGAAAGCGGTAGCAGCTGAGGATTTGCTAGTCACCCAGTTCCATCTAAGCATTTATATCTCACAGAATGTTTTATTTCTAATCTGTACCCCCCCTTCATTGTATTAGTGATGTGTCTTATAGCTCTTGCTAATTTCATGTGTCTGATCCCTTACCCATTATTTTCAACATCATAATCCTCAGACTTAATGAACAATCAATTTTTTTTTTTAAAAAACCATTTCATACAAATGACCAATCGTACCTTACAGCCTAGGACCTCCAGATTCAAAAGCGCTGATTGCTGGCATTAAGCCCCAGTGGTGTGAACTAATGGGGCTTTCAGCACTTAGGTTTTGAGCATTTCTGTACATAGAGGTGGTCACGGCCAGGATACCAGCTCTAATAATGAGGTCAAGATTTTTTGTGAGCTTCCTTGGGAAGTAAGCTATTATTTACAACACTGGAACTTTGGGAAAGTACATTCTAAGTTTTAACCAATCAACGAATGAATTTTTGGAACACAAACCACTTATCAACAGGATCCTATCTGCATACATTTTCCATGCAGTCATGTTAAAAGAAGAGTGAAGAAGGGTTTCAAATGTAGAACTTCTGGTTCTTTGGATATGCTTCTAAACATGAGTTTCTGCCATGACTTATAGATATGATGTGCCCAACCAATATGGTGCTCGTAAAGAAGGACTAGGCATAGTTTTTGATACAATGCTCCTTTTATTTCATAGGACACAGAGCTACATTTTCTTATGCATTATACAAAGGTGAATTGTGTATACTAAGTAGAGAAAACTAAAGAAAAAAGGAAAATATTGGCATACTTCATGTTGGTATGCGCTGATTTCCCTATGCCCAACATTAGTAGAATGACAGACAAACGTCTGTTCTTAATGGATACAGTGGTCACATTTTTCACTGGACTCTATCTGCCTGCATCCTTTATTCTGCCAGGTTTCCACTTTGTACATAATCACCAGGTTTCCAGTTTGTACATAATCAAAACATATTTTGAGGGTGTATTTCTGGGCTATGAATTAACACTTCCATTTCAGTGATTCTTGTCAATCTTCCAAGTTCCATGCGTTGAAAATACTTCCTTCTCGTATTATTGTTGTAGTTGTTTTTGCCTTTTTTTCTACTGGATTTATAAGTCAGAACGTATGTAACAGTCAGTTCATGATTCTGATTGGAAAAGGCCTCACCCAACTTGATGAGGTGCAGAAGGTCTTTAGAGGGTTTCTTTCTAGAATGCATTCTCAAGGACTGTAGACATTAGGACAAGGAGGTCAGAACCAAAGACAGGGTCGTATACAACTGTGTTCAAGTCCAGCACTTAAATCTAAGCCCGAAGAAGTTGGAACTATTGCAAACCACATTTATAATATCATTTGAGGGAGGGACAGCTGGGGTCAGTGCTAAAATCTGAATTATCAGATGCAGAGAGGCTGCTCTTGCATAACAATAGGCATAGACTGTCACATTGAGCAGAAAATAACCACATTTTCACCTTGGAAAGTATTGTCTAAATAGAACAGTAATTGTTTCTAGGGAGCTATTCATGACTTACTTCCCCCCCCCCTCCTTAAGAATCACTCAGGAATAAGGTAAACTTTTTATCATAATTTATACGATGTGGGAATTTTTGAATAGTTTAGAATTTGTATGGCCTGATAACAGATCTGCCAAATTGCACACAACCATCCTGCACTGGCAGGAAGACGGGCTTGGATGACCTGCTGGGTCCTTCTCGTTTCGAATGTCTGGGAGTCTTTGAAATACATCCCAGAGCTTAATTATGACAGCGGTCTTTATTATTCTGAGCCCCTAATGGCGTACTTCACGAGAACAATGTAAGAAGAAAAGGGCTGGTGCCTTTGCAGTGGTTGACACCCATATTGGAACATGGGATGCTTTCACAGAAGCGCTCCTCTTTCTCAGGCAGGTGGAAGGTTGGAGGAGGAGTGGTGGGTTAGAGATCAGAGAGTTGCTGGTAGGATCTCGTCAAACTAATTCTATTATTAATTCACAGCCTAGTATATATCAATTATGGGCACACTTTAGTAGAAATAACAGCCATGTTAGTTTTGACCCCTTGCATCAATTTAAACAGCTTAGCTGTCATTTCTCTCCTTCACTACATTCAGTCCTGGCTTGGGCATCTCCCTGGAATTGTGCACGGGTACCGGACAATCAAGTACCATGCTTAAAAAAAAAAAAAAGTTTCAATTTGAAATAAATTTAAACTTACAGAGCAGTTGGGAAGATAAAGAACTCCCACACACACCCTCACCTGCTTCCCCCAATGTTAATATCTCATGAAACCACGGTATAACTTCTAAGAAGTCAACCTTGGTACGATACCACCAATTAAAACTACGTACCTTTTTC
>CM052811.1:73031133-73208539 GCA_028533885.1 Nasua narica
TCCCTGGGAGGTGGAAAAATCGGACTACTCCACAAATTTCTCCAATTCCTCCAAAATACTCCAACCCCCCCCCCCCCCCCCAGAAAAAAACCCTGATGAAGCCTCAAGGACTTGCTTTAAATGGCTACAACAGTACAGGCTCTAGTCCTGATGCTCAGTCCCCTGAGCTGCCTTGACACTCAGTTCACCCAGCAAAAGAGGCTCGGGGCCCTGGAGGGTCCAGAGCCGTCTAATCTCTAAGCAGGTGCCTCGAACTCTGAACGTATTACCAAGTTATTATAAAAGCCAAGGAACATTAGTTAATCACTCTGGCTTCTCCACTTGGTGGTTGTTATTTCAGGAATAAAATATTCCTGGGGTTTATTTCTAATTTAATGCCAAGATGCAAATTGTGCCTCACCTGTTTCACCAAAGTGTTATTTACGCCCAAATAACACCTCCTAGATAAGGACCCATTCTGCCTGTTTCCTTCTTCGGAAATTCAGGATAATAATAGTAATCAGCTGCACACAAAGCAGTTGTGGAGGGTGGGGGATGGGAAAGGCTCAATAATTATAATAGCTCAGGGAAAACCAAAATCTGGGAAAAGTGCTATGGAAATGCTAAATACAATAGTGAGAGCTATGACATCTCTGCAAATTCACCACCAGAGGCCAGGATAACACAAATGCTGGGTAAACATTTGCTTCATTCAACAAATATGTACTGGCTACCTATACCATTGGAATCTGAAGTTAGAAAAGATCATTGATAAAAATAGCCACGGCTAAACATTTTTTTTTTAAGATTTTATTTTTTATTTATGTGACAGAGGGAGAGAGATCACAAGTAGGCAGAAAGGCAGGCAGAGAGGGAGGGGGAAGCAGGCTCCCTGCTAAGCAGAGAGCCCGATGCAGGGCTTGATCCCAGGACCCTGAGATCATGATCTGAGTCGAAGGCAGAGGCTTTAACCCACTGAGCCACCTAGGCACCCCAGCTAAACATTTTTTAATAGATTTTATTTTTTTAGAGCAGTTTAAGTTCATAGCAACATTAAGCTGGAAATACAGAGATTTCCCATATACCCCGTTTTCCCACCCACCACGTGCAAACACACACACACACACACACGAACAGCCTCTCCCTTATCAGCATCCCCCACCAGAGTGGAACATTTGTTGAAGCTGATGGACCTCCACTGACATGTCATTATCACCCAGGGTCCATGGTTTACATGAGGGTTCACTCTTACTATTATATATTCAGTGGGTAAACAGGTAATATGTATCCACCCCTACAGTATCATACAAAGTAGTTTACTGTCCTAAAATTCCTCTGTACCCCACCTATGCATTTCTCTTTCCTCCTTTATCCTTGGCAACTACCGATCTTTTTTCTGTGTCCATAGTTTTGCTTTGTCCAGAATGTCATATTGTGAGGGGCGCCTGGCTATCTCAGTCCACTAAGTGTTCTCCAACTCTTGATTTTGGCTCAGGTCATGATCTCAGAGTCCCAAGATGGAGCCCCATGGTGGGCTCTGCACTCAGCAGGGAGGATGCTTAAAGATTCTGTCTCTCTTTTGCCCTCTGCCCCTCCCTGCTCATGCACACTTTCTCTCTCCCTCAAATAAACAGATCTTTAAAAAATTAAAGCCGAATGTCCTATTGTGTGGCATACAATATGTAGCCTTTTCAGACTGGGTGCTTCCACTTAGGCACGTGCAAGTTTCCTCCCTGTAAGTTTTTTCCATGTCTTCTCACGACTTGATAGTTCGTTTCTTTTTAGCATGGAATATTATGTGCTAAATCCACTATTATGTGGATGTTCCACCGTTTGTGTTTGTTTGTTTGTTTGTTTTATCCATTCACCTACTGAAGGACATCTTTGTTGGGTCCAAGTTCTGGCAATTACGAATAAAGCTGCTATAAACATCTGGGTGCTGGTTTTTGTGTGGACGTAAGTTTTCCGCTCCTTTGGGTGAATACCAAGGAGCAAGTGCTAAAGTATGCTGGGATCATATGCTGGATCATATGCTAAAAGTATGTTAGTTTTGCAAGAAACTTCTCTAAACTGTCCCAATTGTCTTTCATGGTGGCTGTACTGTTTTCCACATTGCTATACCACCAGCAACGAGTTCCCGTTGCTCTAATCCTCTCTAGCATTTGGTGGTGTCAGTTTTCTGGATGTGGGCCATTCTAATACATACGTAGTGGTATCTCTTTATCCTAAAAGTTGTGTGCTAAATTTGTGTCAGACGCTGGGCTAAGCACTATAATGATCTCATTTAATCTCTACAAAAGTCTGATGAGATAAGTGCTATGATTTTGCCTGTCTATTTTACAGAGAAGTAAAGGGAAGGTTCGAGAGGTTATGTAACTTACCTAAAGTCCTATAAACAGCAAGGACAAAGCCAAGGGTTCAGAGGCACTCCCTCACGATGTGAGGCTGTGTTCCTGTGACAGTGACGGTCTCACATTCACCTCCTCCTGTCACAGAGGAGGACCTTTGTTCCAGATCTGCGAAAGGACTCACTGGAAGTCATGGCTATTTAGAGTAAGACACAGGAAGGGAACCCCATCTCTTTCAGCTAGGTCCTCTGCACCCTACACAACTCAGCTGTCAATCATACCAAGTTCGGCCTCTGACAGAAGGGGTGTAGTCTTTGGCTTTATCTTGATGAATCCTGATGGATGGTGACTATTCCAAGCTTCTCAGATCCAGTTTCCTATTATAAATGTACTTAATTTCATGCTCAGATTAAAGCCAGAGGACCTCTCTCGAGTGTGACACATAAACTCAGCATCGCCTTGCTATCTAGTTGAAATATGTTGCCTACCCCATGCATGAACGCCGGCCAGAGATGAGAGCTCTGTGTTACCGCGGTACCTCCCTCCACTGTTAATTGTCTTTGTAGGTAGTTTCCATTCCCGATTCTTGGATACCCTGTGGTGCTTCTAATTTTTTCATACGAAATAAGAGAATTCTTAGAACATTAGTTCCAACCCAATTCAGTTTTAAAAACAAATGTTCGGCATGAGAAGGTGAAGTTTGTGGATTTCTTTCTTTTTTTTTTTTTTTTCAATTTAGGGGGTTGTATTTCCAAAAACGTCAAGAATTAGAAAGCTCATTGCTCATTAAGACAAATAGCAGAAATGATTTGTTCTTAACTGGAACTAGAGAACAGAAAAATGCAAGTAGTAGAGTGTTGACTAACTTCGGGATGGGGAATGATTTGCTGCTGTGTATAGGGTGCACATTCCGCTCCTGGCCATGCGAGGACTCTTACCCCAACGGCCAGTGCAGGCCTTGTAGGAATTTTGTCTGTACTGATACAGCGAGATGGCTTTGTTGGACTCTGGAGCCGCTGTAATGTCACCTTGATGGACCACCAGTCCCCGCTGTAGGATGTGGTTTCTAAGGCTGTGGCAGAGACCGAAGCAAAAGACCCATGATGGTCTAGGACAGAGCAGCTGGGTTCGTTGCACACTTGATGGGGCAGCAGAAGAGAGGCTGGTGGGCTGTTAGTGTCCCCTGTGGGTTTGCTTCTAGCTGCACTCTCGTGCTTTCTAGAAAGCCAAGGATGCAGGCTGATTAAAGACTGCCCGGGCAGGGGACTTCCAGGGAAGCTGCCAATTGAAGGAGGCAACTGGCGGCTTCTAAGAGCCCCCCACTCGGGATCGGCTACATAATCTGCAGGGCCCAGGGCAAAAGGAAAAGAGGAGCTCCTTGTTGAAAAATTATGAAGAATTTCAAGAGTAGAGTGCTAATCCAAGCAGAAGTCCAAGTGTGGGGCCGGGTCCGACCTCATCTGTCACTTGCCCATTAAGCTGACCCTGTCCCCAGTGTTAGCCTCTCTCTTACTTTTGTACCAAATCTGTATAAGGTAGAAGACAGTCCTCTACCTTAACCTACACCTTCATCCTATCAGAGTAAAACTAAGTGAAAAATGAACAAGACTCATTGTTCCAGCTCTTTCTATTTCGGGAGGAAGAAATTCCCAGTAGAGTTTTATGGGCTCGTGGGCTATGTTTCACTTCAAAGTGAAATTAATATTAATACAAAATGCTGATTAATATTTTCAAGTCACTTTTTACCAATTCACCAAGTCTTATTCTCTTTCAGTTGATAAAACTGATTATCCAGTTCTGCCTCGATACATAGCATTTTGTTTACGTTTCCCCCGTGTGATCTAGGTTTTGTAGGCCTTAAGTTTCAAAACAAAACTATGAAGCTCAGTTATCACTTCTGACAGCTATAGTTTGAACTTAGGGTTTAACTTTCTTAATTCAAGACATTTTTTTCCTTAGTTCCGCAGCCTGGTGCAGTGGACGACAGCCGTGATCAGACCTGGATCTTTCTCTCAAGGGGTCTTATTTAACATAGTAAAAAGCACATAACTACAGAGGTGTTAAGCCATGTGGTAAGGATGTCTGACATGTTAAGGCTGTGTGGGCAGCAGGGGAGGGGGGTTCATTCAGCTGCAGGTGAATGAAGGGAAGGTTTCCAGAGGACTCCGGGGTGGAAACTCCCACATACTGTCCCCTCGGCCCCACCTGGTAATCCACAGTGGATTGGATGGCTCATTTGCCATTCCCCAAGTAGATAACCCCTTCTCGTTTGTCCATCTCAAGGAACCCAAATCCTGAAAACACTTTGGAAACTGTGGTAGAGGTCACCAGGAAGTCAACTATGACTTTTAAAGCAGGCATGAGGCAGACGCACATTTTAGAAGCGGGTCTGGGGCTTTGTGGAGAATGGATGATTGCACCTGGGCAACATGACTATAAGGGATCCCAACGCATGGAGGTCTCGTTCCTGTTCAGGTCGAGAGACCGTGAGACCGAACACCAGCTGTGGGCAGAGGAAGGGCAGTGAGAGGATAGATTTGGCCTACATTGTGGATGCGAACAATGGAGGGAAGAGAAAAATCAAGAACTGGTAAGGACCCACTATTTTCTTGAAAGTACTACAACAGCTATTCATTATTAGCTTTTTTTTTTTTTTTTAGGATTATATTTATTTATTTGTCAGAGAGAGAGAGAGAGAGAGAGGGCACCAGGCAGAGGGAGAAGGGAGCCCAATGCAGGACTCAGTCCCAGGACCCTTGAGATCATGACCTGAGCTGAAGGCAGATGCTTAACTGTCTGAACCACCCAGGCGTCCCAGGCATTTGTTATTAGTAACACCCCATATAGTATCGAGTAACCAGTAGTAATTGTGCTTGTGTTTCTATGTTTCTGGTAAACAGGTTCTCAGTCAATATTCATCTGTTTGCTTTGCTCTCTTTGTCACTTGACCGTGAATACTTTGGTCACTAGGATATTCTTTTTTGCTCTTTTTTTTTTTTAAGATTTTATTTATTTATTTGACAGAAAGAGAGATCACAAGTAGGCAGAGAGGCAGGCAGAGAGAGAGGAGGAAGCAGGCTTCCTGCTGAGCAGAGAGCCCGATGCGGGACTCCATCCCAGGATCCTGAGATCATGACCTGAGCTGAAGGCAGAGGCTTTAACCCACTGAGCCACCCAGGCGCCCTTTCTCTTTTGCTCTTATCACTATGTTTGTTTCATAGGGCGTAAACAGCAGGTGCTAAATACATACCATTTTCTGACTGATTAGGATTTCAAGAGAACATCAAAGCTGTTTAAAAGGCTGTGTGGGTTTTCTCTGTTGATTTAAACACTTAGACTGGAAGGAGACAGAGCAATTTACAACCACTGCAGCGCACATCTGAGTTAGCACTGATTTCTGATTTCTCTGCGTTTAGCAACTTCACATCATACCCCTCATGAAGGGCTTCACCACTTGCTAGCACCCCGTCCTAAACCATCAAAAGGGGTCTTTTCAGTCTGTTTGGAACACCCTAAAGGCAGAAATGCGAGTGTCACATGTGACTGACGGTGCAGACTGCATGACTTTTCAAAATACCGGACGGAACACCATGAAACTCGTGTAGCTGTAGTTCTCGGCCAAACTGTGAGTCCCATCCTCTGTGAGGAGGCCCATGTCGCAGTCCGTTTCTGTTCAGAGACGGGTTCCTTAGTCCACTGGCGGATGGCCGGTGTGGCACTATTATTCTCAGCACGGAACTTCTGAGGCCAGCAGTCGGACGTCGGACGGAGGGTCCCTGTGGCCACAGTTTGGCGAGCTTTAACGAGACTGATCCTCTGGGAGCCAGTCGGTGACCATGAAATGTCCAGATTTTAATAGACAAAAGAAAGATCCTCAAGGATGCACGAACTGGAGAAAGGAAAGTGGAGTGCGTTGGGGGGAAAGCAATCACAAGGAGCAAGATTTACATCAGTTCATCCTGAAAACTGGCTCTGGTGCCCCTCTAGAAGAAAGAAGAAACATTCTGAACCAGCACCATCTGAGTCCTGAAAAGAAAGGCTGTAACTCGACAAATCGCCACTAGAGGGCTCATTTCGTCTATAAAGAAGTCTATGTTGAAAAGCCAAGAACTTTCCAAAGGATTTTTTGTTGAGCATGTCTCAAGGCTGGGGGCATGCGGGGAGTGCCACGAGATAGAGTTGTATCTGGATAACTTTGGAAGGAAGTGTATGCCTAAGTGTGAGCTCCCTACTGCTTAAGATGGCTGCATTTTGCTGATTGTTGTGACCTCAATACATAGGGCACATATTTGGAGGAGAAATGAAAGACCATTTCAATTAACTCTTCTGGGCAGAGGAGCCAGATTGAGATGATTGCCCCATTGAGTTCCAAAGGGCCCACCCACCTAAAACAGGGCAGGACCCAGAGTAAATATGGGAGTGTGTGGGGGTCAGGTCAATGACGTTGGGGCCCAGAGATAACAGGGCACTGAGTTAGCGTCGGGCTGTCTCAGCATCACACAGGCCAAGACAGAGAACTGAGGGATAAAAACAAGAATGAAGAAAGGCGATTTAAAAAAAGAACATTTGACAGACAGCATATAACTGCAATTCCTTTCACAGAAAGCAAAATATTCCCAGAAAGCAGAAAATTCCCAGCGATAGGGGGAGTCAGAACTCAAATAGGAGCTCCGATTTTAGGCATTCTCTGTTGGTAATCCTTCAATTTTTATAACATTCTCCAGATCTGCCACCGCATGAACTACATAACTGACAAATCTTCAATTCACATTATATTTAAGTGGTTTCCCCCATCACTTCTCACAGTTAAAAATACATTACATAAATTACTATCCTGCCTAGCGAAATACGCCACGATTCTGTTGTCTGCCTCTATTTCTAAAACATTTTGGCACTTTCTGGGGAAGGCGTCTCCTCAGTTATGCCAGGGGACTTTTTTTTCCTGAATTTTGCTTTGTTATTAAGTAACAGTATCACAGAGATCCACGGAGAAACAAACAGTGGTGGGGAGGGCCAGGTGCTGGGGCAGAACTCAAGGCTACAGGCAGAGGCAGGAAGAGGAGCTCGAATAGAACATAGGATGTCCTCTTCTTCACTTGCCAGCCCCTTAGCGGTCTTGGTGGTTGGGGACCTGGGGAACCAGAATCAGGGCATTAATCCTGGAAGAGCTGTGCTCTCATGTGGGCCATGGCCAGCTCTGCAGAGAATCACCGGAGGAGGATGGCCGGCGGGGGGAGAACCAGCAGCCCATTGCTCCACACCGCGCACAGCGCCCTCCGCAGCCCCATAGAGCTCTCCTGCGGGGAGACCCCAGGGCTGAGCCTTTCTTTCTCCCCAGCAGGTGTCACTGTGGAATTATTAAAATAGGAAAAAGGAAAGGAACTGCATTTTAATGAACTGATCCCCAAGTAAAAGACCTTGAACCGACAGATGCTAACTACACCTACCACGGTGAGCCTTTCGTAATGTATATAATCGTCAAATCACTATGCGGTATACTCGAAACTAACATTATATTATGTATCTACTATACTTTCATTAAGAAAAAATAATACTTAAAAAAAAAAAAAAGATGACTTTGAACCGAAATAACACACAGGCCATGGAGCAATGACAGAGGGATTAAAAACACTCCCTCCATTGCAGCTCGGTGACTATGCCCTAAACTTTGTAGTTTATGTGGACTTTCGGGTTTTAAGAAGGCGAACAGTTATCCATGTGTATATTAAAAAGATAGATATCTACATCTCACAGTGCCAATGACATCAATTTTTGTCCTAATTGCTGGTTGTCTGGATAGATAATTTTGTTAGTTTCTTCATTGGGGGGAGGGGTAACTTGATGTCATGGAAAGAAAGGAACCCAAAATTCGGGGTCCACGTTCTCGTTTCTCCATCACCACAGGTATGTTACCTCAAACAATTTACATAATTTAGAGTTTCAAGGCTCAGTTCCATGACAAGGTAACTGTGAAGGTTAAATAAAATAATACTCATGAAAGCATCTAGTATGGCTAGTTAAATCTGAATCCAGTTGCATCACTGAAATGCTGTTTAGATTTCGTTATTATCTTAATATTTTAATTTCATTTTGAATAGATTCTGTTCATACATTATTACCCATGTATGAGTTATAACCTCCAGGAAGATAACCCACTTATCTCATTTGGGACCCAGTGCCTCCCAACTGTGTCTGTTCCAACGTCCATCCTAGGTAGGACATGAATGCAGAGTCATTATCTGTATGGTCCAAAGCCCCTTTCTGCTTCTTAAATTCTGTTTGAGGGTACTGTCCTTTTCCCTGGGTTTCGAATTGTTGGGTTCACCTCAACCTCTCCTCCGTCGCCATCTTCCAGATTCTGATAGATTCCTGAAGCCACAAAGCCCTTTTTGAAAGCTGCCCGGTCTCCTCCGCCTGCTGCTTTCACAATGCTTATGGGCAGGATTACTAGCCCTGTTTCCTCCCTCACAGGCTCATGAACTTTCCCCCCTAAACACCATTTCCGGGGCCCCATCCTCGATCCGTGCCATCAAAGTCACAGAGTGCGGGGCCCGGATGACATGGCCTGAACACACACCCCGGAGTCTGTTGGGTATCACTATCATACACATCCCGGACCTCAAGTCAGCTCTACCTCTAAATCCAAAGTGCATTTCACTGATAGAATGTTCTTCTGAGAGCCATATTTGTATTTTGCTCCTTCTCTGCTGCACATCTTCACGATTTCCCAATTCATAGACCATGGACTTAGTTTTATAGTTAGGTGATATCCTTACGTAGCAAAGTACTTACTACCTAGTACACACTTAGCTTACAATCAACTCTTCTTGCTGGTTGCTGGGAGCATGACCCGGCCCCCTTCTTCAGGGACTGTCCTGATATATAGAAGGGCCACTGGCATGGGCCCCTTGGTCACAGCTGCTGGCACAAGAGTGTGGGCTTTTGAGCCAACGTGTGCACACAGATCCTATTTCTAAGGAATCTGAAATCTGAAATGGAGAGACATCGAGTTCAGATTGTAAGAAGTCTCGAGGCTGAGGTTTGCAGGCAACCTGGTTCGGCCCATCCTGAGCCTTGGCCATGCATGTCTACCCCATCGTAAGAAATTCTGACATCCCCCAATGAATAGGTTGCTTTCCTTTTTATTCAAGTCACTCAGAATCAATCTCTCTTGTTAGCAAATGATAGAGTGTAATCTGATACACTGTTGGAGATTCAGCCTGCCTGTTTGTGATACAGTTCCAACCTACCTAATTCACGTTACTTCTCATGAAGCCAGGCAACTCTCCTAATAAATTTCACTCCTTTCTACATGAAATTTCCTCTTCTCTCCATCACTCAAGTCTTGCAAAGCCCTGATGTCCCAACCGCTTCCCGTAACTCCTCTGGTCTTCAGGGGCATCCTGTTCCACCACGCTCTTAGACCACGGCTGGTATAAACCATTCACTGAACGTTCATCACATATGGGTTTGGATTGCCATTTATCTTTTCGCTTGCACGTAATGCGTCTTCCCAATTAGCTGCAAAACACTTGGAAGCAGAACACAAGTCTTGAATTTGTTTTTTAATGTTTTTCTCTTAAATGCTTATGCTTAAATGTTTCTCTACTACTCTCATTCTTAAGTGCTTATTGTTTAAATGTTTCTCCCCTACTTTACCATGTCTTATAAATATTTATTGAATGAAGGGAGGAAATACATACCTGCTTATATTTATAATTAAAGGGAGCAGGGGATTATAGTATTTGTTTTTCCAGAAATGCTTCCAATTATCCATTCCCTCATCAGTTCACTTGTAGCAGGGAAATGCGACATTCCCTTTGTAGAACGTCCGCTTTGTAATTGCTCCTGTCAGGGTGATTAATGGATAGTGGTTTGTGACCAGGAACCTCTATGGTGACCTGGTGGTCAGCAGAGGCCACCTTGTCTCAGATATTTCTATCCCTGCATGAGGTTTTTTTAAAAACAAAATTATGGCTTTGGAAAATAACTAAGGTTGCATTATGGGTATATTTGCATACAGATTCCAGGAGCCTGTCGATAGCTAATTGCATCCAGGCGGGAGGCCTGCTTTGCTTACCAAGCCCTCCTGACTGGGAGATGGGAAAGTCACTCAATGCTGGAGCCAGGCCAGTGCCTTGGGCCAAATGTCTTTTCTTCCTCCCGGCTGTCTTCTGCGTGGGCCTGCCTTGCCTTCTGCTGACTGACATCTCAGGCTGAGGATCTCTGCACTGGTCTTGCAGGGCAAAGGTTGGCCATGGCAGGGGTGGTGGGAGAAGGGGGGCTGTGCAGAGGCTGCTGGGGAAGAGGGGGTCCCCACTCCCCTGGCATCTACTTAAGGTCCAGTCATTAGAAGGCTTCCCAGTCTAACAGGTATATCCTTCATGCTGCTGCTGAGAGTGTCCTTGTTTCTCTTCTTCGGAGACCCCTCCAGTTTTTCTTGGCTACAACTGGTCTGGCCACTTGGCAGAATGCAGCCCTGCTTCCCTGAGGAGGAAAGCAGCAATAGGTGGGCCAGGGCAGGAAGATTGCCGGTATTCTGGGAGCAGAAAAATTGTGGCTCTGAAAGGTGCCATTCGAAGACTTGGCTCACTAGGAAAGCCAGAGGGCTCTTCCTCTTCTCCCCTTGCAGGACTATCCCAGTCCTGCAGCGACTGATGTATGAATACTAGTGTTCAATACAGCATTAATGCCTGAGTGATGATGGTACAGAAGAGAGTGATGGCCGTTCAGGGTCATACGTATTCAGTGGATTTTCTCACTTAACCTTCACAACAACCACACAATGCAGGTAGTCTCATGAATCCCATTTCTCAGCAGCAGAAACTGAGACACAGAGAAGTTAAGTAACTTGCCCAAAGTTGCACAGCTCCTATTCTTATAAGTATTCTTAAAGGAATCATAAGAATTTTTTTTAAAAGATTTTATTTATTTATTTATTTGATAGAGAGAGAGAGATCACAAGTAGGCAGAGAGGCAGGCCGAGAGAGAAGGGGAAGCTGGCTCCCTGCTGAGCAGAGAGCCCAACGCGGGGCTCGATCCCAGGACCCCGAGATCATGACCTGTGCCAAAGGCAGAGGCTTTAACCCCCTGAGCCACCCAGACGCCCCAAGGAATCATAAGAATTCTTAAGAGAGTACTCCTATAAGCATGCTTACTAATGAACTCTTTATATAAATCTGGCAGTGATATTTTAGGAACCCATTCAGCAGCATGTTAGGTAAGAGCCCTCTACTTGATCATTTAACATTTTTTTTTTAATCAAAGATCTATTAAAATGTAGTCCTGTCCTACAAGCTGAATGAAATACCCCCCAAAAGTAAGTGCTTATGTTATAGTTTGGGAGCCGTGAACTCTTTCCTCCATGTGTGTCTTAAGTATGTCTCTAGGTGGAGGTGTAGATGGAGGCTGTTGTAGGTCCCGGATGGGCAGCCAGGGATCGCGGTAAAGAGAGCTGTCCCTGATTTGCCACAAAGGCTCCACTGCTCACTAGCAATGAGACCTTGGACCTTCTTTTACCTTCCCTGTATTTCAGTGATCTCATCTGGAAACTGGGAATAATTGTTAATTCCTAATTGTTTGGGGCTGCTTTAAGGGTTAGGAAAAGCAGCACAAGATGATCAGGCACATCTTAAGCAATCAATAAATTGCAGTCAGTATTGTCCTTACCTTTCTGCATCTCTATGCGTATCTACAACTGGCTGCTCATTTCCAAGAAGGCACTTCCTCCTGGGAGCTGCTTCTAACACCTCCCTCAACCGGAGCACCTTTCCCACAGGATCATTGGCTGTCCCTCCATTAGGTTTCTGTAAAACTGGGTGTGCTCTCCAGAGACTGCATATATTCCTTTTCTACCTGTTTATTCAGGAACTACTATGTGCCAAGCACGCCAAGTGTGGCAGCAAAACAAGGCAGACAGTTTCTTTCCCGGCAGATACTTACAGTCTGTCCTGCATGCTGTTTAGTTTTCAATCAACTATTCTCATCCGCCAATACTTATCAAAAATTCAAGAACTGTCAGAGGTTTGAAGGCAACTTCACCTTCTCAGGAGCAGGGGTTAATTCTGGGTGGTGGTGGGGCGGGGGGAAGAGGGGAAGCTTCCCAGGGGTTGATGGTGAAGCCAGGAAAAGGAACAGAGAGGGCAGAAATTTTCTAGGCAGAGGGAATAGAAAGTGCAGTGAGAATAGGGCAGGTTGACGGCCTGTGGCCGGTGGGCGGAGCCTGATGGTCACTGCTTTGTGCGCATGCGCGCAGGCAGGGCCGGCCTTGGGGGGCAAGTTGTCTGAGCGCTCTGCACTGTTATTTTCCTTGAGCATTTTAGCAGTATAGAGTCGCCTGGATCCTCACCACAGTGGTAGGATTTATGTCCATTTTAGAGCAGCAGGAAATGGAAGACGAAAGAAATTTCTCTGCTCACCGAGTGAGTAGATGACCAAGCTGGGATTTGCACCCAGGCAGTGGTGTGGAGCCCCATCCCTCGGGGTGGGGATAGATCAGCTTCGCACTTCAACATGAGACAGAGAAAGGGACTGGCAAGTCCCTCTGCGTTAAGTCTGTGATCAGAGAAGGAAACTTCCTGATAACTGGGATGCAGGTTTGAGGGAAATGGCAATTTGGGGAACACTGAACTATAACCAATGATTTTTTTTTTTTATCACTCTTTAACTACCTGAAGTGGTCTTCTAGGTTTAGAAACAGAAAAGGCATTCTTAACACGGAGGCTTACTATTGCACTGACCATATTCCCTGTGTTTTTACCTATGACCCACCCCCGCCCCCACCGCCCACCGCCCACTGCCCACTGCTAACCAAAATAAAGCAGGGAGAAAATATTTTTTGCAGGTATTCTTTTTTCTTAGTAGAATTTTTATAAGTTCAGTGTAAAAAAAAGTCTGTATTACCTCCATCAATTTGGAAAATTCTCCTTGTCCTTCACATTTACAACCTTTTGTAAATCAGTGATTGCATTGTGGTTGTAGTTCTCATTCTTAGGAAATTCAAACCAGAACTAGTAAGCAGTCTGGTGAGAATGCTTTGTTTCATTTCCTGACCTGTCAATGAGGGTTTATTGTAAGGGTGTAACAAAAAAGTTGAATACAAAATAACATGTGAATTACAAAATGTTAATTTCACTTTCAAAGTTCAGATACTTTTATATTGTCATCAAAGACAGTTGCTTTTCCCCAAGTCCTCCAGGAGTATATGAAGATATGTTCAAGGAATGAGAATTTTAAAAAGAGAAATAGACATCTCATTTGCTTGTTTTCTATCTTTTCATGTTACAGACATGAGTAAAGAGGGGAGTTTATACCTTGGGTTGAAGAGTGTTTCACTGAGAAAAGCCTTTAGCCAGAGAAGACAAAATGGATTCCCAATACTGTTAGATTTTTAAGTGAAATTGTGGACGCATTGCTTAAGTTGTTGATTTGAAAACTAATTTTCTTTTGTAGGATTTGATGTATAGTGTTTAATGACAACACATGTGACATTGAGTAGCAACTAACATGGGAAATATGTTTATCTGTGTGTGTGAAGAGAATGATGATAAGTGCAAGAAAACTTGCCACAGGATGGATTTAAAAAAAAAAAACGGCGTATATTTTTAGGTAGTATTATATTTTATTTATAATGATCAATAATTTTCTCAGTAAATTAGCATACTTTGGAAAAAGTTTTTTATTAAAAATAATTTCAAACACATAGGTATAAAGAACGATATAGCAAACCCCCATGTGTCTGTTCCCTGGATTCCATGGATAATCAACAGTCCTCCAATCTCCTTTCATCTGTTCCCAGCCCCACTTTTTTTTTGAAATATATAATAATAATCCCCAATACTACATTATTTCACCAATGGATACTATCTATCTATTGGGTAATACACCCCTTTTTAAGTAAAATTAAAGTAAACCTCAACACTATTATCAGCAAAATTGACACTAATTCCTTGATATCATCTGACAGGCAGGCTATGTCCACTTATTTTCATTTGGCTTAAAAAATATACAGTTTGGGGACACCTGGGTGACTCAAATTGTTGGGCATCTGCCTGCGGCTCAGGTCCTGATCCCAGGGTCCTGGGATCGAGTCCCACATTGGGCTCTCTGCTCAGTAGGGAATGTGGTTCCCCCTCTCCCTCTGCCTGCCTCTCTGCCTACTTGTGATCTCTCTCTCTCTCTGTCAAATAAATCAATAAAAATCTTTAAAAAAAATACAGTTTGTTTGAACCATGATCCAAGTGAGATGCACACACTGAGTACATTTTATTGGTGTATCTCACAAGTATCTTTTGCAGTACTTTTCCCTCTCCTGCCTTCCCAGGACCTCCCTTTTCTTTTTTTCCTTCCCATTAATTTGTTGAAGAAAATGAGTTATTTGTCCTAAAGATTCATTCATTCTGGATTTGGCTGGTTGAATCCCCCAGTGCCATTTGACATGAAAACTGATGTTAGATCTGAGACTTGATTAGGTTCTGATCATTAGCAAAAAAACCTCAGAGGTTTTTGTTTTTATTGTAATAAACCTCTCCCAGGAAAGACCACCTGGTGGCAGTGTTAGGCATCCCATTTCCTTCTCGGGTGAGTCTCCACGTTTTCACTGACCTTGCCCCTCCTCTACCTTGAGTTCTTTGCATTTTCCTGATGCCAGCCAGCCACAGCAGCACCTGCACATGAAAATGAATAGCTTCCAGCCAGCTGGCTGCTCATCTTGTCCTCAGCCCCTGTCCCTGGGGTCTCCTCCGTGCCTGCAGTCAGGATGGCCGGCAAGATCTGACCAGTCTGGTTTGCCTGCTGTGTCATAGAAATCACCATCTCTCCTCCAAAGTTAGCTCAAAAGTCTAAGAAACTTTTTTGGTTGGAGACTGAAGTTTGAGTTAAAATAAGCAATGAAACATTCAGGGTGTTTCAGCTAATTTGATAGAAAATCATGGCAGCCCAAGATGTTTATTTCAGCCATAAGCACCACCCCGCCCATCCAGCTCCCCTTCTGCTTTCCCTATAAATGAAGACAATCAGCTTTGTTGGTTTCACCCTCAGTGACTAAGACAGTTTCAGGGAAACAAGGAGTGCCCATTTTTTCATCCTAACAGCAGGTAACTCCTGCATCAATCAGCTATATATTTCTAGAGTTCCTTCCTCAGAGTCCTAGAATGGAGACAGGCACAGGACAGGAAGTAATAATGTTGGCTTGGATGTGAGTTCAAAATGAAGGCTTTGGCACCAAGTTGCTGAATCATATTTAACCTCAGTTTATTCATCTGGAGAAAATGAACAACTATCCCTAAGTGACGCTGTGAGTGACGCAATTGCAACCTGTCAAGTAGTTGCAGTCAGTTGATATTACCGTACAAGCAAGCAAATTCAATTTCATTACACTGGGTCTTAAGAGTTGCAGCTTGGTGAAGTTCGGGTCATTTTTTAAATTTGAGTGACCATATTGAATAAGATGCCTGACATTGGAATGAGAGTAAGGCAGTGTTTGAACTATTGCAAAATTAATAAATGAGGAGAAAGTAATTCACTAATATGTGACTAGTGCACACTCAAGCTCTAAAGCAGCTATCTGCAATTTATTTGTTAGTTACAATTGAGTAAGAGCTATTTTACCTGGAGTATTTCCTTCCTTGTAATTTAAAATTAAACCTTCCACCAAGGCAAGTAACTATAATTTGAGAGAATTTCAGACTCAGTTCCTGTGATTCTAATTTCTTTCTGCGTCTTTCTGACTCTATGGCCATTGTACATTAGAGCATCCTTGTTGATGAGGTCAGCTCACTAAAGCGATTTATTTTCTTAACAATTTTGAGTATATTATTTAGAGCATTTAAACTGCTTTTAGCGAAATTACTGACAAGCATATTTAAACCCAGACCCAGGTCACTGTAAAGAAGAGAAAGAAGAAGAAGAAAAATGTCCTGTTCGACATCCCAAAACCATAATTATGGTCATAAATGATCATGTGCTCCTCTAATAAATTATTGGATGTTAAGCCAATATAACTTGTACAAAATCAGTTCAAACATTTCCTGAAGTACAAAAAAAAAATCAAAAAAATCAATCATATGGTTCTTTCTGTCACATTTTGAGTTTGAACTAATTTATTTGCTGATATACCAATGATGAGAAGAAAACAGGAATATTTAAGGAATTAATGATATAGTGCCATGAGAACTCTGCCAACCACTTTAAGAAAGAAGCCAAAATATTAATGGTATAAAATATGTTTATATACATTCAGAATTTTAATGAGATGCCTTTGATATGTTATATGTTAAACACCAAATTTATCTGTACTTAAGCAGATCATACAGGTATTAAAGAGAATTTGGGTAATATGTGCAGGTACAGACTTAAAAGTTCTTATTTAGAGAATTTTAGTAAAAATGCATTCCTCAGATGAACAGGTAAAGTCCTTATAGATATTCAATTTGTGTCCAATGAAAAACAAAAGTTAAAAAATTTATGGTTAACTGAGAAAAGCTGTGGTGTTTTTCCCACAGATTTCTCCCCCCATTTAGACTGTTGCTGGATGATTCTCATTTCTACACTGTAATTTCCAGCTTATCCTAAATATAGACGCTGGATTTGAGCCATCCTAATTAAACTGTGAAGTTCTTTTGTAGTGAGCGCTGATGCCTCTGAAATCAATTTCAAGGTTTACACAAGCAGTATATGTCACCTTCCTGGTTTTCTTTCACTTTATGAATTTATCTAGAAATGATAAATTGCAAATAATATTCTAGTGGCAAATTTGTACTTTTTTTTCGGTCCAGTCTGTTTTTTGTTTTTGTTTTTAAAATATATCGTTATAAGCTTCCTTCTGTGCTATAGGGATTTGGTCCTTTCAAAAGTTTCCCAACCAAAAGTATCTACCCTCTTTCTGCACCAAGTTTGAGTCTTTATATTATAAACGAAGGAAGTGAGATGAAATGGTTTTGCCTAAGGCTACCTGGAAAAACAAGTATGGTATCCTTCTGTTGTTACACAAAATTCATGTCTTTTCTTGACACACAGATGTTAGAGATAATGGGATTTTCACTAAGGGAATAGAAGGTGAGAATCAAACACAAACATTTCAGCACAAACCTGCCTGCAGGAGAAGGCTGAAGGCTGGTGTGTGGAATCTGGGGTATCAGCTCAGGGGTGCCTGTGTCTTCAGAACCTTCCCAGGAGCTAGCCCCCAGCCCTCTGAGACCAGACCCAGAGCTTTATGGCTCCGGCTACATCGTGTTCAGGGCAAGCATGCAGACCCTTCCCACAGGGCCATCTATTTACCTTGGAGAGCACTAGGCTGGGGGCCCTGGGTTGGGGCAATTGAGAAAGGTTTCCTTTGAAAATATATGGAGCAGGGCAGTAACAATTCCACAAGGGTGTGTGTGTGTGTGTGTGTGTGTGTGTGTGTGTTTGTGTGTATGTGTGTGTGTATATATATATATATATATATAATTTTTTTTTTAACAAAACCTCCTATCTGTGGGAGGTGCAGTTTGGGAGTAATTTTAAACGGATTCCGACTTGTCCCTTGCCGCAACTTCCAGAATATAGTTTTACTAGAACTCCTGATGATTATGCGGTATTGGTAGTGGGGGCTGTCCTCTTAAATTGTCTTTGAAAGGCAGAAAGAGACACATAAAATAGTGAATTTGCCCCAGGGCTTATGGGGTCAAGAAGCAAAAAGCAAGTACATTGTAAGTTACAAGAATCGACCTCAAAGCTTTTTCCCCAGCCCTGGCTACATATTAGAATACCTCCTCGGGGCTTTTGAAATAGACAATAACTAGGTCCCACCCCTAGACCAACTATACCAGTTTCTTTGGTCTGGGATCAATGCACAAGTTAGTTTATAAGGCCTCCCCCCGCCCCCCCCCCCAAGGTGATTCTAACATGTTCCCAGAGCAGAGGTTCTGCCTGTTGTCAATAGCCCAGGGGGCTCTTTGGGGATCTCCAGGAATGTTGCAAAAGTCTAAAAATGGGTTTTAATACGCTTTATTTAAAACAAAGTTGTTCTTATTGTAGATAGCTGTCTCAAGAGGGGAGAGCAAGAAGGAATGATGCAAACGGAGGGGTTAAAACAATAAATTGCACAACTGAAGGGAGGTCCTGTTCTGAAAATGCAGGAGCATTGATCTAGAGGGCTGAGTTTTCTTTGTGCTGGTCTAAGTTATGAAGAGACAACATAAAACAAAATGGGGATTTAGAGAAAGATAGAAGTCGTGGCAAATTCGATAAGCAGAATTTCTTTTTTTCCACTGAGCTGGTGCTATGACAGAAATGTTACATTTTAGTTGCTAGATTATATGCCATTTTGATATTGTCAAATTAGTATTGTGAATATCACCTAGGAAATGGTCTATCCTTGAGCTAAGCTTCTAGCATACTGTTACATTTGAAAAAGGAAGAAATTTTTCCAGCTCTAACTGCCCATTTAAAGCAGTGGTTCTTAAACTCACATGCAAGAGACTCATCTGTAAGCCTTGCTAAAACAGATCACTGGGCCCCGTCCCCAATATTTCTGACTTACTCATTCTGCAGTGGGGCCCAGGAAGTTGCATTTCTAACAGTTTCACAAATGACGCTGGTCTGAAGCCCACACTTTGAGAACCATTGGCATAAAGCTTTAGAAAAGCATTTCTTGAGTTTATTTTACATAATATATACGTGTTGGCCCCGTTTCTGGAGAAACAGAGCCTGAGATGAAAACTTACTTGCTGTTACTTTATTGGGGTGTCCCTGGGACACCCTGGGAAGTTCCTGGGAAGCTGGGGTGAGGGGAAAAAAGAAACACAAAGGAGGGACGGACGGAGGGCAGACAGACCGGAGAATGCGTGCTATTTACTGACGAGCTGGCTCTCACTTTGTAACAAGCTCAGTTTATTGCCTGGGGAGATAAAGGCCAAGAAATTCATCTACCAGCTCTCTCTAGTCTCTCATCTTCAATTTATTACTGCTACCCCTGGGGATATTCCCCCCACTTGAGGTCAAATCAGCTTCCTGTTCAGGTAGCCGCCCGAGAAGCCAGCCTCCATGGACATCAGGCCGCCCCAGGGCAGTCGTGGCAGGGGGCTCCATGCACAGGCTCCTAGGGCTCTAGGATTGCGGCCACAGTGACCAGTCCAAGATTCAGCCACTGCTAGGGTGACTGCGGTCAGAGAGGAAGGCAGGGGCACCGACCTGGAGTAGCACATAAACTGACACTAGCAAATGATCAGTGCTTCTCCAATCATTTGCTGTGAAAGACACTTTTTACAATTTTGCCGTGGTTCAGGGACTCCTGTCCTACTGTGTCCTACTGGGTTAGGCTCGTAGTGACTCAGTGTGTGACCCGAGTGACTCGGTGCATGAGCTCCGCGTCTGCCAGAGGAGTTGTAGACCCTACTCCAGTGGAGGGGGGACCGGAGTCAACTAGCAACCCAGGCTGTCTACAGACAGGTCTTTGAGTAGCACAAGCAGAGATTATTCTTGACCAGATTCCACAATTATGGCTTTGTCTTTCTCTTTATTATGAACATCCTACGCCTTAAGAAGCGGAAGACGTCTCAGTTTGTTGGAGCTCTTCATAACTTGTGCAGTATACGATGTAGAGCTCTGAAACAAATGATTTTTAAGGTTGCAAACTTTAAGACAAGTGAGTAGTGTATGTCCCAGCAGAATGGACTGTGGCTTATTGTGTTCTTTGCAACTAAAGTTTTAAAAATCTCTCTCCTTGCTAACACTAATGGAAGCCTAATGAGAGGTCAGCATAAAGAACATATACAGTTTCGGCACCCATTTCCAACGTGTGTGTGTGGGTGGCTGTTTCCACACCAACAAGCAATTCTCTGGACATCAATTGGGTGTCCTACAGCTCCCCTCAATGCTAACACTGTCTTCCTGGAGATAGCATCAGATTCCACAGGCTAAGGGATCAGTCCCACAAGACGTCCCCTAGTTCAGACACCAATGTCAAGTCCATGTTGTTACCCTTGTACTGCGACCAACTGGTTATAAATTGGACCCTCTTCTTGGGTTTGATTGGTTGCTAGAGCAGCTCGTAGAACTCAGCAAACAGGTTTCCTCACGACATTACTGATTTATTATGAAGAATATTAAAGGATGCCAGTCGACAGCTAGATAAACAGATGGAGAGGGTAAGGTCCTGAACAAAGGAGCTTTTGACCTCATGGAGCCTGAGGCCCAGCATCGTGACAAGTAGAGGTTTTCTGACTCCCTAACCCTGAAGCTCTCCAAGCCCCGTCTTTTGTGATTTTTATGGAGATTTCATTACATGGGTATGATTGATTAAATCATTTGCCACTGGTGATCAATTAGCCTCTAGCCACTCTCTATTCCCCTGAAAGTTCCAATCTCTATTCATGGTTGGTTCCTCTGGTGATGCCCCCCTCATTCTCCAAGTGCTTACCAAGGCACCTTATTGACATAAACCCAGTTATGGTAGAAAGGTGCTGGTTATGAGTAACAAGACACCCATTTCACCTTTTTTTTTTAAGATTGTATTTATTTATTTGACCAGAAATGGGGGGGGGGAGAGAGGAAGAGAGTAAGCACAAGCAGGGGGAGTGGCAGGTAGGGGAGAAGCATGATGTGGGTCTCGATCCCAGGACCCTGGGATCATGACCTGAGCCAAAGGCAGAGGCTTTTTCCCAACCACTAAAACTGGAATGAATCCCAGGTATCAGGAAAAAGGAAACATGAACCATCTATGAAAGCCTAGACTTCTTTCTTTTTTCTTTTCTTTTTTTTTAAAGATTTTATTTACTTATGTGACAGAGAGAGAGAGAGAGAGAGAGAGATCACAAGTAGGCAGAGATGCAGGCAGAGAGAGAGGGGGAAGCAGGCTCCCCGCTGAGCAGAGAGCCCAATGCGGGGCTTGATCTCAGGACCCTGAGATCATGACCTGAGCAGAAGGCAGAGGCTTTAATCCACTGAGCCACCCAGGCGCCCCGAGACTTCTTTCTATATGTAATTCTGCAGCTACTATACCCAGAAAACAGTAGCATTTTGATTAATTGATCTGATTGGAACTTGGAGATATAAGACAGCCTGAGCATGAAACCACATTAAAAAACAGACTCTCCGGGGGTCAAGATATTGGAGTTGTCAGTGGCCAGTGGGCATTCTGGAATTAAAGAATAAAATAATGGAAATTTAAAACGTGGTGGATGGTTTTATGAAGGGATTAGATAACGGCTAGAGAGAGAAGGAATGAATTGGGTCGTAGTTATAGGAAATCATGGAGATTCAACCACGAATCCAGAACGACAAAAGTTTAGAAAAATTAGAGGGTAAGAGGCATAGAATTTGCACTATGAAGTTTTAATAAATGTTGGATTTGGAGTCCCATAGGAAAGGGAGGAGGATATGGGTCAGAAGCAAAATTTAAAGGGGTGACTGGAGGTGTTTTTTTTTTTTTTACCAGTTCAAAAGACATTCAATAACTGCAGTGTGTGTGTGTGTGTGTGTGTGCGCATTAAGCATGCATGTAACGTTAATGACAATTACTGTACTGTAGGTAATAAAACAATACTATCACTTAGCTTGAGTTAGAACTAGGTGTTTTAGTTATCTACTGTTCTGTAACAAATTGCACTACAACTTAAGGGCTTAAAATAACAAATATTTATTACTATATGATTTCTGTGGGTTAAGAATCAGGAAATAGCTTAGCTGGGGGCCTCTGGCTCAAGGTTTCTTACAAGGCTGCAATCAGGATATCAGCCAGGGCTGCAGTCATATCAAGACTTTACAGGGGAGGATCCACTTCCAAAATCACTTGTGTGGCTCTTGTTTGGGCTCAGATCTTCTCTGGCTTTTGGTCAGAGAGAAATACCTTACTCTATGGCCTCCCTATAGGACACCTCATACATGGCCACCCACGTTCTCAGAGCAAGCAACCAAGAGAATGAGAGAGCATGCTCCAGACAGAAGCCATCATCTTTTCTGGAATGTACTTTCAGAAGTGACATCTCATCAGCTCTGTCACATTCTGTGCAATAGAAGCAAGTCACTAACTCCAGCCCACACTCAAGGGGAAGGGATTACACAAGGGCATGCTTACCAGGAAGTGGAGGTCTTATAGGATGCCGAATATATCTTTCCTCTGGCCCCCAATTATTCTTGACCCTCTAACCTATGTAATACATCTCCACCTTCTCAAACCCACAAAGTCTTGCCCTGTTATAACCTCAGCTTAAAATTCAGAATGTTATTATTTGAATCCGGTTCAGACGTGAGTGAGATGACTCAGACCTAGTTCTTTAAGTACAGCTCCTCAAGTTGAGCTCCTCTCTATTTGCAAATCTGTGAAACCACACTTAAAATTTATCTACCCTCCCGTATAGTCAACATGCAGTGGTGAGACAGGCAGAAGATAATTGCTACAGATATTCTGGTTCAAAAGTGGGAAAAATTGGGGCTATAAAGAAGTCGTTGGTCCATAGCAGTTTTGAAATCTCGTTGGGAAAAATACCGGAAGCTTCTTGATTAGGATTCAAACCTGGATAAAAATTCTTCATGGCTCTTTATTCCATCCTTGAAATCATTCTTCCTTTTCATAAACTATAGCACTTGTTTGCATCTGGGTAGTTTCTCAGCCTACTTCCTGCCATTAGAATTTGGGCAGTCCTGGGGAGCAATGTCTTTTTATTCTGTACCATTTCCGACTCTACTGTATAGGCCAAGCCAATCATACTTCTCTCTAACATGCATCTTTCAGAAACTTTGTGGCCCCCCCTTAGAATCTCTTTGTGGGTCACTCTGTTAAACGAAAGCCACACCTCCAAATCCCTTTCAGATAAGACCTTAAGCTTTTTAGAGGTTCTGTTGTTCAGCTGAGAGGATCTATGATCTGCCCTTTCAGTCTTTTTAAAAGGCCTTTTGTGGGGCCAAATTGTACTCTGGGACATCAACTTTGATCTTTCTGAGGTCTTACCAGAAGATTTTATGATACCACACTTATCTTTATCGCTAGACCATATTTTGCTAACAGCGCCCTGGATTTGAACTTTCCTCGAAAGCTATTTCTTAACTGTAGCATCACTTGAAATCTTGAAGGTCTGAGAATTTTCAAATCCTGGCTCCTTTGTGATTAACAGTCCTTCCCACAATTTATCTCTCTCCTTTTGCATTTAAGCAGCAAAAAGAAGCCATTTGGTACCTTCAACAACTTGCTTGGAAATCTCCTTAGTTCATTTGACATATGTTCTACTTTCCATGTTACTGCAGGTGATAATGTTGCAAACCTTTCCACCACTATATAACTAGGATCTCCCTTCCTCCAGTTTCTTAAAATATGTTTGTCATATTTCCTTGTAAGTCCTCACTCATGGTGTCCTCGAAATCTAGGGTGCTACCAACAGTCTGTTCAAGGAAATTTATGCTTCTCTAACATGTTCCTAAAAATCCTTCCAGCTTTTACCAACTGTCTGGTTCCAAAGCTACTCCCACATTTTAAGGTATTTTTTTTTTTTTTTATGGCAGCATCCCATTTCCAGATTCCAAAATATGTATTATTTAGCTATTGCTACATAACAAATTACCCGAAAACTTAGTGTCTTAAATTAATCAACATTTATCATTTCATATTTTCTGTGGGTCAGGGGTCCAGTGAGAGCTAAGCAGGATGGTTCTGGCTCAGAGAATCTTAGGAGGATGTAGTCAAGACATTTCCTGGAGCTGCAATCATCTCAAGTCTCAGCTGGGGCTAGAGAGAGAATCCACTTCCACTTGTGTGCCTACCTCAGATCTACTTCCGACTCACTTATGGAGTTGCTGGCAGGCCTCAGCTCTTTCCCATGCGGATCTCTGCTGAGGCTGCCTGGGTGTCATCATTATATGGCAGCTGCTAATGATAGTGAGTAAGAAAGAAAGAGATAATGAGAGAGACAGAAAGAGACAGAGAGAGGACCAGAGGATAGGAGAAGGTAGCCAAGGTGGAAGCCACTCTGTTTTTGTAACCTAATCTCAAAAGTGACATCCCATCACCTTTACAGCCTTCTGTTCACAGGAAACAAGTCCTTAGATTATGAAGGTGAGGGATTACCCAAGAGCATGCATTCTGGGAGGCAGAGGTCATAGAAACTATCCTCACATGGCTCACCACTCTAAGATTGTGCTATAGTCACAAATGGCCCTAAACATCATTGAGAATGCCTCTGGCTCTTCTCCGTGTCTTCATTACATGACTCAGACTGGCACAGCTGCCTCCGCCTATCTTTTGGCAGAGGGGAAAGAGATCTCAGAAGTCTCTCTCATTGCTTCCACTTACATATGGTTGGACAGATCAGGTTCTATGGCTCCAAGCTGACGTCAGTTGGAGCAGGTGGGTAATTCTACTGAAGAGAGAAGCATCACAGGAAGGAGCGGTTCTAAGCAATAATTCAGTTTCCACAGCAAGGCTCAGAGATTTCAAGGGATTGAAATTTTTGCAGCCTATATTTTTGACCACACACCCATTAAGCTGGAAAGCAACAACAACAAAATGCCCCGCAAAGTTCTCGTAAGTTGGAAGTAAAAAAACCAAAATAATCTATGTATCAAAGAAATAACAATTAAAATTAGGTAGTAAGTGAGAGAATTACTGTATAACTATACATTGTGGGATGTAACTAAAGCCATATATATTGTGGGATATAACTAAAGCCACACTTTGAAATTTATAGCAGTAAGAGTCTATGTTAGAGAAGAGAGTTGAAAAACATACATACTAAACTTTGAAACCAAACATTTGAAAAAGAATAAGAAATTAAACTCAAAGTGGGAGAAAGAAACAAGCTGAAAATATGAAGAAGAGAACAAAAATAGGATAATCCATAATTAATTGAAGTACTGATATATAATAATAGTTAGTTGAAAAGGGTTTAGAACTTTATAAATACCTGTGAAGTGTGTCTAGAAACAATTAACAAACAAAGGAATGCCAAAGGATGCTCCAGTAAAAATCCCATCATCATTAAAAATATCAGAGCAGAATATTGTAAAAAATTATTTCAATAAATTTGAAAGTTTTTATGAAATAGTTAAAATTGTAGGAAAGCACAAGTTACCAAAATGACTAAAGCAGAAATGTAAAACCTGAATAATTCATTCACTTTTAAAGAATTCGAAGAGTAATTATAAATCTTTGCATAAATAAAACTCCAGGTCCAAATGGCTTAAGAGTGCATTTTACTGCAGCGCCTGGGTGAGTCAATTGGTTAAGCACAGACTCTTGTCATCACCTCGGGTCTTGATTTCAAGGTTGTGAGTTCAAGCCTCATGTTGGGCTCCACACTGGGTAGGTGTGGAGCCTACTTAAAAAAAAAAAAATAAAAGAGTATATTTTACCAAGCATTTGAGGAATAAATATTTCCAGTATGTCACACGTTCTTAGAACAGAGGAAATAAGAGAGAACACTTCAGGACTAATTTCAAGACGCCAATGTAACCTTGATATCAAACTTGGCAAGGACATCATGAAAAAGGAAAATTACAAGTCTTTCTTACTCAGAGATGTGAAACTTCTAAACAGAATAATATCAAATCTAATCCTGCAAATTATAAAAGAGATAATCCATTATGACAAATTGGGTATATTACAGGAACGTGAGGTTGATTTACCATTTTAAAATCAATCAATGTGATTCATCATATTAACAGCATAAAGGAGAAAATCATATGATCATCTGCAGAGATGCAGACATTTTAAAATAAAATTTGACATGCATTTATAATTTTAGGAAAACTCAGCAAACTGGCAATAGAATAAAACTTTCTTAACTTGAAAAGGATCTATAAAAAGCCTACAGCAAACACCATATTTAGGATGAAATATGAAAGCTTTCTCTTTGAGATCAGAAAATGACAAGAGTTTTGCTGTCACCATTTCCATTCAGTTTTTACTTGATGTACTCAAATAGTGGAGTCGGGTAAGAAAAATAAATAAGTCTAATAATTGGAAAGAAATCATTAAATAAAGCCACAATGATATGATACAAGTATGATTACATATGTAGGGATTTTAGAAGAAACTGCAGATTAAATTATACTTAATAAGTTCACCAAGAAGGCTGACCAGTGTATCTGAGTCAATCCAGGCTGCTATAACAAAATACCACAGGGTGGTATTAAACAACAGACATTTATTTCTCACAGTACTGGAGGCTGGGATGTTCAAGATCAAAGTGCCAGCAGACTTGGTTCTTGGCAAAGGCTCTCTTCCTGACTTCTATCCAGCCGCTTTCTGCCTGTGTGTTCACATGGCCTTTCTTTCTTTGGCGTGTGAGCTCAGAGAGACAGAAAGAGAGAGAGATAGAGAGACAGAGATAGAGAAGAGAAACAGAGATGGAGGCAGAGAGACAGGGACAGAGACTGAGAGACAAAGAGAGAGAGAGGGAGAAAAAGAGGAGGGAGGGATGGAGGAAAAGGGAGAGAGAAATCTAAACTAGTCCTTTTAGTCCTCTTCTTATAAGGGTGCTAACCTCATCACGAAGGTCCCACCCTCATGATTTCATCTAAATCTAATTATCTCTCGGGGTGCCTGGGTGGCTCAGTGGGTTAAAGCCTCTGCCTTCGGCTCAGGTCATGATCTCAGGGTCCTGGGATCGAGCCCCGCATCGGGCTCTCTGCTCTGGGGGGAGCCTGCTTCCCTCTCTCTCTCTGCCTGCTTCTCTGCCTACTTGTGATCTCTTCTCTCTGTCAAATAAATAAATAAAATCTTTTAAAAAATAAATAAATAAATAAATCTAATTATCTCTCAAAGTTTTCACCTCCAAATATCAACATGTTGGAGGTTAGGGCTTCAACACATGAATTTGAGGGGAACATAGACATTTAGTCTATAAAACATACAAATAGGGGTACCTGGGTGGCTCAGTCTGTTAAGCGTCTGCCTTCAGCATGGGTCATGATCTCAGGGTCCAGGAATCCAGCCCCATGTCAGGCTTCCTGCCCAGTAGGGAGCCCGCTTGTCCCTCTGTTCCTCCCCCCTTCCCCCTGCTCCACTTGTGCTCATTCTCTTTCTCTCTCATTTTCTCTCAAATAAACAAATACAATCTTAAAAAAATAAAACATACAAATACATGAATATACAGTGTATTTATATATAAAAATGTTCATAAATAAATTGCAATTTTATTTGCCAATAACAGATCATCAGAAAATTAAAATATGATTATTATACCCAAGAATACACCTAATGACAGATGTCCATGGCCTCTACACAAAAAAACTATAAAACTTTATGAAGAGCAATCAAAGAAGACCTAAATGAACGAAAGGCTAGATCAAGCTTGTGGACTGCAAGGTCCAATATCATAAATATGTCACTGTTTCCACACCGATCTAGAATGCTAAGCAATTGTGATAAAAGTCAATTTCTTTTTTTTGTGGAACTTTGTTGTTTTATTTTGCAATTGCTCTTCTTCTATATGTATATACAAGAATGTTTTTAACAGGATTATGAATACTGAACATTATCTCAAGCAGTAAAATAACCCACATTGCCACCATCACTAACATGGATAAAGAGTGTATATTTACATGGCGGCATAATATTCATCATTGAAAATGAACAAACTTGCAGCTGAAAACAAAACGTGGATGAACTTCACAAACATAATGCTGAGCAAAAGAAGTTCCCATGCAAGTTGGGGTAGTGGTCTCCTTTGATGGGGGGAAAAATGAGACTTCTGAGGAAATGCAGTGTTTCTATTTCTTTATCAGGCTATAGGACATTTATTTGAATTTATTAAACTTGTCATTTTTGTTCACTGAACCCCAAAGCATGGAGCTGACCTCAAACTTCCTTCCTTTACACTTTGCACATCCCGCATTAGAGAAAATAGAAACCAGGAAAAGAGGTGGGCGCAGTTACCAACGTTAGAAGCTTATTAGAACATGAGTTCTAATTATTATTAGAACTAGCATTATTATTAGAATTAGAACTAGAGTTATTATTAGAATTAGAATTATTAATAAGTTATTAGAACACGAGGGCCCAGCTCACTTTGAAAGTGACTTGGACTCTTGTGCCTTCCTGTGGCTGGTGTCGCCTTGGCAGCAACCCCACCATGGTCATCACCAGTGCTTGATGGAAGAGCGGATACGTCCCAGCATTTCATCCCTGATTTGGATCATAGTTGGGACATAAGCAAGTAAATGTTATGTGTTCAGCCGCCTGGTAATATCATGTGACTGTAAACTAAAGTCTTCAAACTCCAGATCGATAACTTCACATCCATCATTATATTTTGAAGACCTAATTTAAAATTTTTAATTTAGGGCCTGCATACATCTTTATAAGTCATGAATGAGACTGTTACTCTGCACATTAAAGACATGTGTGCTTTGAAGAATGTGACAAAATAATCTGTCCCCGTTGAATAATTCTTTGTTCACTGACTGGTCTCAGTTAAAAAAAAAAAAAGATTCTACTAGATCATCAGGCAATAAGAACTATGATTTTGGTATGAAGATAGCCTGATCCTGGGTGCTATGATGAAGGGGATGCAGGCAAGATCATCCCTACTCTTGCAAGGAGTCCATTGTCAAGGAAACGCCAGAAATACAGATGCAGCTCGATGACATTTCTAAAGCTCTGTCTGAAGGTAACCGCAGTGCTATCCGTGTTCACCCATTTGGCTGGAGAAGCTCAGCAAGAGTTCATGGACCAGGTGACTGGTGAAGTCAACACTAAAAAAACGAGGATCTAGCAACCACCCAAGCAGAGGAACTCAGTAACAGGGCCTCTGAGCTCTTCTCAATGCTTCCATTGTTGATTCCCTAACTCTGTGATGGGACATTTTCTTTAATGATAGCCCGCATGCGACACCTTCATTTACATAGTCCAAATAAATGAACTTGCTCTATAGGGACAAGTTGCCACCACTAATGTCACATGAAACTGGTTTAATCCAATATTTCAAATGAATATTTGCAGCCCTGTGACAGGTGCTGTCATGCTCTAACATCTCTCTTTTTTTTTTTTTTGTTATGGCACTCTAATAGACAAAAATGATATCGCATTAATGTGATAGGAGATGACAGAGAGTTGAGAATGTAATACACTGGTCCCTCAATCCGTATGATAAAAACTGAGTGCTGAAAGAGCTGCCAAAAAAATAGACAGGAAGCCTCTCCAGTAGTGCCCGCACGTGGAGGGAAGGTGCTAGTGGTTGGGCATGAAGATACCCTCAGCCATCTTCCCGGAATCCTACCAAGGGGACAGGTGTTCTGTCCCCAACCCACCTGCTAGAACTGGTCTGGTGGGAAGGGACTAGGCCCACGGGGGAGCTGCTGGGATGCAGACAGAATGGTCCCCCAATGGACATTTCTTCCCAGGGTGACTCAAACGGGATTGAGCATTTGTGCCCAAGCAAGGGAAAGAGGCCTGGGCTGGAGTCAGCAGCCTGGAATGTTAAATATTTCTTTTTCTATAATCTCTGGTTACTTTGCTTTTCTTGGTTTCTGCTTCTTCATATGTAAAATAAAGGATTTGGATTAGAATAAATCGGTCATTGCAATTTCAAATACGTAAGAAGCCAGGCAGGTAATGAAATGTGCAAAGCAAGCCTGGTGTTAATGATGGGGGGCGTGAGCCCGAGGCAGGCTGGAGACATGTGAGCTCTTAAGAGTGTTTAAATTCATAGTTATCACTATATTGGTTTTAGCAGATGGACACTATATGTGGTTTATATAACCCCTATGTTAAATAAACCGTAAAGTTTCTTTCCACTTTAAAGTGTAGATTCTAGGCGTTTGATAGTTACCTGATATCTCTACTTCACTCTAGCTATGTAAATACAGTATATTAATTAGGATTACATTTGGCTGCAAGTAGCAGAAACACCACAAAGAGTAATGATTTCAATGAAATTTATTTCTCACACTTACCTAAGTCAGTGGATAGACTAGGCAGAGGTAGAAACTCCACTCCACAGTGCCCTCGGGGACCCTCATTCTTTTCAGCCATTCCCAAGTTGTGACCCTTGTCCCCATAGTCTTTGTTCTAGGCCTGAGATAGAAGAAGCGATAAAGAAGCAGGAACAAAGGGCTGTTTCTTAAATTGGCTCCCAGAAATTTTCTCATGATGCTTCCATCTTATTGATGAGAACTTAGCAACCTAGTTTCAAAGGTGGATGGAAAATGTAGTATGTATTGTTAGGGACTGAATAGTATTTCCCCTACACCCAAATTCATATGTTGAAGCCCTAATCCTAATGTGATGGTATGTAAAAGCTTTAGGAAGGTGATTAAGGTTTAACGAGGTCATAACAGTGGGGCCTTAATCCAATAGGACTGGCTTTTGTATAAGAAAAAGAAGAGGGGGGCGCCTGGGTGGCTCAATGGGTTAAAGCCTCTGCCTTCTGCTCAGGTCATGATTTCAGGGTCTAGGGATCAAGCCCCACATAGGGCTCTCTGCTCAGCAGGGAGACTGCTTCCCCTTCTCTCTCTACCTGCCTCTCTGCCTACTTGTGATCTCTCTCTCTGTCAAATAAATAAACTCTTAAAAAAAAAAACAAAAACAAGAGAGACCAGAGCTCTCTCCCTCCACATGCACGCAGAAGAAAGGCCATGTGAGGACACAGCGGGAAGAGGGCCATCTGCAGGCCAGAAGAGGGCCCTCACCGCATTGAATTTGCTGGCACTTTGATCATAGACAAAGTTCTAACTGCTTTAGAACAGTGAGAAAATGGATGTCTATTGGTTAAGCCAGCCAGTCTGTGGTATTTTGTTATGGCTGCCTGAGCAGACTAATACATGTACCTAACATCCTTATTAAGTTAAAAAAAAAAGAAAAGATGACTAGTGGATTAGTCAGGGTTGGCTAGAGAAACAGAACCAATAGGAGATATAAGGATAAGGATAGATATATAGATAATAGATTAGATAGATAGATAGATAGATAGATAGATAGATAGATAGATAGAAGATAGATAGATAGATTTATTATAAGGACTTGACTCATGCAGTGTTAGAGGATGAGAAGTTCCATGATCTGCCTTCTTTAAGCTGGAGACCTATAAAAGTCTGTAGTGTAATTCTAGTCCAAGTTCAAAGGCAGAAAACCAGGAAGCTGATGCTATAAATCTCAGTCCAAGAGGAGGAGAAGATAAATGTCTCCCCTTTTTACTATAGATACAAATGAAAATATAATTCCATGTAGCATTACATTTAAGGACAAGTGGTAGGAGAAAAAGTGTTATTTGAATTTAGAGAAAGAAAGTTCAGTGGGTAAGAGTAATATAAGAAACATCCAATGTGAGATCTTAAATGCCTAGTTGGATTTAGTGATATAGGAGACACTAAGCAACAGATGTCACTAAGTTTGACTCTGTTCCATACCCTGAGAACTTTCTTCACTGACACACACTGAAGATCACCATAATGCTTTATTTCAATCCATTTTACCTAACTGTGACATTGTGTGATCTCACTTACTTCAGGTAGGACCACTCAGCATAATAATTTGATAAGTTTTGTGAATATCAGAGAGAGCTATATTGAAAACTGAAGTTGTAATCTTATTAATAGGTCAAACATCAGTCTTCAAAGTGATATGAAATGGGTTTTATCCCATTATCCTCACCGCGATATTAATGTCTTATCAAGAACTTGCATGTGCACATTTTCAAAAAAGTAGTACAAATATTAAAAACAAAAATCTCACCAACTTCTCTTTGTTATCAACTTAATGGAATTACCCAGCATATTTTTTGTGGTGTAGGCATTCTTAAAATGTTTGTTGAATCAAATTGAAAGAAAGAAAAACTAGTGGTTGTTAATAATTGTCATACTCATGCAGATGCAGATGTAGAGAGGTAGAATAACACTGGTACTAATGTTAATATAATACTTAGAGATGGTGGGATTTAAGAGTTAGTTATCTTTATTTGTAAGATACCATAGGTTTGCTTCATGATAATTCTTATTTTTCTCATTAATAACACTACAAAAGCAAGCAAATACATTGTTTTCATTAAAACATAATATTTCTTTAGATTAAAGAAAATGTAAATGACAGTATTATTGAAAAAAAGGACAGAATAAAAATTAAAAATAGATGTTGATAAGTTTATGATATAAAAACCATTTAAAAAATTTTTGGTCTGGGGCGCCTGGGTGGCTCAGTTGGTTGAGCGACTGCCTTCGGCTCAGGTCAGGATCCTTGAGTTCCGGGATCGAGTCCCACATCGGGCCCCCAGCTCCGCGGGGAGTCTGCATCTTCCTCTGGCCTTCTCTCATGCTCTCTCTCACTTTCTCTGTCTCTCAAATGAATAAATAAAATCTTAAAAAAAAAAAAGTTTTTGGTCTGTAAAAACTTTTTACCTCTGAGAAATGTATATTAATATAGCAAGATGGAAGTCAATTGGTACATTTTTGGTTGAGAAGAAGGAATGCATAGTGACTAACAATGTCATTTGAATAAGCTTATCTTCTTATAGTCTGATGTGTGTCTCAGAAAAAAATGGAAAGAAACTTAAGAGATACTGGTCAGGGGCCCCTGGGTAGCTCAGTGAGTTAAGCGTCTGACTCTTGATTTTGGTTCAGGTCCTGACCGCAGGGTCCTGGGATTGAGCCCCATGTCAGCCTCTGCATTCAGTGGAGAGTCTGCTTGAGGATTTTCTCTCTTGCTTTCCCTCTGCCCCTCCCCCTGCTCTCTCTCTCTCTAAAGAAAATTAAATAAATAAATAAATCTGAAAAAAAAAAGAGAGAGAGAGACACACACAGTAGTCGGTTTCTATACTGAAATGTGTGCATTATAAATGGATCATTTTGGGTGGCAGTTCATTACTTGAGTTTTCCAGCACGTAGTTCATCTCCTTTCCAAATTCAAAAGTAATTCATACTTATGTTTCCTCACTTGTACTTATTTATTATGACAATGATTAATTCTTTTTCTTTCAAAAATCCTCCTCACTGAATATTTAATTTTGATATTATAGTATTCAAACTGTTCAAGTTATTCACTTAAACTGACTTTCTAACTGAACTTTCAGGAGTCATAACTTAAGTCTTTCTTCTGTATTTTCAAAAGATACGGGGTCAGGAGAGGGAGAAGACAAAGCACAACAAACACAACAGCTGTTTGAGCCTCTCCCCAGTAAGCAAAACCACGGGGTCTTTGTCTGACATGTAGTATGTCTGCTGGACCTGATGGAGGGGGAAGCTTTGAATGCATCCTATGGCTGAAGTTCAACATTTCCTATTCTAGAATAAGCAAATACTTAGGAACCGAATTGGAATAGATTCAGAGGTTAATTTTTCTTCGAAATCATTGTACTAAAGTCATGTGGATTTATCAATAAAATCCAAATCTGTTATTGGATGTTTTATAGACAATCTGGTCATTTGGAAAAAAAAAAAAAGTTTCTTTCCATTCTAAAACAAATTATCAACCAATTATTTTGGTTTTATGCTGACCCAGCATCAATCTGAATGTCATAGCTAATTTTGATTTCTCCGGGTTCACCTGCATTCCCAGCACAGAGGTGTCTTTTGAGCCATTCCTGATGTGCCCCAGGTATTAATAACCCAGGATAATGATAACGGGAAAAATGAGAACGGCATAAGGATGAATCCTCAGTCTAAATCACGGGGGCAGTTTTCCTAACTTCTGTGAACCTCCAATACTTTGTCAGTAAAAAACCCACATGTTGTGAGTAAGCAAGTTACAGGTGAATGTGTCTTACAATAACAATGACAGGGGCGCCTGAGTGGCTATGTGGGTTAAAGCCTCTGCCTTCGGCTCCGGTCATGATCTCTGGGTCCTGGGATCGAGCCCTGCATGGGGCTTTCTGCTCGGCGGGGAGCCTGCTTCTCCCTCTCCCTCTGCCTGCCTCTCTGCCTACTTGTGAGCTCTCTCTCTGTCAAATAAATAAATAAATAAAATCCTTAAAAAAAATCTTAAAAAAAAAAACAATAACAGTGACAGCAACAATAAGGGTAGTTGACATTTATTGAACTTTTAACCATGTACCAAGCACAGAGCTGTACCAGTCAGGACTTTCACCTCTTCCCCTCATTGCTGACTGGGAGAAGGAGCCTGCAGTAAGGAGGGCAGATTGGAAGAGTCCTCATGACTTGACCTCATGACTTGTCTGTGCTGAGGCACAGACACTCTCCTCTCCTAGGCTCTGTAGGGGGACATGGTGAGACTGCCCCATTGCAGTGAAAGGGGCGGACCTTGGACTTGGCAGCTATATGCACAGATATTTCCTTCCCACCCTTGTCCCATTTACTTTTATTTTAATAAGAGAGCTTAGGTCAAATATCCCTCACTTACAAATAAGCCCACATGCATATTTTACTTAATGCATATAAAAACCTGTGAGGCCAGTGGTGACATAATTCTTATTTTAAAGATGAGAAAATTAAGGTTTAGTGAAGCTAAGTAATTTGCCTAAAGTTACAGAGTTTCTGTCAGGGTGGGGATTCCAAAAGGTTCTGTGCACTCCAAGAGCCCAGCACTTAGCCACTCCTCCACACTTCCTCCCATTGAGGTTAATTTCTACTGGGCAGCACCACAAGGAAGGGGAGGGAGGGTCACAGTTATTTGGCCCAAGGCTATGATGGCCCCAAGGCCAAGGGTGTCTCAAGAGGTAGTCTTGAATGCTATGAACCCATTAAAGACCTGGGTTAATTAGAAATCGGAGCAGCTCTCTGTGTGAGATTTTTCACTGGAATTTGGCAAGAAATGAAGCATGTGTCAAAGCCCCAGACCCATGTGGAGAGTAGATCAAGGAAAACCTAGGTGAGCCTTTGAAATTGGCATCCTATGCTGTTTGCACACGTCTTAGCTTTTTCATCCTGGTCTTTTCTCCAGGAACTGTGATTCTTCTAAGCTTACAACTAATTCTCTCTTTTTCCCCTGAGACTTGCAACATTATCAGTACACAAAATTATCCACAGGTATAGGACATAGCATCTAATTTCTCTGGGTCTTGGTGGCTGGCAGCAGCCCCAACCCTAAGCGCTATTGATGGGCTCGAATGTCCTGAGTCCTGAGTCTGGTCCTTCCTTTGTGTAACTTGAGACCAGCCAAGTCCCTGTGCCCCACCAGACCTCACTCTCTTTACCTCTGAAAAGACAGCGAATTAAAAGACAGGTCAGTAGTAAGACCACTTCCAAACCTAAAATTTTATAGTTCTTCTGTCACACACACAAAATTGTAACAGTGAGTAAATGAAGAGTTGATATAGGATTTCTGGAAGGTTGCTGACCTCTAGTGTCAGGACAGATCTAGAAGGAAAATTCAATCCTCCATGTTAATTTCATATTCCTATCAAGACTTCCCCCACCCCCCGCTTTCCTTTTTCCTTATGGAGAAGAAGAAAATGTAAAATACTTCAAATTAAAGTTCTATTAACTAAAGCTTCATTTACAGAATAAATATTTCTGCTGACATTTGACTGATTATATCAATTTTGAACTTCAAATTTTAATAAGGTATTACCAAGCCCAAGAATAAACAAGCTAATCAGGCCTTTTCCTATTTCCTCCTTTGTATTAAATGATAAGTGAATTTAAAGCTATGCTTTGTCTTATTAATATCTGCTAAATATGGATGAATTACTGAATATATATTTATTCTTAAACTCATTTGGAGGCAAATATTTACAAGGCTTTTCTGTTATAATCTGATTTTAATATCTCAACTGAAACTGATTTATAGCACGTGACTTCAAATGTGGTATTAGTTAAAGAGGCCAGGAATTAATTAGCTGATTCTATCAGGGGTTTCTTGAAACTGATTTTGAAAGGGGGGGAAAAAACTCCTATTTTTTTAAGTCAAATTTTAATTGTAGGAGTTTTCATGGCAAATATCAGAGCCCCCATGTAAACAAAACTTTAATAATTTTGCATGTGCATATATTTGGTTTTACCATATTGTTAACTGAGTTAGAAATTCACTTGAATATTCTGTGCCATCAAGCGAACATCATTGCTAGCATGCAGGTGGGTTTCTTCATTATGTATTCCAGAATTAGTTACCGAGGAAGTTAGTAAAATTTGTTTTCTGAAAATCTTTAAAACTTGTTGGGTATGAGACATGGACGGGGTGGCTGGTGAAAGCCAATCACACAACTAGTCTTTTTTGGTTATCAGCTAGGGAATGTTGTCCATCTACCATTTTGTGCTTAAACAGAGCTCCCATCCTGTTGGATGCACTGAGAGTATAGACACCCCTTCATATCGGAGTGTCTCGGGGTTCTGGTTTTAGCACAGAGACAACAAAACAGTCTTCTTGTGGTGCAGGAGAATATACGATTAATTGGCAAACTTTAAGTCACTGAGAAAGTGCCTACTGTGTGCCAGGCAGTAAACAAATCTCCGACATTCTTACAGCTTTCTCCTTCCAGAGTTCTGTACTGGCCAATTGTGAGTTTAATGCATCAGTATGTCTTACATAACACACAATTATATAAGCATTCATGCATACGTTAAAAAAATACATAGAAGGATTGTTTAAAGATCAGCACCCTTATTTTGGAAGAGAAGTACGTTTTTAAAAAAGATTTTATTTATTTATTCATGAGAGACAGAGAGTTGGAGGCAGAGGGAGCGAGACCCGATCCCAGGACCCTGGGATCATGACCTGATCAGCTTAATCATGAGCTGAGCATGACCTTAACCAACTGAGCCATCCCGGAGCCTGGAAGAAATGTATGTTAGATACTGGACCTATCTGTGCCACAAACCCCTCCCTCACTGTATTGGGGTCCTTTCAAGAAACACAAGCAGCTCACGCAATTATGGGGACTGGTAAGTCTGAGATGTGCAGGGCAGGGGGCCGACTGCAAATCCCAGACGAGTCCCTGCTGTGGTCTTGGGTTTAGGTCTGGTGGCAAAGTCCTGCTTCCACAGGGTACCTCAGCCTTTTTCCTGAAGGCCCTCAACTGATTATGTAAGGAGGGCACTCCACGTTATTTAGGGTGATCTGCTTTACTCAAATCCACCGATCTGAGTTTCAATCACATCTAAGAATACCTTTGTGGCATCATCTAGATGGGTATTTTACCAAACAGCTGGGCGCGATTGTGTAATTAAGTTAACACATAAAATTAACCAGTACATGGGGCCCCTGGGTGGCGCAGTTGGTTGAGCGACTGCCTTCGGCTCAGGTCATGATCCTGGAGTCCCAGGATTGAGTCCCACATCGGGCTCCCAGCTCCATGGGGAGTCCGCTTCTCACTCTGACCTTCTCCCTTCTCATGCTCTCTCTCACTCTCTCTCTTTCCTAATAAATAAATAAATAAAATCTTTAAAAAAAAAAAAATTAACCAGTACACAATGTTACGCCATTATACATGGGTTCATTTAGTATTTTATTTATAAATCTTTGGCTGATCTCATCTAGTCATCCCTGTGGCCCAATTTGAGAAAAGTTGAAATGTTAAAATGATTTTTTATTATGTGAAGAAATCATTTTTCCCGAGTGATCCCAGAACAATTTCTTTCTCTTCTTCAGGCCCGGGGACTTGGAGGAGTCATTTTCATCTGTAGGTTTATTTAATCTCTTCTATCTTTTCTCTGAGAATGATGTTGTTGTCCTTTGCCCGGGTATTCAGTAACTGGGTCTCAAGCTGATCAGGCCATTTGCAGGTTGTTAGGGCTGATTTTATGTGTCAACTTGGCTAAGCCACCATGTTCAGATATTTGATCAAATATTCTGGTGGTTTCTGTGAAAGGGTTTTGTTTGTTCGTTTGTTTGTTTGTTTTAAATGAGATTAACATTGAAATTGGTGGGCTTTTGGGGTGCCTGGATAGCTCAGCTGATTGAACGGCCAACTCTTGATTTGGGCTCAGGTCATGATCCCATCGTTGTGAGATTGAGCCCCCCATTGGGCTCTGTGCTCAACCCAGAGCTTAAATCTGCTTAAGACTCTCTCTTTCTCCCTTTACCTGCCCCCCTACCCTGCTCTCTCTCTCTCTCAAATAAATAAATAAATCTTTAAAAAAAATAAATTGCTAGACTTTGAGTAAAACAGATTATATAATGTGAGTAGGCCTGAATAGGACAAAGACAGACCTCCTTTTGCAAGAAAAAATTCTGACAACTGACAGCCTTTGGACTGGAACTTCAAGTCTCCCTGGGTCTTTAGCCTGATAGCCTACCTGCAGATTTTGGACCTGAACCTCCACAATTCTGTGAGCTAATTCCTCAAAACATATATACGTACATATGGACAGAGAGAGAGAGAGAGAAACAGGCACATACACACACATACACCATTGGATCTGTTTCTCTGATTCTCACAAATATAGAGATACAGAGGTAGCAGGAACAACAGAGGAGACCTATGCCTTCCTTATTTGGAGTTTCCATTGTTCTGACCCCTTTAGAGGATAGTTTCTGCTCCACATAAAAAATTTTATTTTTAAAAATGTCATAAAGCAGTAGTGAACTTTAGGAGGGCTCAACCAAGCCCCAAGAGAGTTTTCAATATTTCGGAGAGAATCTGAATCTCACGGGATTTGGTGCTGTTCACCTCACAGAGCTGATGTTAGTGGTCAGCCCTGGGGGCTAAGGAGAAGAGTGCTATTTACAACACAGGCCTTTGGAAAGGGTCGCTCACTGAGGCGGGCCCGCTCAAACTGGGCACCAGGGTCAGACACCCGGTGCCAAAGCGTGAGGGCCATGACGCCCGCCGATGACCTCACATGGCAAAATTACTCCTTATGAGACGCAGGTGTCCTCTAATGACTGACTTTGGCGCGAGGATTCACACTGACCTAGCGGAACCTTCTTAGTCGCACCAGTCTAAGCCCTCCCTCCCTGTCTTCCTCGCTTCGCTCCCCTGCAAGGTCATACCTACAGAAGATCTGCAAGTGACCCCAGACTCCTCCTGCTCCTCTGCATTTCTCTCTCACGTGCTTTCTCCCCAGCATATCTCTTGCAAGTCTAACCCTGTCTTGGCGTCTGCTTTCAGAGAACTCAGTGTGCATGAGGCGTTGGGGTCTCCTGTTTTACAGTTACAGGGAGGGAGAGAGAGAACCCCAGTCCATGTTCACGACAGAGTTGCAAGTGTGAGGGCACTCTTAGAGGGTAGTTGGTTTTTAGGCATTGGTGAGGGCCAGCTCAGATGTCCCAGAAAATGGGGAACTAAGTTTAAGACTTCCCAATTTGATAAATTAGTGTGCTGAGGGAGCTTCTTGGAGCCATGGATTTGATATGTTATTACATGTTTCCTTTTTTTTCAACCAGCTAATAATCATTTATTGTTTCTATACAGCAGAAGTCTTCTTTCTTTCTTCTTTCTTTCTTTCTTTCTTTCTTTCTTTCTTTCTTTCTTCTTTCTTTCTTTCTTTCTTTCTTTCTTTCTTTCTTTCTTTTTTAAGATTTTTATTTGAGAGAGAGAGAGAGAGCATGAGTAGAGAGGGTGGGGCGGAGGGAGAAGGAGACTCCCCACTGAGCAGGGAGCCCAATGCGGGACTCGATTCCAGAACCCTGGGATCACGACCTGAGTCTAAGGCAGATGCTTAATTGACTGAGCCACCCAGGTGCCCCAGAAGCCTCCTTTCTTATAGGTGTTGGGTGAGCTTTGATGCGTTTTTGCAAAAGCTTAAAAACTTTTTTTTTGAGGAAGAGAATAGTGCTATAAGCATCTCATACATTTCAGTGCAAATAGTAGGAACTACTACTGTGTGTTTATTTTTATGTTTAGGAAGATGGGTAAATTTTGGTCTCTGACTTGATATAAGGGAGAAAATATGAAAATCAAAGCAGAAGTGGTAATTACTACAAGAAAAGACAGCACCCAGCTAGATAGTATGTAAGAAAAAAGGAGGCAAAAACACAACCTGCTTGGAAAATAAAGTTCATGGAAAATAGGTCATTTAAACTGGACCTCACAGAATGAGAAGATGTCACAGGAGGGAATAGGGAGCCCAGTTTTTGGTAGAGACAAAACAATGTGAACTGAGCACAAAAGGTGGGGGAGAAGGAGGAAGTGATAATAAATAGAAAGCCAAAAATAAAAAAAAAAATAATTGCCCATAGCAAATGACCTTTAGGACATATTCGACAAATTCCTGAAGACAAACATTAGGCAAATGTGCCTAAGAGGAATGTTCTCTATTTAAAATAAATAGAAGTTTAAGAAATAACCACTTTAGTCTTTATAAAACAGAACGTTTTTCTCCTGATGCAGAAGCAATCTGTAATGGGTTCCCAGATAAAGTTGTCAGCATAGACAGAGCCACCGTGAGCTTGTTCAGGACAAAAGTAAAAACCAAGAAGAGCCAATAAAATATAATTAAGGAAAAGTCTGGTTTTTAAAATAATAATTTCATAATTATGAAATATTTTACTAAGGTTAACATAATACATACTAATTCTGTGCAAGTTTCAGTTTACTTTCTTAAAGTAACTCTTTATTGAAGTATAATTGTTTTGAAATTATTTAAAACCCCAGAAGAGTCAAAAGGATAAGACAATGGACAACTTTATGTCCCTCAGCTAGATTCCCTAACTCTTACCATCTCGTTTCACTTTCTCTATCCATCACTCTCTCTTTTCTCCCTTTTCCAAACCATCCAAAAGCACCTAGCAAATATCATCCCAATGTATCAGAATTCCCATCCCTATACAACCTCTTTACCATGACCGCACCCAAGAAAATATTGACATAAAAGCATCATCTAACACGCAGTCTACCCTCAATCTTCTCAATTGTCCTCAAATGTCTACAAATTTTGTTTGTATTGGTTTTTGATTAAGAAAGTACTTCAGACTCACCCATTAACATTTGACAGTTGATTTTTTTTTACTCTTCCCCATCTAGAACGTATCCATACCCCCAACCCTGTGTTCTTCAATACATGGAAAGCTTTAAAATGTCCTGTAGGATATCCCACATTTTGGATACATTTAACTCTTACATCATTATTAGAGACCACCAGGCGTATGCTTTTGGGAAGCACATACTGCCCCACATTTGTATGCAGATGTAGGATGCTCATGACCTCATGACGTCAGGCTGCCTCAGGACCGACAATGACCTCCAGGTTTGACCTCTTTTTTTTTTTTTTTTTTTTAGTTTTTTTTTTTTTCAGGTTTGACTTCTTGCCCAGCCTTCTCCATCTCTCCATTGTAAAAACGCACTCCCCCTTTTCAGTTAAAGCTAATTGAAGAGGTGATATTAATTCATATACTAATTCAGAGTTTTTAGAACTCTGAGTCATACTTGAAGAGTGACATATAGGGGAAATTCTTCTAGTAAAAAAAAATTATAAATGACTTTTTTTTTTTTTTAATTTGACAGAGAGTGACACAGCCCTGATGCAGGGCTCGATCCCAGGACTCTGGGATCATGACCTGAGCCGAAGGTAGACGCTTAACAACTGAGTCACCCAGGCGCCCCTCTTCTAGTAAAAATTTTACATGACTTTCCCAATTAGAAAAATGCCCTTTGCCATATGTGGTAAAGACACTGGGGAGTTAGGACTGAAAGGGACACAGATGTTGATGATCTGGTTCCACTCCATTTTTCTTTTCTTTCTTTTTTTTTTTTTTTTTAACAGAAGAGGAGCCAAGCTTATCTCAGTGCAATGGTAAGAACCATTCTCCAGAGTCTGTGATTTCTGTCTAATTTTCTTTCTATTATTTCCAAAACATGTTTACTTAGTCCTTCAGGAACAAAGAACAAAATCCTAAACAAAGGAAAATAGGAGAATGACATAGGAGAGGACAGACTGTACTATTCTCAGGAATGTGAATTGGAGACAATAATGCCAGGATGTGTGTCTACTCTGCAATAAATAAATAAATAAACACAATGTGAGCCATGTATATGCGGCTTTACATTTTTCAGTAACTGCTTAAAAAAATAGAAACAGAAGGAGTTGATTTTAATAATATATTTTATTTAACCCATATCTCAAGGTCATTTCAATATTTAATCAATATTTCAAAAAATGATTAGAGATATTTTGCATTTTTTAATAATCTGTGTGTGGTCTACATTTTTAGAACGTCTCAATTCAGATTAGCCACACTGCAAGGACTCCAAATACCCTCATTTGGCGAATGGCTACCATGTTGAACAGTATTATTCTAGAACAGCAAGGAAATGTAAAATAGAATTTCCTACTAACTACTTTCCACATTTCAGAAGTCTGTTTAGTAGTATACATTTATCCCAAAGTAGGTCATCAGACTAACTGCAATGACAATCATGTCAATAAATGAGTAAGGTTAACACTTAGTAAAGTCTGGCTACAGAGCTGAGAGGAGGGTTAATGCTCTGTGAACACTGTCTTGAATTTCTTTTTTATTTTTTAAATTTGTTTTTTTAATTTTTTTCCCCAAATATGTTTATTTTATTTTTTCAGTGTTACAAGATTGATTGTTCATGCACCACACCCAGTGCTCCATGCAATACGTGTCCTTCTCAATATCCACCACCAGGCTGTCTTGAATTTCTTAACATTTTGCCTTTGAGTTTGGGTTTTGTAAGTAAAGTGTCCTGGGACTATGAGGTATGTTCCCACTAGTTGCCACCTGCCTTGCCAGGAGGTACTAAGCTGTCTTCCCACTACATTCAGCCTAGGTACGCTGGCTTCACCCAGAGTTGCCCACGTTCACTTCGGGAGTGTAATCATACCAGAGGCATCACACCATTAAATAACAGTCAAAAAATATCATGACAGCTCAGTGGAGACATGGTGGAAGAAAAGAGAAGCTCGTTTCCTGCTTTTGAATCAGGGCCCCATAATTTCATTTGGAACTGGACCCTCCACATTACATAGCTGTTTGTAGCTGTTTTTGTCCCTATTGCTTTTAACCGTCTTGTAGCTCTTGAAATTGCTGCTCTTTTAAAAAACAAAATTGGGGGAGAACTTCTTTCTTAGTAAAGGCAGTTTGGTAGACAACCTCTAAGAAAAGATGTGATATATAGAAGTAATGTATAGAGTTGGATATATTTCATTACATGGCTAATGTCATAGATGAGGTCTTTGATGTAGAAATATTACGAGTCCCTGATATTGACTCAGGATATGTTCCAAAACAGTTAATCAGGCAACTCAACAAAAGGCCAAGTCATTGTGTGGATATTAGGAAAGAAGGGTGACTGACTATCTTTTGATTTGTTTTACATGACATAACCAGTTAATTTACTACATTTTTCACTACGTTGGACATTGCGGCGACGTCTTATAAACACAGTCTGATGAAAATAAATTTCTATGTAATGAAATTTGGCATTTTTCTATATGCAGGGATTTAGCGACCAGAGCTATGGGAGAGTCTTGTAAATTGTGACCTGTAGGAATGAAAATAAAACCAGAATATTAAGATACTCTTAGCAAATATAGTCGATTCACCCAAGAGGGCTGGAGCGGCATTGAAAGTCTTTGGATGAGAAGTGAGGAAACCCTGAGTGTAGGTGTTCTATGCCCATTGTGGGCGCCAGCAGAGGAAGGTGGTTCTGTGTTTACTTCTGAGCCACGCACTTGGGGAAGCAGTTCTTTATTTATAAGCCCCCATGGCTAAGCCTGGTGACCCTTACTATCGCTTTCACTTCGGAGATCCCAGGATTCCTAAAGACTGTGAACAGACATGTACTGAGACTTTGGATCATTTTCTTATACATGAGGACCTATCTTTCCCCAACCAACATCATCCTCACTGAGACTTGGAGAAAGAAGTCCCCTTGGAGGACTACCTACCCAGGATTTCATGAAAGGGAATCCTTGGGTGTTCAGTTTTCTTTTCTGTTCTATGCCATGCTTTTCTTTCTTCTTCCTCCTCCTCTTTTTGCTCCTCCCCCTCCTTTTTGAGGATGACCATCTAAACGCCTCTTTATTTGCCGGCATGGTTTATACTTTATATTGCTATCCTTGTTCGGGGAATTCATTCCAGGCCCTCAGGAATCTGCCCTACCAATAGCGTGTTGTTTCCTCAGCCTCTAGACCTGCTTTGCTTCGAGCTGCCTGCTGCCTATTCTTTGGCTCTCTGGGGGTGTCTTTTTCTCCATCATAGTCTTTGCCGCATACACTTTTTGGGAATCTATGTTGTTTAAGCAGACCACGAAAAAGTTTGCTTCCCAAGAGAATGCCAAAAACCTCCAGAGATGGCTTTTTATAATCTCGAGCTTCCTGGTCACCAGGGGTCTTCTCAAATACCTGGATCTGTTTGAAATTTTCTGAAAAGCCAGTCCAGAAATTAGAGATCAGCTCTTGTTTAGGGCCATTGGAAAGGACCAGGTAAACGACTGGCTGATCTCGGCGACCTGACTGAGACAGTTCATTCTGCTGTGAGTGCCCTGGCCATCAGGTGTTAGCAAGTGCCACCAGCAAGCACAGGGCACAGCCCCAGCATTCCAGCGGCCGTGATAGACACAATCCATTCTTAATGCCTTGTGTCAGGCATCCCTGCTGCCCTCTCACCATTCTTAATAATAAGACAAAAGTGATATTTTAGGGTAACAGTTAATAAATAATGTGACTTATCCAATCACACCTTTCACTAAAATATTATTATCTTTTGGCAGATTCATTACTGTGGAGACACCGGGATCTGATGAAACATTCTCTAATTCTACCACTAGTACATTTTCCAGAGTTGTCTTTCTTTTAATTTAATTCACCCACTCTGGAAGCATACTGTCCACTGCAATTACTGAATGAGCATTTAATCTTGTGTAACTAAGGCATTTTAATCTTTTCTTATGGAGAGACAATTAAAAGATCCTGATATTGCTACGATATGGATACATTTCATCCCAACCTAGCGAATCGAAGTTTCCTTTGTTCTCATAACTATGGAGTCTCCAGGCACTACACTGTGATGGTTAAGCCACCTTATCACAAAGTGTGATAAATGTTTCCAAACACAGTCTGTGGAAGAGAAAGCTTTCCAGATCTTCCTTGTGCAGAGGTGAGCCTGGAGGTGGAGAATCGCAAGAGAAGTTTTTATAGTTGTTATGGTAGCTTGATTTATGGTCTGTTATATTTGTCCCAAAGCAATAAATCTTGGCTCTTTTTAAATGCTATGTTGCTAAGAGAAATATTGGATTAGTTTAAAACTACAAGGGATGATTTTATTACACTATAGCATTTCTACGTTGATAATTTCAATTTTTTAGTTCTAATATTAATACTATACTGGTATAAAATAAGAGAAAGCTTATGAACTTTTTAAAAAAAGATTTTACTTATTTATTTGAGAGAGAGAGAGAGTGAGAGTGCCACAGAGAGAGCACGAGTGGGAGGGAAGGGGCAGAGGGAGAGGGAGAAGCAGACACCCCGCTGAGCAGGGAGCCCAGCAGGGGGCTCCATCCCAAGACTGCGAGATCGTGACCTGAGCCGAAGGCAGATGTTCAACTGACTGAGCCACCCAAGTACCCTGAAAGTTTATGAACTTTTAAACTTTTTTCAAAATCAATACCTTTTCCGGGGGTGCCTGGGTGGCTCAGTCGGTTAAGCATCTGACTCTTGCTTGGAGTCTGCTTGGGATTCTTTCTCTCTCTCCCTCTCCCTCTGCCGGTCCCCCCACCTCTAAAATAAATAAATAAATAAATCTTTAAAAAAATCAATACCTTTCCCTTAGTTTGACTTTCCTGGGTACACAGCATGCCATGCCATGTTAAAAGGATTTTACATGTACCCTGAATGTTTGCAATGTACCTTAGCTTATTATCAACTCCAATGAAAATACATAAATATAAATCTGCGATGTATTGTTTATCTAAGAAGATAATCTCCCCATGACTATTTTGCTTGGCCTCTAACACTGACACTGGTGCATATGTTTCACTTGTACCAGTCACTGTTTTATTAGGAAAGAACTCATACAGCATTATGTGTTTTCATAATACCTTGGGCTTAGTTGAAAAATGTCATATCCTTTTTCTCCAACTTCCTTCTCTCAGCCACATCCATTCATGACCTAATTCCCTTTCAGATTGTGGTGATATAAACGAGTCACAGGTTAACAAGTTTGCATTTGGGAAATAAGGCAACTCCAATTTGATTTTTATTATGCATTTATTCCTTAAGCATCATTTCATATTTATTGAAAGTTGGTAAAACAATTGTTTCCAGACTGATAGTGATCTGGTAATCAAATATATGATTGTGAATATGATATGTGAATATTCACATATTCACAAATATGTGAAATATATCTGTAAAACAAATAGGGATTTACTTTTTTCCTTGTGAAAACATTCAGATGGCCGAAACAGCCATTGTAATGGTGATATTTGAACTTTTTAGAAACTCTTTAAAAAAAGAATTTTTAAATCTTTTATATATGCTGCTTTGTTACATTTTCTTGTGAACGTTTAAAAAATTGCATAAAAGCTTTATTAACGTGTTTGGAGTCTAAGTAAATGGCATAATCTGGTATAAGAAACTATTCTTGCATATTTTACTTCTTTTGTGGAGTGAATGATGACTGAATCAGAAATCCACAGAAAGAATATTTAAGAACTTCTACCTAGACATAAATTCATCAGGATATAGATGTACTTTGCATATTGTTTCTTTATTAATGAGGAGCTGCTTTGGTTATTGGGCTGAGGTGTTGCCAGCCCGAGGTGTACTGCCTGATTACATATGTAAAGGAATATACATTAAGTTGAATAGAAAGCTGATAGCAATGTAGACTAAGTGCATTTAATTAGCCGCTTATTCAAATACACTATTCATTATATCCGCCCTAAGAATGAGATAGTTGTGTGTGCGTTTGTATGTCTGGATGGTGGAAGCAGGGAGGTGAGGGTACTGGTACAATTTTTCAGAGGGGTCCTGGGAAGAGAAGAGATAAAGGCTTCATTTATGAAGACGTAGACGAAAGTGTACAGGACCGAAAGGGTTGGGTTTACTCATTTTATGGCATTTCCACATGGATTGTGTGAATTTTCTAGCTAAAAATGTTAGTACCACACCAGCATTAGGCAGAAAGCCACCATAATATCAACATGTCACTACAAAGCTCTAGTGGTTCAGAAGAGTGTGGGGTGAAAATGGGCGTAGCCACCTTCTTCCTTAATCATGCAGGATTCCCCCGAGGTGAAATGGAATTGGTATAGAAATAGTTATTTGAGGTTTTTGGTTGTGTCTTTTGAAATACAACCTCTTATTTTGTGAGACTCTTGGCAAAAGTAAAGAAAATGACAAGGCAGTAAATAGTGTTGTTATTGACTTATTTATTTAAAAATACTTATTTATTTCTTTCTTTATTTTAAAGATTTTATTTATTTATTTGACAGAGAGAGACAGATCACGAGTAGGCAGAGAGGCAGGCAGAGAGAGGGGGAAGCAGGCTCCCCGCTGAGCAGAGAGCCCGATGCAGGGCTTGATCCCAGGACCCTGAGATCATGACCTGAGCTGAAGGCAGAAGCTTTAACCCACTGAGCCAGGTGCCCCTAAAAATATTTATTTATTTTTAGTTTCAGGTGTACAACATAATGATTTGATAATTGTATATGGTAGGAAATGGTTACCACAATAGGTCTAGTTAACCATACAGAGTTGGTTTAGTATTATTGACTATATTCCCTATGCTGTACATTATATCTCTGTGTGTTATTTTTTTTATAACTGGAAAATTGTACGTCTTAGTCCCCTTCACCTATTTCGTCCATCCCCCCATCCCTGCTGGCAACCACTAAGCACCAGTTTATTTGCTATATTTATGAGTCCGTTTCTATTTGTTCACTTGTTTGGCTTTTTTGGATTCTATGAATAAATGAAATCATATGGTATTTGTCTTTATCTGAGCTATTTCACTTAGCATACCCTTTAGTTCCCTCCATATTGTTGCAGATGGCAAGATCTCATCCTTTCTTATGGCTGAATAATATTCATCTAACCCCCACATCTTCTTTAGTCATTCATCCATCGATGGACACTTGGGTTGCTTCTGTATCTTGGCTGTTGTAAATAATGCCACAGTCAATGCAGGGTTGCGAATATCTTTTTGAATTAGCGCTTTCATTTTCTTCAGATAAATACTTAGAAGTGGAATTGCTGGATTTCTATGGTAGTTTTATTTTTTAATTTTTTGAGGAACCCCCATACTGTTTTCTACAGTGGCTGCACCAATTGGCATTCCCACTAATAGCGCACAAGGCTTCGCCTTTCTCCACATCCTTGCCACTGCCTGTTATTTTTTGTCTTTTTGATACTCGCCATTCTGACAGGTGTAAGGTGATAGAGTGTGTTTAAAATCATCCTTCGACTGAACATGTTAGTAGGGAAGGAAATGCAAATCTCATTTTATCTGAGTTAATCCACCTCTGAAACACTATTCAGGTGCAAAATTATGCAACAATGTATATAAAGACATCTGGAATTAAGACAGACCTGAATTCGAATCTTAACCCTGTATCTTAATATTTCCGTGACCCCTGCAAAGGTTTTGAAATTTTCTGACTTCCAGTATGTCAAATGAGGATGCTAATGAAATGTCTTCTTCATATTGTTATTGTAAACATTAAAGAAAAATAACATATGGAAGGTTTAGTGGAACACCTGACACAGTATGATAATCCCAGACGCGCAGCTTTAGAAAAAAGGGGTTTAAAAAAAAAAAAGAATGAAATATTTAAGAAAAACAAACATTTTTGCCATTTACCAGATCTTCAAACCAGTTCGTTGGTTTTTCCCTAGAGCTCCATAGCTATTTCTCTCTCTCCCTCTGGGGGAAAAAAAAAAGGAATAAGTGACCTGTTAAAAGTACAGAAAAGCCATGCCTGACCTTGAGGCAGAGTTTATGAATTCCGAAAGGGTGAAGAAAAATCTAATAATTAACTATGTACCCTCTATCCAAACAATTACTGTGGGAGTCCCAGTCCAGCTGTTTCTAGCACAACTCTGCTGGTTTCAACAGGCTCTGTGGTACCAGTAGCTCTGAGGCCTTCCTGGTGAGGGTGGTTATGCCCGAGGCCAAGTAGCCGTGGGTGGTTCCCCCCCACCCCCAATTGGGGATCCGGAGTCTTTTAGAGGAAGGGAAATGCAAATGAGTTGAACAATTTGCTTCTTTCTGAATGAGAAGTCTGAAAGGCTGATGTTTCTAGAATAGCTCCTTCAACCCACCTTTTCAGCTCTGGGCATTGTTTGAAGCATTTTATGATTTCAGTCATGCTGTTACCAAGTCACTGGGAAGACTGGCCCCAACATGACTTTTACTTGAACTGAGTTGCTAAGTTTCTATGTATTTATGTCAATATCCAAGATATAGAAATATAGGAACTTGCTTTGTCCAATTCTATAATTTTGCTTGGGTAGACATTATCATTTAATAGAAATTTCCCCAGTCTCTACCCCATTTAAATAGGCAGCTCCCCTCATTCCCTTTGCATAAACCATATCACAATATACCTTAACCTCATAAAAACAGGATCCAGACTCTGTTCCTATCAGATGCTTATTCACTAGTTACTGACTTACATTGGACTAATTTAAAGTAATGTTTCATTAATCCGTATTGGGAAGCCCAAGACTGTAAGGGATCTTCTGTATATGGATATAATGCAATTGATAGAGTATATTTGGTTATTGATAGATATATTTGATTATGAAAATACTCAGAGGAAGTTGGAAAGAACTCAAATACATGGAGGCTAAAGAGCATCCTACTAACGAATGAATGGGTTAACCAGGAAATTAAAGAGGAATTAAAAAAATTCATGGAAACAAATGAAAATGAAAATACTCAAAGGAAGAAGCAGTGGAGATTTTTCTATAAAGTGACTTCAGAACGTTTATTGGTACTTTATCACAGTCTTTAAATTATAGGGGTTTTTCCACTTTGTAAACAAAAATGTGTGCTTTTTCTCTGTAGCCTATATTTTGTCTTTGATTTTATTATTTTATTTTTTAAAGATTTTATTTATTTACTTGACAGAGAGAGACACCTAGAGAGGGAATACAAGCAGGGGGAGTGGGAGAGGGAGAAGCAGGCATCCCACTGAGCAGGGAGCCCAATGTGGGTTTGATCCTAGGACTCTGAGATCATGACCTGAGCGGAAGGCAGCAGCTTAATGACTGAGCCACCCAGGCGCCTCTTGTCTCTTATTTTAAATGACTAGGAAGAGAATCTAATAGTTTTACGTCAGAATAGTGATACACTTATTTTAAATAATATTATATTCAGAAGATCCTCTATTTTACTTTGACTTTTTTTTTTCCCTATGGGGCACAAATAAGTGTAGTGAAATGATTTTGGAAAAAGGAATAGTAACATGTAGAGTATAACAGGTCGCTTTTATTTCAAAAAAAGATTCTTTCTTCTCTTTTCTCCTTTCTCTCCCCCGCCCACACACTAATATGTTTAGTTAACATTGGGCCACTATTATTAATTTGTGGTTTTAGAGGAATCTCTGTTATTTACATAGCTTCTTACTATCAGAACCTGATTTGAAAGATAGCAAATGCTGAGGTGAAATGTGAAAACTTTCCTAGGCGAAGAGGAACACAAATTCCAATTTTATTTAGAGCCCTAAATTGACAAAGTAGTCTTTACCCTTCGAATTTTACAATATTAAAACTGCATGCACGGGCACTCTATTGATTCAAGTCCTTCAGTTTGGCAGAAGTAGAGATCCTTAGATCCTTAGATAGCGTTGCCATCTGTTTGCTGAGGTGAGCCTGTCCCTAGGTGGCCAGGCCCCAGCTCGGGCCCTGTAGCTGTGGGAGGCGGGTGCCCGAGCGTCTGACTGAGGGTGCTCTGCCTGCTTCATGGCATTGGCCACCCCTTGCAATGGGCGCACATTCCCACTGGGCCTTCCCCTTGCTCACCAGCAGCCCCACTTCTCTCGTGCCCATTACAGGGTGATTCCGGGAAGCAAGGAAGACACAGGGTGGCTGAGATCCTCTGCCTTCTCGTATTCTCCTTCCCTCCCCTACTTTTCCTCAGCTTTTCCATTCTTTTGCCCCTTAGAAAAAGAAGGAAGCCAAAATGCAATTAAAGTGGTTTTTTTTTCTGAGCTACTGGCCTTTAAAGGGGTCTTTATGGGAAAGCTGAAATTCAATCCACTTTTAAGAAAAAGAATATTTCTTTATACAAACACGATCTGGCCGGCTGTAGGTGTTCCAAGAGAGAACAAGTACTCAAAATACTAAAAAAAAAAAAATCATCTATAAAGGATTGAACAATAACCACCAGGGTTCAGGAGATTTCCTGGGGATTAATGAGTAGCTGGGAAGAATCCGTGGCCTTCAACTATAGTCTGGGCAATTAACCTCAGCTAGTCAGTACTTGCTAAGAAATGCCCTGCACTGTGGCGGTGATTGCCATTGTGAGGTATAAACACAGAAGAACTCTTTTAGTGTGATTTTATTTCAATGTGCCCTTTGCTTCTGAAAGACTGTGTAGCATCGTGTGGAGCATTTGGTGGCTAATAACACAGCGCGCGTTACCCGACCATACATGCCTCATCACATTAACCAAGCTGATTGGAATAATGTTTGAGGGAAGAAATTAATATTTTATTGTGGCAAAAAAAATTGTGGAGAAAACCTGTTAAAATACTAACCACACACATACACACACACAAAAAATACTAACCACACAGCCAAGGTTGTATCGAGTTTAGAGCAAACCAGGTATGATTTTATCACAATTAAAACATTTCTCTTCAGAGTAAGGGCTTTTTTTTCCTTTTCTCATTGAGATAAGATCCCCTCAAAAAGTTTAAAAAAAAAGGTCATCTGTCACCTTCTGGCTAAACTTTATGCTAGCAAAATAGTTCATTAGTTAAAGGATTCGTAACCCTGGTTAGCTTTGGTATTAATTTTTAAGCGGGAATATGGAAAAATTATTTTTAACCTTGTGTACTAAGATAGATAGTTACCTTTTTTCACTTATTGTGATTCTCAGTTCATTTCATCTGTCACACAGTGTTCTGACAGATTAAAAACTGGCTTTGTTATTTATATTGCTTGTATCTGACACGAACCAACTTTGAGGTTAGAACTAATGTCATTCGAGCATTCCAGAGGAGCTAGGCTGCTCATACCTGACCTTCTTCACGATGATGTTACCATTCAGGGGACTAGCGAACTAACTTAAACCTTCATGCTAGTTCCTGAAACATTAATAGTACTCCTCAGGGGCTTTGCCTCAGGGAGTCTAGAACTCAGTGTTCAATAAATGAATCAGAGGCATGTTCTTTAGTTCTACTTCTTAGTTGAATATAACTTTAAAATAACTGGTTCTGAAAAATGTAAAGCAGTACAAAAGCCAGTGAGGAAATATGTATTTCCCTCCCCCCCACAAAGGCAAATACCAGGAGGAGACAGACTATAGGAACTGGGGTTCAGTTTGTAGGGTCACACTGGTGTCCAAGGTCATAACAGGTGGAGGTGAGTGCTCCTGTGCCTGGCAGAATGACTCAGAGCTTGGGGGCCTGTATCTTCTTGAATATTCTTTGGGACCATTCTGTGGATGAGCTTAGCTTCTAAATGGGGCAGGGACTGAATGGTAGAGAGGAGGCAGTACATTTCCTCTAGTATCAAGAAGGAGTCTCTTCCTGTCCCATGGCTGATAGAAATGTAATGGCACTTGTCTGGAGTGAAGATGTCTCATTTTCTAATTCTAATATGTGCAAACTCACATGTTAAATGGGGGTAGAACAGCTAGCTACAGTGATAACGAATTTTGAAATATGTGAAGCTAAAGTGAGAAATTCAAACTCATTCATTCGGTAGATACATATGTAAATAGGGAGAAAATTAGAGGATAAGTAGGACTACTACAAAAAATAGAAATGGCTTAAATTAAGGTAAGTTGAAGTCCAGGAGCAAGTTTTTAAACTCATGTTAAAAACTAATGTGCTGGGGCACCTGGGTGGCTCAGTGGGTTAAAGCCTCTGCCTTCGGCCCAGGTCGTGATCCCAGGGTCCTGGGATTGAGCCCCCCATTGGGCTCTCTGCTTGGCAGGGAGCTTGCTTCCCCCTCTCTCTCTGCCTGCCTCTCTGCCTACTTGTCATCTCTCTCTCTCTCTGTCAAGTAAATAAATACAATCTTAAAAAAAAAAACCAAACCAATGTGCTGTGTGTCACTGATGGTTCCTTGATAGCTGAGGCTCATCACAGATGCTGGTTCCACACACACACACAAGGAAGGAACAGTGAGTTGTCACTGTTAGGTGCAGGAACTCTGGAGTCAGAACTTCGATTTGCTACCCATCCAACCATGTGCTGAGCCATCTGCAACCCTGAGCACATCATTAAACTCTTCATGTCTGAGTCCCCAGGCTGTCTCTAGGCCTCAGTGCCCTCCTCTTTAACAGAGGTGTTGCTTAGTTATTTAAATACTTAGAAGATTACGAGTTTTGGTTTGCCCATTGGTTGTGTCAGTAGGATTTGGGTCTTGGTATTATATCTAAATGAGGTAGTAAAATGGGGATACAAATTCCCTGCAGGACTACTGTGAAGATTTAAAGATGATGACAGCCCAGCAAGTAAAATAGATTATTGAATTAAATCCTCACCACAGCAAGGCAGGTATGATTGAAATCCCTATTTGGCAGATGTCGATACTGGTACAGAGTTTCTGGTGCGATGCTTTTATCTCATGGTAAGTATTCAATAAAGTTAGCTTTAGCGGTTTTGGTTAAAAGGATATTCTTTTATTGGAATTGCTAAAAAAAAACCTCAGTGTATTAGTTTGTGGGGTTTGGCATAACAATCTACCACAGACTAGATGGCTTAAATAATAGAAATGCTTTTTCTTATTGTCCTGGACGCTAGGAGTCTGAGTCAAGGTGTCAGGAGGTTGGTTTTTTCTGAAGCCTCTTTCCTTGGCTTATGGAGGGCCATCTTTCCTCTGTGTCTTCCCATGGCGATCCCTCTGTGTGCATCTGTTTCCTATTCCTCTCTTCTCATAAGGACATCTGTTATCTTGGATTAGGGCCCCTCCATGACCTCATTTCAACTTAATTATGTGTTTAAAGATACTATTTCCACATAAAGTCACATTCTGCATTATGGGGTAAGGACTTCAATAGATGATTTTCATGGAGGCACAATTTAGGGCATTGAGAAGGGCAAATAAAAACATTCTGAGGGTAAACAGTCCTATCTAGGAGGTCTCAGCAATAAAATCCTAAAACCAGGAGTATAGAGCTGCTGTTTTCTGCCATGTCCTGTCCTTAGGCTCAGTGTGGTGGCACATAATGAAAAATGTCTGTAACTCTGACCTCCTCAGGTTTGCAGATGAACCACTAAAGGTTGCTTTTCCTCAACCCAAGGACTTTGATCCCTTGAAACGCTAAAAAACAGCAGCTTCAACAGCATAAACCTTCCATGGCCATGGATCTCTGTTTATATTTTAGTAACAAAGGGATGCAGATTCTCAGGGAATTCCTATAATAAGATAGTCAAGTCGTAGAAGGTTATTTCTTCCCTCTACCATCAGTCCCTCGAGACCAAATTCAATTGCCATCCTGTCTATCTTTTAGATAAGGAAGAGATGGCTTGAAAGTATTCCCCCACTTTGGTATTAGCACAAAATGATGGGACTATATGCCACTGAATGTTTGTAGATGTTCCTGGTACCTAGACGGTATTTAGCTAAGAGGAGGGGGAAAGAATGGTTTGGAGCAACAGATGGATGAGAAGCCTTGAAAATTTGTGGCAAAATCCAGACGGTCAGAGTGGAGAAGTGTAGGTACCTCATTCTCTTCTCATTGATTCTCACCTAGAAGTTCCTGTTTAGGTTTTGCTTTTGCTAGTTTGACATTCTTGTTTATTTTTATTTCTATTCTTTGGACATTATTCTTTTTGCTTTTGATGCCACTGCCAGTATGTAAGTAAATTAGTCTGCTTTTATCTTACTCTTCTGGGACATTACACATTGATAAAGAGGCTAGAAGAGAATAGTTAGCCATGCATGCAACAAATAGTGCTAAAAGAGGCTTCGAGAACACAAAGTTCCATTTTCCACTGAAAAACAATAAATAGACAGAAAGTTAGTAGTAATTTTTAAATTATTTTAAAAAATGGTTTCAGAATTCTGAAGAAATATTTCTTAATTTTTATCTTTTAGGACAAGGATAAACATTAGTGTTGTACTTATTTATATGGCACTATTCCATTTTTCTATAATATTATTCCCTAATTTTATGTGATATTATAGGACATATGCAATTAAAACCTGCTATTTCATTTTATTCATTTTCTTTGTCCCTCCTTTCAGTTTACAACCAAGAAAATGTTGGCTACATCACAAACTAGGCCTGAAAAATCTCAAACTTGATTGAACCACTCTTTCTTTTTTTGTTTGTTTGTTTGTTTGTTTGTTTTTTTAAGTAAAAGTTTGACTGGAATTTGCTTATAATGGAAAAGAGGCTAGGATTTTGGAGGCAGAGGTTCAAATTCCTGCTCTCTCATTCAATATTTTGTCGGCTGAGGCAAGATTCTTTGCCTCCCTCAGGCTTGGTGTCTTCATCTGTAAATGGAAAAATGAATAGGAGAACATCTAGAATGTATAAACCAGACACTGCCGGATACTATTCTATTGCTTAAGAATGAATTTACCCTGGCTAAGAGTGAAATGTGTCCCTTCTCCACACTTTCCACAATTGGCTTTCTCTTTGAAACACGTTAGGCATAATTATTAGGAATAAATACTAATAAAAATAGCAACAACAATCAAAGCACCACAATAATCATAATAAAAGCTAATATTTATTTACGATGAGCTGGGCGCCAGGCTAAGTGCTTTACATGGGATTCCTTTTTTACTTGTCATCACCATTTCACAGGGGAGCTGCTATTAGTTCCATATTAATCATAAAAGAAGCAAATGAGTTAAGCAAATTGATCAAGATCACACCTTTGTGCTACTAAGCAGGAGTCAGGATTTGTTTAATAGGATGTCTCATACAGATACTAATGAAGACTCTTGGATACCTAAAGGAATAAATTATGGTTCATTTCCATTTCAAACTACAAAAGAACTGAAAGGAAATTGAAAGAAAGAAAATTCTAACTTACAGAGCTAAATAAATAAAAATAATTTCCTTAATCTCTGGCCAACTGATTGGAAACTTTCAAATAAGGCATCAATACAAATTGGACATAGATGAAAGATTGTCTATACAACTATCTGTCAATCTCTCCTGAGCAAACTCTGTGAATTCTGTTCTTCTTGTTGGACACATAGCAACGTTTCTAAAGTCATAGATTTTCTGCTTCCAGCCCAAAGAATAAGTAATAAAGTAATTTTAGAAGGAGAAAAAGACCAACAGAAAGGTCTTAAGTCTTTATAATTCTTCAAATTATAATTGAGTAGAAATTATATAAGCAATTATAATTATAATTTAAATTTCATAAACTTGATGGGTGCTTGGGTGGCTGAGTCATTTAAGCATCTGCCTTTGGCTCAGGTCATGATCTCAAGGTCTTGGGATCAAGTCCCATGTTGGGCTTCCCGCTCAGTAGGGGGTCTGCTTGTTTCCCTCTCCCTCTACCTGCCACTCTGCCTGTTTGTGCTCACTCTTTCTGTCAAATAAATAAATAAAATCTTTAAAAAATTTTCACAAACCTTGAAGACATTCTGTTATGGAGATATGATTACAGAGATACATTCTAGATATATGGATAAACTAAATTCCTTTAAAAAACTTTATTCAGAAATGTATATAATCTTTTTCAATTTGTAGTTGGGTGTTTTAATAGCTCAGTGTTCTTGAATGTGTGCTCTTAAGATGTGGTGAGTTAGACAAGATTAAAACAATAATAGTCCCACTGTCTGGACAGTGGGTTCTTACCTCAGGAATAATTATCCCTAAAAGGGGGTACTGTACTTAAAGGGGGTTGCATATACTTAAGTGGAAGTAGCATAACATCTTTATCCTTCTGATAAAATTTAAAAATAATGCAAATAGGTTCTTTGAAATACTGTAGACAAAACACATGCTATTGTAACTGGGGCATACTCCCTTTCTCCTGTATCATTCCCATTTCAGAAAGACTCAAGTGCATTGCAGGAAGACTGTGATGGTAGATGAATTTTGAATAGTTTCTGGCTGAATGGAAACATGACAAACTAAGCTAAGGGGACAAAGGATTCTCTTCCAGTATCTGCACAATTAGCAAATCGCCCTTGGGACAAGGGACAAACCATCCAGTTCTGGGGAAGGTGGAAGGTCAATGACGCCTTTGCTGGTGGAATGCCTCAAATGAAAATCTCTCCCATTTAGCAGCTGAAATTAAAGGAGGGAAAACAACTTTGGTCAAAGAGCTGATTCCTAATGGTTCAATAATTAAACAATATAGGAGATTACTCACCGAGGAAATATGGAGGATCAACACATTCATTGTGTCTGTAGCAGGAGTTGTTTTAGCATGTCTAAGTAACATTGGGGGGGGGGAATTCAATGTGTTCAGTGAGTTTTAAGTAGGGATTTGAGAAACAAAAGAGGGATTTGATATCCAAACATAACCTAATCAGAAATTTTCCTCTAGCTTGGTCAAGGGTCCAAACTTAAAGAAGTTTGATCCTGGGGCACCCAGGTGGCTCAGTTGGTTAAGCTTCCAACTGTTGGATTTGGCTGAGGGTATGATCTCATAGGTGCTGAGATGGAGGCTGCCCTCCACTCACCCTGTGCATGCCCTCTCTCTGTCAAATAAAATCTTAAAAAAAAAGTTTGATCCTGTCCCCCCCTTCAATTTTCCACATGCTACTGTAGCCTTTTGGATGGTGACTGTCACAACCCAGATGCTTGTTTGGTTCTCCATGTGACCACCTGATCAGTATTGCTCAAGACTCTGTGGAACTTTCCTTCTGAGATACTTTTTTTTTTTTTAAACGCTCTACTGACATTCCAGTGCCCCACACAGCATAGTCATTCACTTATCTATGGGTCTGTGTAGTTTGTGCATTTGTGCAAGGTAACTGTCACACTGCATTGGATTGCCAGTTTACGTGCGTCTCCCCTAGTGAATTAAATATCTTCTCTGCCTATTTCTTCAGAAAAAAATTACGTATCTCTATGTCCTGAGGTAGAGTCTCTATCTCCTCAACCTTGTACTCCCAGCATTTAGACACTCAATAAAAGTCTATGGAATGAATTAGATCTCAATTTGCCTGCATTGCAACTATAGCACTAAAAATATCTACATCTATTTCCAAGCAGGGAATTGTATATGTTAATAACTGTCATTTCTTGAGCACTCACCATGTTCTGTGCTCAAACCTTTATGGATTTTTTTTATTTCATTTAATACAAATGGCATTCCTGTAAGCTCAGCATTAATGTCTCTATTTTATTGATTAAAAAATAAAGTTGAGGATGAGAGAGATTAGGTACTACTTAGAGAATTCACAATTCCACAAATATTGCTGCCTTTCTCCGTATCTTCAAAAAGATAAATAAAAATAAACTCGATGGTGGTAACCCATGAAGGCATAAGTTAGAGCTCTTATCTCAAACACATCCTATCATTTCTGAATACTAAATGTCTCCAACCAATATTTTTCAAGAGTTCCATCTTGGAGTCAAGAAAACACTCTGATATAAAAGCATACGAGGCAGCGAGTAGGGCAGTATGCCAGAATTTCTTTCTTAGAATTACTCAAGTGTTGTGGTACCTCATTTTCCAGAGGTCTGTCCCATAAAATAAACATACTATATGCCAATTAAAGTTCAAATACGGGATCGAATATATTTATATGAATTTTCATGTTTCCATGTTTCATAAAGGAAATAAAATGTAACTAGTTTATCAAATGGAGAGGACTTGGTGAGCAAGCTGGGAACAACTTCCTGATTTCTCACCACTTCTTCAAACAACTTATGGTGGATTCCCTTCCATGACTCAGGATAAGGAATCAGAAAGTTTGTAACTTCTCTGTTCATATCTCCTTAGTGGATTGGGTGATGCCCACCCATAGTGGGGAGAACACTCAGTCTACCGATTCAAATTCTAATATCTTCCAGAAACATCCTCACAAACATACTGAAATTAATCTTTAATCTGAGCACTCTAAAAGCTAGTCAAGGGGATATACATAAATTACCCATCACACTACTGTCAACCAACTTGGCCACTGTGTTTTCTTTCTCATGTGCTAATGACAACCCATATTGCCCTTTGGCTTATAGCCTCTTTCTGCTGAGAAGCCTCTCTTGGCAGGTCTTGGAAAACCATCCATGATGTCCCCAATGTGAGTAGCGCAAGCTCTCCCACTGCAGCCTGTCATCACGGCTTTGTGGTCATCGATAGCCCCTTGCCTTCAGATATTTTCAGAGGTATGGTCTGGCTTCCTCCAACTCTTGGATTATTTTCTCCCAGAGGTTTTCATCATTCTCCAGTCCACAAAGCCCCTTCACTTAACTTGAGATGAGTGTAAGCATCCCTCTCTACCATCCCCTGAGACAGTAAAATGCTTCTCTCCCTAGAGACACAGAGTGCCAGCATGTATGTCTTCAGGTAAACCTCTGTCTCCACATCCCACTTTCCCCAGTAAGTGTCTTGTCTTTCCATTTATAGGCTGGTCGATGGTGATTAGTGAAAAGACCACAAAGTTGGGGTTTGGCTACCCTTTAGCTTAGTGAGACATAGATAGTGTTATGGACTGTTTGTATCTCCCCCAAATTCACATGTTGAAATCTAATCCTTAATAGAGTAGTATCTGGAGATGTGACCTTTGGGAGATAATTAGTTCATGAGGGTAATATCATGGATGATATTAGTACCTTATAAAAAAGAGGCCAGACAGCTAACTAGCTTTCTTTCTACCAGGTAGGATACAAGGCAAAGTCAGCCATTTGCAACCTAGATGTTTTTCACCAGATCCCAACCATACCAACACCCTGAGTTTAGCCTCTAGAACTGTGATAAACAAGTTTCTGCTGTTTATAAGCCACTTGGTTTATGGTGCTTTGTTATACCAGCCCAAACGAAGACAGTATGGTACCAATAGGATGGCCAAGCAAAGATGTCTATGGCTCAATCTCTGGAAGCTGGGAATATGTATGGTAGATGTCTAAAAAGACTTTGCAGTTGTAATTAAGGTTATGTCCTTTCATAAAAGGACATAATCCTGGATTATTCCTGTGTGTTCAATCAAGTCACATGCACCGTTAAAGGGAGAGAATCTTTTCTGACAAGAGGCAGGAGAGATGAGGTAGAAGATAAAGTCAACAGAGATTCAAAGTATAGGAAGGATTTAACCCATTGCTGTTGGCTTTGAAGACAAAGGGAACCAGAAGCCAGGAAGTGAAGGTGGTCTCTAGAAGTGAGAATGACCCATAGCTGGCAGCCAGCAAAGAAATGGGGACATCTGTTCATCAAGTGAAAGGACTGAATTCTGTATACCTACCTCCTCAATGACCCGAGAGCAGAGTCTCCCACAGAGCCTCCAGATAAAAACCCAGTTCTGCTAATACCTTCATTTTACCCTGTGAGACCCTATGCAGAGAACCCATCAAGCTTTCCTGGACTTATGAATGAAAAAGCAACGAGATATTAATTTGTGTTGTTTCAAACTGCTAAATTCGTGGTGATCTATTACAGCAAGAATAAAAAACTAATACAGATGGTTTGTCTGCTCTTGAGAATAAAGAAGGCAATTCTCTCCATACTGTCCTTTCCTTTGGGGTCTCAGCCAGGATCACATCAAAAGTCCCATTTAATATCATGTTGCACATTTCCTTTTCTCAAGTCAATGCTCAGCCACCTGCTGCTTCTCCAGAGTCTGATAGAGGCCAGCAAGCTCATCACAAGCAACACCCAGGGAAATTCTCAGCCAGAAGCAGAAAAGGGGCCAGCCGTAGATTAATATTTTGCACATTTCTGTTACAAGAGAGCTACATGTGAACTCATAAGACACAATTTCTATTTTATTGAGCTATGTAAACAGTGGAAATGAAGGCTTACATTTATGTTCAGGAATTATGTTCCTAAAACCCATGGATTTTAAAGCCAACCTCCTCGTCTTCACAGAAAGTCTCAGCAGCCTACGTTTTTCTTCTGCTTGCATTTTCCCATTTCTGTGCCATAAGATATCAGAAAGGGAGGAGGCAGCATGCAAGATTAACTCCATTATAATTATTTGGTTGCTGTGTGATGTAGAAAGAAACGCTTAAATGTGAACTGCCACAATATTGATGTTTCATGGGTAGAGGGATGAGGTGGGATTCGGGAGCACATAGTCAATGAATTAATGCAAGACGTAAAATGAACTTTCTGAATCAGTACTTTGAGGCCTGCAGAGTTTATGCGCCATCTCCCACCCTGAACAACCTCTACGGTGGAGGACTAGAGCTAGCACTGAACTCATCAGAAGTCAGAAGGGTTCTTATGCGTTAACTCTTGGACTTGGAGAGTATATGGCACTTCTGAGCTGTATTCCTCGGGATGGGCTAGGGTGAGCCATGGTAACAAATAGCCCTCACATTGTTGTGTCTTAACCCATCTGAAGATTCTGGTCTCACTTATCTAATGTTGCCTGCCTTGGGTCAGCAAGGGGAAAGTGCTCATTGTGATCAGTTGGGAAATCAGGTGCCTTCTCTACCTTCATTCACTTCCAGGACCGCAAAAGCAGAAGGTTGGGAAGGTGGTGAATCATACCATGTTCTTAGAGCTGCCACCTGGAAGTAGCATTTCTGCTTCCATTTCATTGGTCAGAGTCAGTCACATGGCCTGAGCTTACTTCCAAGTAGGCGGGGAAGTGAAATCTTACCATGTTCCCGGAGGCGGAGACCTGGACGTTATTTGGCTAATGGCACTAATTGCTACAATAGCCTAGGAGGTTCCTAAAACTCCACTTGGGACAGGATTGGATTGGGGCTGAAAGAATTGGTGTGTTTACAGATATATATATACATATATATATATATATATATATATATATATATATATATATATAAAGTAGCTCTCTCTTGTCTTTCTTTTTGCACTAATATCTTGTGGTGAATTATATTTCATCAGTTGAAAACAGTATCAAGAATATGAATTTTAATAAGAACGTGGTCAAGATGTGAAGTTTATTTTTTGTCCCCGTTTATGAGAAGATATTATTGGGATTAGAAATTAAATATTTTCCTATTTTGAACCTCATAAGAAGTAGTAAATGTTACTATATATGAGAATGCTAGTAGTTTACCATCGGTGATACAAAATAAGCATACTTTGTGCCTGACTGGTTGAGTATAACCTGGTGGACCCTTGTAACTGCGTTTGGTAAATAACTCCCCAGGTGAAACTGAATGGCGCTCTTTTTGAAGCTGCTTTATTAGGTTAAAATAAGTATCAAAGCATAAAACCTTAGTAAATTTATTTTTTAAAGCATCTATTAATAATGAAAGGGATGGGGTAAAGTAAATTGCATCTTGTATTTTATTTTATTTTATTTTATTTTATTTTATTTTATTTTATTTTATTTTATTTTATTTTATTTTATTTTATTTTATTTTATTTTATTTTATTTTATTTTATTTTAAAGAGCTTGGTTGTGTCCATGGTGTTAAGGTATCTCAAAGGCAAAAATGTCAGGTATTTCTGTTGCATCCCAGATCTTCTGCACACTCTTGGGAAGAGCCTGGGACATGCTCAGGTCTTAGTGTTAACTGGTATTTTTACCTCCTACTGGTGTTGTCTGCACATATTTGTTTTCCTCATGAAAGTCTGGGTGACGTTCCTCAATGCCCAATTATACAATCTTTATCCTAAATAAAACTGTGTACCTCAAAATATTTCGAAGTTCTCGGTAGACCTTAAGCTCTTGGGACTCCATGGACTCAAGTACTTAAAAAGAATGATTTCTGAACTTTTGAAGTAGCAACACTACTTTTGGCAGGGATTGTGCAAGAAACTGGTTGCTGGGAAGTTTGATTTCCAGAGCTCCCTTGGAAGGCCCCAGCCTGCCTGCCAGAGTACCTTACCTCCCTTCTCGATTTATAAGCCATTCTCTTTAACCAGGCAGAGCACTTCTAGGAGAGCCCTGTGGAAAGGCAAGTATCTCTGGTCTGTAATAGGTCTGGCAAGAATTGATGTGGCAGATTGCTCATCTTCTTTATTGTTGGTCTTCCCCACTAGACTGTGAGCTCTGTGAACACAGGGACTTTTGTCAGTTTCAGCCACTGCTGGGCCATGTGTCTGACTGCAAAGAGGCATGCAAGAAACATTGGTTAAATGAATTAAGATTACATTCCTCCATGGGAAGATCCCGGGACAGCAGGACACGGGGCACACATTTCAATGGTTAATATTCTGAGCTTTAGGGGAAAACTAGGTTTGAATACTAATCCTCTCCCTTGGTATTTCTGTGCCTTTAAACATTTAGTTAGCCTCTAAACTTTAATTTCCCCTTATAAAAGGCAGATAGTAGTAACCCTCTCACTTTTGGTAGGGTTATAAGAGATAATACCTATAAAATATTTAACTTGGGACCTAATACATGGCAGGTAGTATGTAGGTGTTATTACTATTACTATCAAAGGGTTATTACTATTACTATCAAAGGGGGAGAAGGGTGGGGGAGCCTCACATTTTAGGGCTGAGTGTGGGAGAGGCTGGGATAAGCCATAATTAATGGGGGGCACTATATTAGAATGGGGGGAAGCTAAGGAGACCCCCAAACTTCCCCACCATTTCCCAGATGGCTCTCTGAATTTGCTTTCTAAAAGGTTTGATGTTTGTGACCTCTGTAGATGTCTTTAAAAATAGACATACTGGGACATAGGTGTAAAATCAATATTTACAGTTATACTAACATATATGTAGATATATGTGAAATATGAATTGAAACCATTTGCATTTGAAGACATTTTAAGAATTTTAAGAAAGTTCTTGAGGTCTTAAGGGAGGGTGGGGTGGTAGAGTAGGGGAGAATCCCAGAATGTCACAAAACCAGAAATAGGAACCTCAGTGCTCTAAACACTTGGCATGTCTTGCCATTGCGAATATCTAATTATCTTCATTTGCATGCCACAAAAGGAGTGAAGTATGATCTCTCCTGCTACATTAACTGTTTATTGGCCTCATGACTAGCTAGCATATCTTCAGAAACCTCACTACCCAGACACTGAGTGGAAAAATGCACATGGCATTGGTCACAGTGACAGAGTTCTGGGAAGATGTTTGGCTACTCTAGACACATGTTGTGATCTGTGGGAAAGGAGAACTCACTGTATTTTGAGACTTCAAAGACGTAAGCCATTGGATCATTCCTGTTTTCTAAATATGTGAAGACAAGCTGCCTTAAGGAAGCAACCTGACTGAGATGACTGGTTATCTTATTTCTTCTAATGTTTCAGTTTCCCTCCAAGATAAATGAAAATGATACCTTTGGTGCTCAGGTGTCAGAATTTTTGTGACGATGGAATGAGGTGACAGGTACAGAAATACATGACCCAAGAAAGTTGGAAGCACTACAGAACTGTTTGCTTTTTTCCTCTTACTTCGTGTTCTTTCTTCTTGTCCTCTTCCTCCCTCTCATCTTCTCCCTCATGCTTTCTCTGTTGGGACCTTTAGTGGAGGAGAAGTTGGTGAATGTCGCAGTCAGAAACCAGTGACTTCTGGACATATTGACTTTACTCTTTCTACTGTCCAAATGGACAGAAGGTAAAGTAGCCTTGAGACCTTCTAGTCACATTGCTATGTATATATAGAGATTTTTTTTAATCCTAAACAAATGTTATGTAATGTTATATAATCTGGATATATCAAATAGTTTTGAAGAAAGAAGTGCTTTATTTCAAATGGAATAAAAGGTTGGGAAGTGGACTTAGAGCAACCCCACAGAGCCCTTTCCCAGAACCATCCAGTTCCACAGAGAACAGTGTGAAAACAGAGACATCTCTGATCTCCCCATTTGATGGACATACAAGACCTGAGAGGAAAAATAAGTTGTAGCTAAAGGAAGAATGCCCTGTGAGCAAGTCTGCTTGGAGGACTGCAGTGACATGGCAATTCAGTGTCTCATGCTTTGGTTAAAGGACTAACATCCCACATGTAATGTAAAAGAATGCATAAGATTGTGAACTCCCATAGTGTGGTGGAATATTCTTCATTCATTAACTTGTTTTGCCAAGAGACCCTCAACCTTTCTCTGGACCTCCGTTGATTCCCCATTTTCAAATAAAGGTGTTGATGAAATGAAGTCTAAGATCCCATCATTCAAAAATTCCATTTGTTTTCTTCCTTTTTTGAATGAAGAAAGGCTTAAGTAGAAGCAAAAGTGAAAGACACTACTGATGATTACAGCAGGTTTGGTCACCCACAAATATTTTCTTGAGTGACTGTTATGTGCCAGCCACCATTTGGGGTATTTGGGATGAATCAGTGAACAAAGTAGAAAAAAATGCACTGGTGTCATGGAGTTGACATTCCATCAAAAGGGAGGGTGTGTGTGTGTGTGCCACTTTATGCCAATGAGATCCTTTGGGTAGACAGACCACATCTGGGCTACCGATGGTGATCATCCCCACTAAAAATAATGGCGGCTCTTTATGAAGTGTCTACTTATACTGGGGGTTTTATACATTTTACTTTAATCCTATGACAACTCTGTAAGGTGGGTGTTGTTATCCCATTTTGTGGATAAGAACACAGAAGCGCAGGGCATTTGCACATGCTGCCTAAGTCTACCTTTAAAAAATATGGAGAAGCTGGGATTTGCCCCAAACCTCTGACACTCCCCCATGTCCTCGTCCTTTGCCCTCAGTGACAGATGCCCTCTGCCAGTGATAACACTTCCACGGAGCAAATGGTCCATTATAAAGAGTCACTAAATTTAAGGAAAGCACATTTATTAGCTCATTTAAGCTAATTCAGGAAGCACTATTTTAGGAAGACTAGAAAATAGACTGTGGTACATATACTTCTTTGCTTTTGGAGCTGGGATGAATAAATGTTATTCTTGGGGTTAAGGGAGCCTGAAGATGTGGCATCCCTCGGCCTTCCCAAAGTGGCAAAAGCTGACACTGAGTTGATCTGCAGCGATTATTAATGTCAGCGTAATTTTTGGCATCCCAAGCCAGGACTTCCTTCCAAGTGCCTGACTCTACTGCCTCATTGTCTCTGAGTTGAGTGTGTCGGTTTGCTCTTGCGGTCCTCTGTGTTTATTGATCAGACCCTGTCATCTCCAGGACGGTCTTCCCATGCAATTGAACCCTCCACCCCCCACACCCTCCTCCCCGCCTCTCCACAACCTCCGGACACCCTTTCACCTGGGCTGTCAGAATAATGAAGGCTTGATTTCAATACTTTCCCTCATTTCTCTGTTCACTGCTCTGCGGGTTAATGCAGATTCCAAACTTCAACAAGCAGCTGTTAAACATGTCATTAACACTGCTTGGGCTGCAAATGAGACTCTGCTACTGGGATTATTCCGTGAGCTATAGTTTTGTGATGAGCTTTGTCAATCACCGCTGACCTGCTGTGTACCGAATGGAACTCAGATTATCTTCTTTCTTCCTCTGACTCTTGTCATTTTTTTTCACAAAGAATTACTATTCTACTCCCTGAAAGATTGATTACTTGCACAAATAAGAGAGTCTGAGACATTAATACAAAATTCACAGGCTTTTCTTTATCTCGAACCTGCAACTCCCTCTACATTTCCTCCTAGTAATTATATTAGAATTGTGTACACTAGGAATTGCCATCTGATTATTATGAAACTAGTTTTGTCATGACAAAAATGAGCTTAAGTCTTGTTTTTTTGGAAAATGATCAGTACAGTGCACTGGATGAGAGAGAAGGAGATTAAATCCAACTTGCTTTCATCCATGAATGCTTTCATCTCTTTTTCAAACACAGGAAATGATTACCACTGCTATAAGCTGCAGTTCATATGAGTGAAAAAGGATAAGGAAATATTGAAAATTCTGTAACCAACAGTAGGACATAATATAGGTCCCTGGCACCCACTGAGCGACATGTACTTTATTTTTCCATACCGCCAATGTCAAGAGTTTCATATTTTCAAGGGAGTCTTACCTTGAGGTGAGACATTACAGAGTAAGGAATAAACAAATTGACTTTTTTTTTCCCAATCTGGACCATTTTTTTTCATAGTAAATTAGACAGCAGATAGGTTTACAATGTCTAATAATGATTAGCTACAGCACATCATCAGTTCATGTTTATAATTTACAAAAGAAAGAAGGCAGAGCATTCATTTCACCATTGTATTTTCCAGCATGTCATCAGGTCCATAGACAGAAAGTTCTTCAAGAGCAGTGACCACAACCTATTCACCTTTATGTCCCCGATGTCTAGTATGCTGGAACTACCTGATAATTGTTAGTCAATGAATGAATGAATAAATGAATAGCAGACAAGCCACCAAGTGTCATCTTGATGATTAAAAGAAATAAGCATGGTCTGTAATCATCTAGGTAGAGATGCATCGATCGTGCCCTTGCTGTCTATTTCATACACACACACATATGCCCTAGCAATGCTGAGCTGCCAATTTAGCTCCCAAATCAGTCTCTACCATGGGTCTTATTTTTAGTGAGAAGAGATAGTGAAACTCTGCTGCTTCCGTTATCTACTGCCATTATACGACTGTGTAACAAAGCCACAGAACCTTCAGTGGCACACAAGAAGAAAGCATTTATTTCTTATTTGTCTAGAGTCCCGTAAGGGTAGGTTGAGTGGCCCTGATGCTTTGGGCTGGGCTTGATCACATGCCTGGGAATTGGCTATCGTGTGATCTAAGATGGCCTCCACTTGGTCATGTGTGGCAACTGGGCTCTGCTCCACGTGCCTTTCATTCTCCAGCAGGCTAGCCTGGGTGTGTCCCCCACTGATGGCTAGTGTTGTGAGTGTGGGAAGGTGGAAGCCTGTAGGCTCCTAAGGTCTTGACTTGAAACTGACACTTCCACTCTATTTTATGAACCTCCCGAGAAAAGAAGGGTTAGAGAAATAGACTCTGCTATTAGAGAAAGAACTTCAAAAATCACATGACAAAGGGCACGGTTAGAGGGAAGGATGAGGAAGGTGGCCAGTTTTGCAACTCGTACAGTTGCTGTTAAATAAATCTCTTAAAAATAAAGGAGTATCAGTTACATTGAATTGACTGCCCTTGTGGTTCTGCTTACTTCTGTATGACTTTGAATCACACATGCATAAAATGAAACTCTTGTGCCTAAATCAGGTCAAAGGAAGGAAGAAATGTGCATTTTTTTTTTTTTCAGGTTTGGAATCAAGAGATGTGTTCAGCTCCAGGTTGCTCAAAAACACACCCTTTTTCTGCCGCTCGCTGGCATTCTTTCTGCTACGTAGGTAGGAATAAAAGAGCAATAAATGGAAGTGAAAAAAATGCTAAGAGAGACAGAAGGTGGATGGAAGACGGGGAGAGTGCGGGTACAAGGAAATAACACAGGAAATCCTGCTCCAGAACTAGAGGCTGTCCCACCTCCCGGTTCTTGCAGAGTTAGCAGAAGTGAGGAAAAGAAGAAAGATAGCTTTCAATGAATCAATAAGGTGATCACTAAACAAAGCCCCAGACCTGAGGTTATTTGAGGATTTCATATTTTGACTCATTTACATTTTGTGCGCCCCAAATAGTGCTTCTCAGCATTCAATTTTTTTCTCCATTGATTTTAATTAAGCCCATGATAGGCTAGCAACCCTGATTAACAGGCAGAGTGTTTTCTATCAAAAAGCTATCTCACTTCTGAGGCAGGAATTCTGGGGCTTGTCCACATCTTATTCGAAATATTTTTGCTTCCATCCTGTAGCATGATTCGTAGAATGTGAAATAAAGACACATTCAGCGGCTACACCATAAATATTTTCCACTCTGTAACTGTGAAAATTACCATCTTATTCCTGATTCAGGCACGTCATAAGGAATCTGGGATCAGTGATAAGTGCCGTATATACAGTAGCTCCTATACAGGAAGTGGCGCTCGGTGCCGTTTGTGATGGGACATGCTTGCATACCGCCATTGAGGTGTCTAATCACATGGCCCCTCTCTCGTTTTCCATCGTTTCCTGTTCATCTTTAAGATTCCAATTTTTTGTCTCTCTGACTAGAGCAAGGAACAGATACATTTATTTAGTGTTTGGGGGATAACCTAACCCCTTAATTGTGTTACTTGTGAAGAGATTGCTGCTCTGTCTTTCGGGTGAGGAATCTGAAAGCCAATATCAGAGTGCAAGACGCTTGTACCTATTCACTCCAAAGATGGTTTCCAGAGGTGCGTTGGGCTTATCGTTAGAGCAACACCAGTTTCCTGGAGTATGGGGTCACTTCTTTACATAGTCCCTCTATCTAAAAAGTCTAAACTGTACAGATTTTAACAATAGCTTACAGTGGGAGTGTGTGCCCAGTCGAAACTGGAACAAGAGGATAGGGAGTTGGAGTGTGAAGGCCACTGAAATTAGGCTCCCAGCAATCTGAGTGATCCTACTTAGCCATAATAGTCTGGAAGAGAAAAGGGGAACAAAAGGAAGGAAACAAGGAAAGGGGAACTTAACTGACCAAGACTGTCTTTCTATTATAGGGTTAATATGTTTTTTTAATGTATTTTTTTTGTTTTACTTGTTTTGTCTATTTTTTTTAATGGGAAAACTACATGTTTTGATCATCTCTTGCTATGTAACAAGTTGCTCCAACATTTAGTGGCTTAAAACAACAACGTTTACTCTTTGTTTCAGAGGGTCTGGGTACAGCCAAGCTGAGTGTGCTGACCTCCAGCTATCTCATGAGGTCGCAGCCAAGTGACAGCCAGGACTGTGGTCTTATCTGAAGGCTCTACGGGGACAGGGAGGGAACAGGAGTGCAGACTTGTTTCTACACGCGCTCAAAGCAGGCCGGTCCTTCACCACATGAGCCTCTCCTATGGCTGCCTAGCTTCCCCAGGACAAGTGCCCCAAGAAAGAGCAAGAGCGCTCAAGATGGAAGCAGTGCTTTTTTTTTTTTTTAAACCTCATCTCAAGAGTGACATTCCATCACATCTGCTGTGTTCTGTTTGTGAGAAGGAGGTCAGTAAGTCTCACTTACCTTTCAAGGGAGCAGATTACACAGCAGCCCAACTGCTGGCTATGCAACTCATTGGCAGCAATAGTAGGAGGTACCTACCATATACATAAAAGCATGGAGGAAAACAATTTAAAAAATCATCCGTAATCTTATCACCCAAAGATAGTTACTGTTCAGTTTTAGGTATGTTTACATACAGAATTTTTCAAAACATCGAAACACAGTTGTATCATTTTTTTTCCTTATAGAATCAGCTCATACTACATGCAACTTTCTAAAACCCTTCGCTTTGTAATAGAATATTTAGGAAAAGGGAGAGCTTTTTATTATTCAACTAATGTATATTTATTTTGGAGACAAAACAGAAACAAAAATCCAAAATGATCTATGATCTCACAATTCTGACATACTGCTGTTGGCCTTTTTGGAATACCTCCATCTTTTGTTTCATATTTGTTTATCTGAAAAATATACACACACAAACATAAATGGTATCTACTATCATTTGGTAACCTGAGTCCTTATGTTGCATCATATTTTCAGTGTAAGGCAATCCAATCTCTGCAAATAAGAATTTCTATTTATTGTCGATATCATAGTTCTGACACAGTAAAGAGCCTGATTCAACCAGCATTTTACACTTTGTCAGCACTATATTTTAAGGTGCGCTATTAAATATATGTGCTCATTAAAGCTAAGGATTACATTTAAATTACAAATTTATTGTTCAACAGGAGAATAACAACATCTGAACAAAAGGAATTTAGATGATGTTCCACCCTACTCAAAATAAAAAGAACCAAAAGGACAAGTTAAAAATAAAAACATAAACACAACTTTCTCCTGTTAAATGCAGAATGGGCACTTTTTTTTCCTGCCAGGTAACAGCATGTATCACACTAAATTAATTTTGTTGAATAATATTTTATCAGTTTGTGGTTTAGTTTGTGTTTGATTTGAGTTTTGTAAAGGTTTAAGAAGTGATGAGCACAAAGAGTTTAGATCTACTTAAATATTTGTATTATTTAAAAGACTTTGTGATGCAGATATTTAATAATGGTTGGCTATCTATGTGAATTTTTCTGTTTAAGGAGGGGGAATTCATTATCAATATGCTGATATTACTAATATTAGCAGGCCCATATTTTGGGCAGTTTTTCTTGCTGCATACAAGGTCTCTCTCTGTTACCATTGCCAAGGAAGATCTTAATCCCTAGTTATTTTCTTCTTTCTTTTCATCTTGAAAAATCTGTCTGCCTCATTAGGGTTGTTTTGGCTAATGGTAATATTTACCTCCCCCATCCCCAGCCAATTAATATCATATATAGTATCAATTTAATAACAATAAAAAATTTTAAGTATATATTAGAAGTCCCCAATCTAATGAAACATGCATTCCCGAGGGGAAATAGACTCTGTGGTGTGTATGTGTGTGTGTGTGTGTGTGTGTGTGTGTGTGTGTGTGTTTTGAGAGAGATAGAATAAGCAACAGGGGGGACGAGGGACAGAGGGAGAGGGAGAGAGGATCTTAAGCAGGCTCCACATCCAGTGCTGAGCCCTATGCAGGGTTCGATCTCACGACGTTGACATCATGACCTGAGCTGAAATCAAGAGTCACATTAACTGACAGAGCCACCCAGGAGCCCTCGTGTGTGTGTATTTTGAATACTACCAAAGTATATTAAAATGTTAGGCAGTAATAAGTTCTATGATGAACAATAAAGCAAGGATCCTCATGGCTAATCCAACGAGCTTTGGCTTTTCATTACCAGAGCCAAAAGCCTACCATAGAAAGAGGTGAGTCATACTGTGTGAGCAAGAAGCCAGGCAGAATAATGCTCAGTATTCCATCAGCTCAAACCTAGTTGTACATCAGAATCATCCAGAGAGCTTTAAAAATGCTGTGCCCGCACTTGTAACAAAATAACTAGAAGCCTAACTCCTTTGATGGTTAGAAACCCGCCTTGTCAACATCTCACCTCTGGGTGATAGGGCATGTCCATAAATAAAATGCACAGAGGAGGCTCTGGGGTTGGTTGGAGACAGTTTTCTGTGTTTCATCTGCAGCTTGGTGTTTCATGGTTCCTGAGCTGAGGTAAATGGTGGGTCGGGGAGGGAGAGTCCTTCCCTACTGTGGGACATTGGTGCTCAGGCGGATGATTTGCTCATGACCTTGTTTAACTGACGGTTCCTGGCTGGAATGGACATTTGCTTGCTCGACCCAACCAACCATATGACATTTTTGAGGCAAAATTGTGCACTGACATGGTCTTTAGAGACAAGTCAGACTCTGGAGTGTCCAGAGGCTTCTGCCTGGGCCTTGTGGTCGTGATGTGTGCTATGGTCCCACAGCTGTGGACCTGGCTCACTCCAACGGTAGCAGCTTCCTTTTTTTCTGTTTGCATCATTGGTTTAGGCAGTTCTTTTAGCTAGTTTTTAATGTGTACATAAACTGTATGGATTTAGTTTGTAAAATTCTATGTTTTACTCAAACTTTTGGAATTTGAAAGTACTCATCGTCACCGTAACATGTCTGAATAAAATGTCTTTATCTATCTCCATTAAAACAAATAGACAAAACCCTGGGGCAAATAATACATTCTATGTTAATAAAAAAATACTGAAAAAAATAAAAAAAATAAAAGAAGGAGGAGATATAAAAAACCAAAACAAAACCAAACCAAATAGACAAAAAATGGCATGCCTGGTTCTTTGGTAATTGGTCTGGGGTTCTCTGGCCTGGGTATTGGGATTTTTAACAGTTCCCCAGCAAGTTCCAAGAAGTGAATCGCAGACTCAAAGTATTAAACTCTCCAGATGATGGCTTTTAGAAATTGGTTTCAGCTCAGTGTGGGTGGTACCAAGTTCCTGCTGAAAGCGCTTTAGTGGCTCACCTGGCCACAGTGGTGTTTCTCAAACCTACCTGGTAGAATCCCCTGTAGTATTTGCTAAATAGCCAGGTCCTTGGTATCCTGTGCCAATCAATTGAATCACAATCTCCAGAAGTGGGACTAGCGGAGCCTTTCAGCTCCTTCTACTGAGCAATGCACTCTTCTAATCTACCGGGAAGAAACTTTTGCCAAAAATATTTAGACAGACCAGTATGAACAGTTTATAATCAGTAGCAGAGGGTTTTTTTTTGGTAAAGGGTGAGAGATTATTTTGGTATACATACTGTATTCTTTAGAGGTAATTCCCAAGAAGAAGCATCTACAAACTGATGGTAGGTTGGTTCTTAGAGCTGTATAATCTGTGCATGTCCCTTTTTATCTTCAGAAAGCTTTCCCACAACTCTGTTCACATAGAGAACAATGGAGCTTTCTGTTACCATTTTTTAAAGATTTTATTTATTATTTGAGAGAGAGAGCATGGAGGGAGGGGCAGAGGGAGAGGGAGAAGCAGACTCCCTGTTGAGTGAAGAGCCAACTCGGGGCTGGATCCCAGGACCCTGGGATCATGACCTAAACTGATGGCAGACACTCAACCAACCAAGCCACCCAGGTGCCCTCTGTTACCATCTTTTAATGATCTAAGGAACATCATTTGGAGGGACCATTCAATTTAGATGATTTTTGAAAAGCATTTTTTTTTTTAAACCAGGACAGTTCATTTGATTTTCTCATTGCTCAAGTAGTTTGGGAGACCAGGGGCCATCTACCTCTTTGATGAAGAATCTGAAGCAAAAAAAAAATAAGGAATTTAGGAGGATTTTACATGGCAGCACAGCCAGTCAGCAGCTGAGCGGTACCTAGATTTCTGTGTATTCATGCTCGTGGGTTTTTCCAACTTGGTAAACAAGGACTTTTCCCCTTGTTTTCAATTATAAATTATCCCCACAATTTCCTGATAGTCCTTAGCTTGTAGCTTATAGCTCATCGGTGTTACTTTCCTTTTGCAACTTAAAATATGCTTCTAAGGTTAGAAAGAAATGGGGTTCTTTTAGTAATGAATTCGTTTGGGTATTTTTAATTTAGCCCACTTAACTAGAAATTATGAGATTGTTTTTGAAACCTGTGGATTATGGAGCAACGTTAAAAGGCTTTTTTTGTTTTTGTTTTGCTTTCTTTTCTTTCTTTTTTTTTAAGGCAAGTACTTCATGTGGGTTTAGGTGGTTAGATGGGACTTATAATTCAACTTGCTATGGGAGATGGTGAAAAATTTTCATTTTGAGGAAAGACTATCTCTGCCACAGGACTGTAGGAATATTTTGGTAATGTCAAGAGAAAGCCATAGCTTTCAGGAGATAAACATTTTTTCACCAATTTTCTTTTATTACTTTATAATGCCATTTTTCTTTTTCTACTTACCTGTCTAGAAGTAAATGCATAGAAGAAGTGAATTCCCAGATGGTTCTCCGGAGCACAGAAGTAGTGAGAGAAGATTCAGGATTCTTCAAAGTGGGTTGTTTACCTAGTTCATCCATTTGGGGCCACCAGTCTAGACTCTTCACTGATGGTCAGATTTCACTGGTCTCGGTGTGGTGGGACAGCTCTTCAAAGGGGCCTTCTTCTTTGCCTGTGGTGTCCTCCCCATCGTGCACACAGCTCTTTCAGTTTTATCCCTGACATCTCAGCTCACATGTCACCATTTCAGAAAGGCCTACTACTGCTCTAAACTGCTGTCACTATTTTCATTCATGTCATTGAGCACAATTTGTGACTATGTAATTACTGGATATTTCATGTCTCCCCAGTAGACTTCCAGTTTAGGAGAGCCTGAATCATATCATTTTCCCCGTGATTCTATTTTCAGTGTCCAGACCACTGCTAACTATCATTGAATGAATAAATGAGCAGATGAATGAATGAATGAATGAATGCTATTTCTTCCACTTGGAATGCCATTTCCTCTGAGAACTAAAATAAAACGCTTGGTGATCCTTATTGAGAAGGGCACGTATGACATGGAGCACTGGGTGTGGTGCATGAACAATCAATCCTGTAACACTGAAAAAATAAAATAAACATATTTGGGGGAAAAAAAAGACCCTGTGCAAAGTATCATTTTTTGTATGTGTGTGTGTGTTTGTGTGTGTGTGTGTATAAAGTTTCTGCACTTTCATCTTTCAATAGAAAAAAATAGTTGTTTTCAATTCTTCCTAACCCTTGTGTATGTCTTTATAGTTACAGCAGATGCTATAAAACATATTAGTTTTATTTCCCTATAACCATCACAATAACTCACATTGTGATCTTCTTCATGGCAGAATTGTGTCTTGTTAGCATGCAGGTCCCTTTCATACAGTGGGTGATGGATAAATGGCATCAGCACTGTGAGTGGGTAGTGGCGGGACTGGTGGGGAAGAGATTTAGGGAGAAGATTCAAACTAGAAGAGATAAACAACAAAACTCTTTAAAAGCTCTTTACCGAGCTGAGGGACTTTTGGATATGTGCTATTTTGGAAGAGTGTGGTTTTCAATTTTCTAAGTGATTTTCACTTGTGAGACTTCATAGAAATACTTGAGAAGGGGGCGCCTGGGTGGCTCAGTGGGTTAAGGCCTCTGCCTTCAGCTCAGGTCATGATCCCAGAGTTCTGGGATCAAGCCCCACATTGGGCTCTCTGCTCAGCAAGGATCCTGCTTCCCCCTCTCTCTCTACCTACCTCTCTGCCTACTTGTGATCTCTCTCTCTCTCTCTCTCTCTCTCTGTCAAATAAATAAATAAATAAATAAAATCTTTAAAAAAAGAAATACTTGAGAAAATCCCGATGCAGGATGTAGACATACTTCTCATAGATACTTAATTTTGAATTGATAGTATTTCCTATCTGAGTCCTGATTCCTCATCTGTAAACTGTCTGATATGTAAGTGCCTACTTATTAATAGAACTATCGCATTACTGTTTGCAATCTTGGGTTGCATTGCGCTCTGTTTCCGAAGAAACCAGGAGCTGCCGCTTCTGGCCAATGAATTAGTAGCCATGCACATTTGTGATAAGTGTACAGTAACTTTATGTGAACTGTACAATGAAGGTTGATTACATTTTGTTTCATAGCATTTCAAGCAGTAACATTGGTGGGTGTCTACTAAGGAACCTTATGTACTTCTCTTGGTTGGCGATAACAGTGTGCTGAATTTATCCACCCTTGATCCTTGGAGAGCCACTAATTGTGTCACTAGGCATTTTATTCTGAGGCAGGTTGATTTTGGAGCACAATCAAAAGACATTTAGTTTGCCAAGTACCGAGAGACTTTGCTATAAAATGCCCCTCTTTTTAAAAAAATCCACATTCACAATCAGTATGATGACAAATCTTCAGACTCTCGGTAATTCTCAACTTTTATTTGCTTTTTGAAAAATTTTATTCTTTGGGGCTTATCATTATTACTATTGCTTCTACCCTGAGTACTGTTTATCCCAGTTTCTGTATTTCTGCGTATTCACTGGGGGTAGGGCTAATAGTGGTGTTAGTAGGAATTAGGAGTGGTTAGTTGGGAAGCAGAGAGGGAAAGCGCAGATGAATTAGAGGCAGAACACATAGAAGCTACATGTACAGCTGGCAAAGCTAGGGACTTCTGATCTTTCTCGAAACAGAAGGTTTTGGGGGTCTGATGCAGGAAGAAGCCCAGCACCAGAGCTAGCAGTGACACCAAATAATTTAGCTAATGTGAAAGCATTCTGCTTATCACCTTTGAGCCCCATGGCCCTTGCTAACGAGAGGGATAAAACAAAAAATAAACATAAAAGGACATTTGGTGTGGAACACACACCAAGAGAGAAACCAGGAATTTGGCACACTATCCTGGTCTGCCTTTGCATGCTAATGAAAATAAATCATTATTCTGATAAATGAAGGCCATTTCTCCTGCAGCCCTCCAGGAGGAACACTGCACCTGACCCTTTCTTTGAAGCATTTGGAAGTCTGAACACTCAATTTCTTGCCACTGCCAGCTTTTGAAAATTGGCCTCTCCCCTCCTTGGGATTTAGCAGCAGAGTCAGCAGTGACTCTACAAAGCCCTTGCACACTGGGGGTTAAGGCCGCGGGTAGGGGCTGGATTTTTCAGGAGTAAGCAGAATCTTAATGCCCTTGCCTCAGACGGCAAAAGGAAATGAAAATATATACCTGAGCGTATTCGCGCGGCGTTGGGGCTACCGCGTAGGGGCTGCTTTCAGCCACAGAGGGGTCGTCCGTGCTAATAACTGTAATCATACCCAAATTATTCAATGCCGATTTATTTACTTATTTTCCCCGTCCCAAAGACAATGCATCGCCAAGTCACAGACAATTCTTTTCCCGTAAAGGTTGGGGTGCTGGATGTACATTCAGAGCCACGCACACGAGTGCGAAGAAGTTGACTACCACAGCTATTTAATCAGGAGTGTTTGTTGGTTTGAGCAGAGGCCCTATGCTGTGAAATGAAAACAGAAAACCAAATTTTCTTGAGCAATCTTGCTGTTCCTGCTTCAGGTGCTAGGCCATTTCACTAAAGCAGCTCAGACGAGAATGTCATTAGTTCTTAAGCCCCAGGTGAATTTGCCACTGTTCCACATGATTAAGCCAGATAATTGTGTGTTGATAGCGAATGTGGTTGGTGAAATACAATTTCTAGGACCTTCCTAAACAAACACAATGGAGGAGTGAGTCAGAGTGCTGTCATTTCAGTCCTTTGTCACAGGTTTTGCACGGGCAGACATCTCTGGCAAGGGCTGGCAAGTAATTCAGTGGCAACAGCCATTCCTGGGCTCTTAAAGGTGACCCGGCTGGAAAAGTGAATCACACATCATTCTGCATTTGTTTAGAAAGGGGGGAAAAAAAGGGACTTCTCATTAAAGTGCCGGCTCCTACTTGTACCTTGTTTTGGACCCTGAATGTAAATGATTACTTTAAGTTTGTTTTAAAAAGCATTCGTGATTTCAACGATCCTTTCTGAAGTGTGTAAAAATACCAACGTCTCCAATGATAAAACAACAACAACATCTGCCGATGGCAAAATATAGTCAACTTTCGGGGCCAAGTTTTCGGAAGCAGCCAATGTGTTTGCATGTGTGATTTTCTTTTTCACATGTAAGTTTCTGTGGATTCAAAAAATATGTATTTGTATTTACAAGTCAGGTGTCTGTGTCTTAAATTATATAGTTATGGCTTTTCCTACACCTAAATATTGAGGTTTTTGGAATTTGTAGTGTGAAGGTGGAAGGCTCTTAACTTTTCGATGGTGGTGTTCAGCGTGGGAGCTGGGGTGGTTTGATTATTTATATTTGAAAAACAAATCTACTTACTTTTCAGAAGGATCACTTTTCCTGTCAATGTGTGCATTATTTTATTTTCCCACTTCCTCCCCCCCTCAAATAAATTATAATACCATATAGTCTGATAGTTCTTGGTCTACAAAATGTTCATTTGATTCATATAAAAGAATAGTGTCAATGACTTCTGAAGAAAAAAAGAAAAGAGAAAGGTAAAAATGGATGCCAGACTAAAAGGTCAGAAAAGTAATAGCTCCTTCGTTGGCATGAGGAAGTACACACAGATGAAATGTATACGGATGTTGTGGTGGGATCTGGCTACTCATGTTGACAGCTTTCCATGTCAGTTGCAATAGTCCAAATCATTACTGTGAAAATCCATACTAAGACCCAGAGTCTTAGCAGTCGTGGAGTGCACCTTTCTTTCCAAGGCAGGTTTTCCTCTTTCCTGGCCCTGCCTGACCACTTCCAGTGACAGGGAGGTCATTGCCTTTGGGCACAGTAGTATGAGGTAGAGCTTCATCACAACCAACCACCTGTCGAGGATCAGAAATGTTTTCAGTGTCTCAATGTTTCAATGTCTCCATTGACCTGGAGCAGTGACTTGAATGCCTTCTAGGGCTGGAGCTACCAAATGCAGTCTCTGTTCCAGTGCCTTGTGTCTTCTTCAGCATTGAAAGTTTCCCCCCAGGGAATCCATTCTCTCCAGCCATCCTTGCATGTCTTGGCATTTCAGCTCTTCCACACACCTCGTAAGAAAGTTGCTTATATTCCCTTTGCAGGAAGTTGACAAAAAATTTTGGAGGTTGAACTGGAGGATCGAAGACACAAAGGATCTAGGACAACGTTGTTCCCAAGGGAGAAGACCCCCAAGACAAAAGAATTGGTAGTGGGTTTTTTTTTCTTTGTGGTTGGTAGTGGTCCCAAAGGACGTGGCCGACAGCCCAGAAGATGGGGGACCACAGATGAAAGACATGGCGTCTATAGCTTCTCCACTCAACCCTCATTCAGTCGGAGCATAAAAGAGCTGTTTAAACATACATTTATTTGTTTTAGAAAGCTGACTGTCTTGGTATTTAAACACTTAACTTATCACAGGAACATGAATGGCTCGCCACTGGGCAAGACCCAGCCTTGACACAGGGAAGGCACCACCATTGGTTAGAATTCCCAAGATGAGCTGTGTCACTGACTAGCTCCATGATCTTGGACAATTCACATCATCAGTGTTCTCTTCCATTTCCTTATCTGTAAAATGGGAAATGTGGGTGAGATTGCTTCTCATTTATCATCTCTGAAGTCCATAGTTCTTTGGGGAGGGGGGCAGTAAGCTGTGGCAGAAGCAGAGTGAGGGTTAGGGTAGCAGTGGAAACTAGGAGGCACAGAGGCTTGGGGACAGAACAAGGGAATAAAAATTCCAAGGTGGGATTTAAGGCAGCTGCTGCATGGGGCATGATGTGGGCTCTTTGAAGGTAGAGAAGATGCTGGAAACAAGGAGCTCCACATTTCTTGGCCGGCGATGTGTTTGACCCCATTCAAATAGTGGGGATACGTCCCCTGATTTTTGAAGATCAACAAATTCTCAAAACTAAGGCTGGGTATGAGAAAGCGTTGCTAACAGCTTGAAACACTGTCGAGATGTCCGGAGTATCACTAGAAGGCAGCCTGGTTGTTAGAACAAGCGTCTCACCAGAGAAATTTACTCTGAAGATGAAGTTGGATCCGAATGCAGTCTAGGGGATAAACTCGGACCCTTTAACACTTTAAGAATTAGGACGATGGAGAGAGAATAGGATCTGTTAGACATGGGAACTCTGCCTAACCTTCTGGCATCGTGAAAAATTCTCCAGTCTTCTTTATGGGGCCATGTAGTGCTAAGCATAAGACATTTTTCTTTTTTCAAAGTAAATTTAAAATGTTCTTGAAAATAGGAGGATAGATTTAGAAAAGTTGAAAGCACCAAAGGGCCCATCTCTGTAACTGGCATTAGACGGGTTTGTGTGATTTGTCCAGATTTATGTACATTTCAAAACATACCTCTAGGAAAAAACCCCGGCTGAACCCCTTTATGTTAATATTACGAGAAGCTTTACTGTTAATGGTGTGGTGTGTAGGTCGCTGTGAGCAGATGGAATAAGGCAACTGGCCAAGCTAACTCCACTCAGAATCTTGAGCCTGCTCTTTCGCAGAGCAGCATCTGTGTGTCCAGACTTGCCCTCCCCTGCCCGTACGTGGCCATCTCATGACAGAGCAGAAATGGCTCTACCCAGGGGGAAACAAAGTCAGCACTGGAGCCAAGCCACCTGTCTGATACCTTGGGTGTTTCTTTGCGCAAAGCACAGCCCGTGTTTAATGTCGAGAAGGAGGGATGTGGCTGTTCTCTGATGAAAAGCTGTGATAGGACAAGCTGGGTACTGTCCTATTACTTGTCCGCTGGGTGAACAGGGCTGTAACTGCATGACTTCTATTAGCCGAAATGGCAGGCATGCTGTTAAACTCCCCTGCTCGGTACCGAAAGGCTCTCTTGCCTCTTTCACCCATCTACTCTGCCCCCTCCTAGCCTCTCCTGGATATGTCTATTAATGCCACCAGAGTAGGGCATTTGAAATTTGGGGAAGTGGTTGCATTTTTCCCCCAAAGAGTCTTGAGGGGCCTATAAAACAGAAGCTCGATAAGTGAGACTAAAACCCAATCCCATCAAAATGATTAGATTCCGTCCTGCAAAGTACTTCATTGAGCATCACTCCTGTGAGTTCTTAGATGTAATTTTTTGAGGCTCAGAAATGCTTTGCTTTGTTAAGTGATTGTAGCAAAAGGAAAGGAAATGTTAGTGGCAGCCAGCATTTTAAAATGAACCACTGTGGCCCTTCGCGTTTTCTAAGTAATCGTAAATTTCAGCTGACAGCTTATTTCTTGATTCCTTTCTAATTAGAGACATAATAATATATATTTCTTGAAGGAGAAAGTGGTCTGGGCTCTTATGATGCCAGAGTCTTTGCTAAAATAAAACAACTGAGGCCAATGTCAAACATACGATGGATTCACTGCATCTGAGAGGTCCTGGACTTCACGCTACTAAATTAAGGGGAGACCAGAAGCGCGTTTTAATACTTTTAAATAATTGTGTCCAAATAGCCCTGCTCACTCTTTAAACAGCTAAATCTTTTTAATGCCTCTCAAAAAGGGTTCCAAATGGATTTAAATGGGTTTGATAAATGTGAAATTTTCCTCTCTACTTGTAATATTTCCAGAAATAGTGCAATTAATTTGATTTGCGTGTAGGTACAAATCATTAGTAAATTGGGTGCTTGTGTTTTAAAAGGTTTCGGTCTTATTTAACCCTTTCAAGCCAGTGGGTTTTGGGTAAAAATAATCGTTTCGTGAATATTGAGTCACCAGTCCCTGATACTGGATTTTTCTGTTTTAATGCATATATCAGAAGTTTTGTTTAACACCCTAATACACAGTCTCTCCTTTGCAATAAGGATTTTACATATGTACTCATCTTAAAAGCTTCTTTTGCTATTAACTCTTCCTTAGGTCCAAAGTTTTCAGGTTCTCTCTTGATTTTTTTTTTTCTTTTATTTACTAAAGCCAGCTCAGAGTGAGTCTGTTTTCATGGTTTATTTACTAATCTTTCACAAGGACTCAAATATTAGGATTCAAATTTTCCTCAAATAATCTCTTCATGATTTTGTCCAACTGGACCCTAAAGAATAATTCTCTAGATGTTTAGATAGTAATTGAGACTTGCTGAGGGTTAGCTTGAGCTCCCCTGGGAATATTCTCCCTTTGGGAGAAGGCTTTACCATTGGGAAATGCAGTGATTTCATGCTTACCGTCAGGAATCCTAACCAGAAAAACAGGTATCTGCCTGACAACACTCACTGGATGGCCATTTTCCAATACCTCAAAAGGGGAAAAATATGGCTTTACATAGAAATACAAATTCCTAACTAATATCCTAATATATAACAAAAGCACATTAATAGCTCCCATGTGCATGTAATAAACTACTATGTTAATATGCATAAGGTTAACACTACTTTCAGATCGCCAAAATATTAACTAGGTTGTTAGCCAATAGTTGTTTTTTGTGCTATTCCATGGCTTCTCTTAGCTCTAGCATTTGAAGTATACATCATTTTTTATGACAGTTGGTGTGAATTTCAGCACAGCTACCCATCTTTTACAAATTGTATATGGAATGTAACTCAAGATTTTTCTTCATATTGCTTTGTTCAATATGTCATACTGAATTTTGGAGATATAATTATAATACTTCTGGATAAACATTTGCCAAGAAAACATTCTATTGATAGACACAGACAAGTTATGTAGCTCTAATATTAAAAATCAAGAGGAGGATTGCTTCTTGGTCATGTTGACGTAACCAACTTTCCTTGATGTCATAAACATTTGGAAAACTAGATAAAACCTATAAAACAATATTTTATTTTATTTTATTTTATTTTATTTTATTTTATTTTATTTTATTTTATTATTTTTTTTAGAGAGGGAGAGAGTGCAAGCAGGGGCAGAGGGATAAGGAGAGAGAGAGAGAATCTCCCAGCATGGAGCCTGACATGGGGCTCAATCTCATGACCCCTGAGATCATGACCTGAGCCAAAATTGGGACACTTAACTAAGTCACCCAGGTGCCCTGAAACGATTCTTTTCAGACACTGAACACCAGGTACTACAGGACTAAAATATTGAAGAAAAGAGAAAACAAACAAAGCGAGTCCCATGGTCACCTCAGCTTACTGCTTACAGTCATTTTCCAGACTGCAGCGTAAGGAAGGAGAATCTGGAAAGAGAAGAGTGGCTTTATTGAACTGACAAAACAGAGACTGGAAGGAATATAAGTAGTTTCATGGGGCTGGAATTTGCAAAACAGTGTATCAGAGAGGAGACAGGCGGGAAGTGAGGGCAAGAGAGACAAAAAGAGGGAGAGAGAGATCTAACAGGAGATTCCTTGAGGCTCTATCTGCTAAGCTGCACATGCACAGAGTGAAACTCCATTATCAGGGCAAAAATAACCACTAAGTTGTAAGCTGAACATTTCCCAGAGCTCACACAGTGCTGGGAGATAATCACATTCCCAAACAGTCCAAGTGAAGAACTTTTGTTTATACACAGGGCATTCGGTAGAGACTCCAGCAGGACGAGGCCCCAATTAGCACGGCAAAACTAGCCCCCGAAAGGCTACTCTTGACTCACCCTAAAGTAGCTTAAAAACAAACTTCCAAAGGAGAATGATAACCTGAAAGTAACTTGACTATGTGTCAGAGCAAAGCTCAACACTTTATATAAAGGCCTCAAACTCCAAGTACTCAATGATACAACAGCCACCATGTGCAGTATCTAATAAAAATTGCTAGACATTTGAGGAAGCAGGAAAATGTGGCCCATAACCTGGAGAAAAATCAGTTCATAGAAACAGACACAGAAAAGACAGATGATATAATTAGCAGACAAGGAATTTTAAAATAGTATTATAAACATACTCAAGAATTTAAAGGAAAATCATGAACATAATGGAGATAGAAATGAAAACAATTAAGAGGAAGAAACTGAAACCACAGAACTGAAAAACGTGATATCTGAAGTGAGAAATTCACTGGAGGGGATTAATAAAAGATTAGACACTGCAGAAGAAAAATTAATAAACTTGAAGGCAAGACAATAGAAAATATGGAAATAGCACAGAGGAAAAAAGGCTTAAAAACTGACCTGAGGGACAGTAATAAGTGGCCTGTCCTATGTATATTTGGAGTCCCAAGAAGAAAGGAGAGAGAAGAAAGGCAAAATAATTCAAGAAATGTTGACATAAAATTTCCAAATATAATAAAAGTTACAAATGCATTGATCCAAGAAACTCAAAAGTCTCGGGATTAATAGCAGAGTTCATGGCAGTCAAGTTGCTGAAAACCAGTGACAAAGTAAAAAATCTTGAAATCAGATTAAAAAAATCAGATTATGTAAAGGGAAATAAAGATAAGAATACTAATTCTGTTTAGAAATTTTAGAAGCCAAAGGCCAAAGGAACTTTTTTTTTTTAAATGAAATGCTGAAGGAAAAATAGTCAATGTAGAATTCCGTATCCTGTGTGAAAAATCCTTGAAAATAGAGACAAAAATAGAGGCATTATGTGACAAAAACTGAGAGAATTTGTCATCAGCAGACCTGTGCTACAAGAAACATTAAGGGAAGTTCTTTGGGCTAAATATATATAAGACCAGATGGAAACATGGATTGATACAAAATGAAGAATGCCAAAGATAGTAAATATAGGAGTAAATGTATTTTTTCATTTTTCGAGTTATTTAAAAGATAATTGCCCGTCTAAAGGATAATAAATAATAATAACATATTGTGGGGTTTCTTAATATATGCAAAAATTTGTGAGAATGGAAGTTGGGAAGAGGGAAATGGCAGTGTACTCTTGTAAGATTCTTATATAGGTCATGAAGTTATTTTAGTGTAAATAACTGAGATAAATTAAAGATGCATGGTAGATGCTATTGAGACCACTAAGGGGAAAAAAAAAGAGATATAGCTAAAAACAAATAAATATTAGACAGAAAAGCAAGAAAATAACATAGGCGTACACAAAAACAAAGCACAAAACAGAAAACCACCAAGAGCTATCCTACCAGGAAAATATTGAGTAGGGAGATGTTTTCCTGGGTATCACTGTATATGGATGTGTTTGAACTATTTGTGTATAGTCCAAAGTCAACTCTTCATTCTCAAGCGCATTCCACAACAACATACGGGTACTACGCCATGCCCGCTCTTTGCTGTTGCTGGCGCCAGACTAACAAGGCCAGTGCTGTCTGGCGAGCTTGGACAGCTCACATTGGCCTTCTAAGAAATGGCTCAAATTTTCATGTGGCTTTGTTTAAAATAAGCCGAGAGAAAGAGTCTTCTGAAGCAAAACAGAACAAAGCCAAACAAATAACACCCTTGTACTTCCATTTGCAAGAAAGCCTAGACTTCTTCTGAGTATTAAATCCTGCAGGGGATGAGCGAGACTGTAAGCTCTTTGAGGATGTGGACCACGCTTTACTCCTTGTCTGACATTCGCTTGCAGCAGGTTCTTAGAAATGTATTCGGCAGCTGCGGTTCTTCAATGGCACGAGGCAGTTGACCTTTTTCACCAAGGCTCATTTCCATTCTCCCCATTTCTATTTTGTGAAGCTATCTTAGGTCATCATGACCCTCACTAGGGCTGAATTTGGAAATGGGGCCTCGAAGGACAAAATTAAGGTTAAATGAGAGCATAAGGGTGGGCCCCTAGCCCAATAAGATCAGTATCCTTATGAAAAGAGACATCAGAGGTCTGTGTGTGTGTATGTGTGTGTGTGTGTGTGTACACACACGTATGTATGTGTATGGAAAGGCCATGGAAAGACCCAACCAAAAGCAGCTGCCTGTAATGTAAGGAGGAACCTATCACTAAACACTAATCCTGCTGGTACCCAGAATAGTGAGAAAATACACTTCCATTGTTTAAACCACCTACTCTGAGGTATTAGTTATAGGAGCCTGTGCAGACTAATACATCGCTGAGCAACAGAAGGAGTATATTTTGAAACCTATTAGCCTCATGTAATTTGCAACCTCACCAATCAAACTTATGGAAGGTTGGGTGATTTTCCCATCACTTCTAACATTGGGCTTGTGTACCTCTCGATCCTGAATGACCCCCATGGCACCATTAGCAGCACCGGGTTTCAGTTGCCTTCTTTTTGAGGTCAGACAGCCAATAGGAAGACTTCCTACAGGCCCAGTAAACCTACACAAAAGTGTAGTTCCCAGTGGCCTTGTCATCATCATCATCATCTTCTTCTTCTTTTAATTTTTTTATTTTTATTTTATTTTTTAAAGATTTTATTTATTTATTTGACAGAGAGAGAGAGAGAACGAAAGAGATCACAAGTAGGCAGAGAGGTAGGCAGGGAGAGAAGGGGAAGTAGGCTCCCTGCTGAGCAGAGAGCCAGATGCAGGGCTCGATCCCAGGGCCCTGACATCATGACCTGAGCCAAAGGCAGAGGCTTTAACCCACTGAGCCACCCAGGCGCCCCATCTTCTTCTTTTGAAATTAGGTTTTACTTTTCCAGCTTAAGTGAATATTGTTTCAATAGTGTCATCCTGCTTTCGTTGCTTGTCAGCAGTGCTCCACGCTGCTGAGTCCTGTCAGCATTTCCTGCCTATAAACAAAATGGGTTCTTACTACCATGGTAGACAACCCTCCTTCTCTTAAGCCAATTCTGATGGATGGCAGCAGATGACAGCTATCTGCTCAGTTCCTAGCATCTAGAAACTGGGTCATGTAGTCAGGGTACCTCTGCTCATGAAGCTGGGTTGGTTTTGTTTGTTTGTTTTACAAAGAGCATCACTTAAGAATCAAGCATTTCTGACTTTTCGCGTTGAAATTAAGACCTCAAATCAGCATAGATACTTTAATTTTCAGTTGGTTTTATTGTTACAAATGCAAACTTTAAATGTGCTAGGTTATTAGATTCTCTCCACTCTTAACCTTGGAAGACATCTTCCTTAATTTACTTACCTTTGTAACTAACAGTGACTGAGTGCCAAAAAGAAAAAAAAAAAGGAAACAAGGAAACAAGGAAAAGGGTTTTTGAATGTCCTTTCCATTTACTGTGTTAAAAAAGATCCTCCTGTTATGCCCAGATTTTGAGATCCCCAAAGACCACTAGGGAGCCGAGTCCGATGCAAAAGCAAAAGAGCCCTTTATTCAAGCTAGCTTGAGCTCGGTCTCCCACACTCACCGACACAGCGGCATGATATAGAGAAAGAGAGCAAGTTTCAAAAAGTGCAGCAGTTTTATAGGGGCCAGTGGCCAATGAGATTGTAACACACAGAAAGTTACTTAGTAACTGTTTGAACTAGCCTATCACCCCGGCCAGAATTGGCGGGCAAGTTTGGTGGACAAAAGGCTGGGTTTATATTCTTTCTCAGTCAGGGATTCCGCGTTCCTATTGGCTAACCCAAACCCAACCCACAGGTGGTCTGGGCCAATTAGCTCAAAGGAGGGCTGAGCCACACTCTGACCCTCCCAGAGGCGGGTCCTGTGGGGGGGGGCACACAAGAAGGCAAGTGCAAGCAAAAGGAGCCAGGCCTGCTCTGCTCCTTCACTCCCTCTCACAGACACAGCCAGCTCTTAGACTAGCATTCAGCATATAGTAAGTGTTCAATAAAAATCATTGGCTAGGAATTACAAAATGAAGTGTCATAACTCTTTGAGGCCCTGTTTGAAAGTGATGATCCTAAACCAAACTGTCCTTTACAAACTTCTAGAATTCACAGTTTCAGAAATATTTAATGAATCTAAATCTCTTTCCCCGAGTAATTTTCCTACATTGTGAAAGAAAAGTCTTCATATTGCTTGTGTGATTCAATCTCCATAAAAGCAGAGAGCTTTTTGAGCTTTTCCTAAGGGAGCCCACCACCCAGGACAGTTAGAGAGGTTGTACCTGACATGCTATGCATTTCTTTGGTCTTCTCTGATCCTCGCTTGTCAGCCCGACTAGTGTGAACATATGTCTCTGTCACCACAGTTTGTAGGCCTGCTGGCTTTTCCTTAACACCTTTAGTGCTTCAGAGAAAATAGCAGGAGATCCGACTTCCTCCAAAAGACTACTGTCGTTGTTAATGTCCAACAGAGTGGTGCTCAAAATGTAGATTTTTTTTTTTGGAAGCATCACTTGTGCCATATAAAGTTTTTATTCCTCTGCATACACACATACACTTCTTTGGTCTTTAACGCGTTGACCCTAAATCACTTCACCTAGCAAAGGCCCATGAGTATTTGCAATGCTGGGAGGTATAATTAATAATTAAAGTAGTACTTAGACCTTCAACTATCGTAAACCAGGGTTACCCCTTTCAGGGTCAAGTCAGTGTTGCCAAATGGCAGTCCTACAGCTGTGTCTGAGAGGACGCTGGATTTCTTGTGAAATGCACAAGTCTGAGTCTTCTTCATAATTGCAGATGACACCTTCATGTTCGAGAAGGTCTTCTGTCAAGATGGAAGCATTAAAATAGACAAGGCAAGAACACGGGTTAAAGCCTTTTCTTTTGATTGTAGCGACAATGAGGGAAATAAAGTGAAGGAGCTAATTAGTTCGCAGGGTCTCATTCTTGTGCCACTGCTCACATCCTAGAAGGCCTGTCCTCAGAGGTAGCGAGATGTCACGGGTTGCCCCAGATCTCAGTTGCTGCTTCCCAGGATGGCCTACATTAGCACGCAGGGGTCAGAATACTGTTTGAGAAAAGTAGCAATATGGGCAATGGGCGCCCTGTACCTTTCTCATTGGGCATTCTTTCACACACGAATGCATGTCTTCCTTGTGTCCCCTCTTGCACTGGGAGACCAAGCAAAGAACAAGTGGTTTTCCTTAAATTTCTTTCCCTTTCCCATTTCGAACTCCAAAGTTTTGGTCCACACTGCATGATTTTGCAAGGGGGGGGGGGGACCACAAAACCTGTGTAAACCTGCCAGGAGACAGAGAGGCATGAAGAATGTTAAGCAAGGGAGAACACTTTCGAGTTGAGCTGGCAAATGCCACTGTGTTTGCTGCAGGGGAGCAGATTAAAGCCGTCTAAACACTTCATTTCCCTACGGGGCCTGACTATATGAGAACAATTCAAGGTCCACTGCACAGAGCAATGGAACTTCCCATCCTCGCCGGCCTACCCCCTGTGGTCTTTATCAAATTTAAATGACCTATGCCCACCAGGACATATATATATACAGTTGTACATGTCGTCTAGGTGTGCTGGGTCTTAGCTGCTGGTAGACTTTTTATGCATGAAACTATGGATTGGGAACTGAGGATACAAATTATATTTTAATATTATCAGCAAGGATTCAAGTAGATTCCCCAGGGTCCCCAGCTTTGGGGCTGTGACATGCTTTTGAGCTCAGAATCCTGAGCAGTTCTAAAATTCACCTTCCAGTTACAACTCTGATGGAATGACCCACCTAATAAATCGTCTTGTCAGGCAGGCAGTGGGCTGCAATGTCATGTTCAGCACGGCACGGAAAGCCGCCCGCTGCCACATCAGAGCACCTGTGCACTCCGGGCCTGATGAAGGGAACTGCGAGAATGCCTTCAGTCCAGGAGGGAAGTTCCATCCACTCACAGGTCCAGGATCGAAACCCTGGGATCACTCACTCTTAGCAGAAGGTCTCAACACTTTGGATTGCCACATTTGGGGACCTCGAGGATAGTCTTTTTTTTTTTTTCCTCCATTTTTTCCCCCCTCCTTTTTTGTTTCTTCTCCAAGGGGTCCGTAAGAAAGGATGGACCAGTAGCGAGAGGCCCGTGTCCTGGCTGGAAAGGGTGTTTAGAACCCACTTGGAGTTTGGGTGAAGGTGAAATTGTCAGGCTGTGACAAATGGCATCAGTGTTGGCTGACCTGAAATAGGGCCGTAAAGTTCTATTCCTCACCAAGGCAAGATATATTATTGCTGTAACGCCATTATTCCGCTCCATCACTTTTAAACCTTGTTCCCATTATCTGCAAGTTAAATATAACCCTATGTAAAAACAGGAAGGACAGCACTGAGTTGTCCGGCTTAACAGCACACACTTAAAACATAATAGAGCACTTGTTACTGTATTTTATGGAACGGAAACTCCAAATGTAAAGATGTATTAAGGAAATATCTCAAAGTTATTAGGGAAGGATATTTACAATTACAGATTGCTTTATATTATGCTTTTATGAACATCTCAGGAAATGAAATAGCCCTCAGCTGTAGAGAGTGAAGAGGGAGGTAATTTTCCTTAATACGGGTGATAAAATTAATCTGATTGAAATCGCAGGCGATTATTTCTCAGAATACTGAGTGGCAGTACAATCACTTAGACTCTTTTATATTTTTTTAGTCAAAGCTCGTGTAGATGAAAGCTAATTACAAAGTAGTGATGTGAAGCGCTAAGGAAATAGTTTGTATAGCATAGAACAGGCACGGCTAATTGGGGTTTGTGATTACACAGATTGTTGTTAAGGAGAATTAACTACCAGCAGTCTCTCCTGCAAAGCTTCTCATCAAGGCAAAGTAAAAATAGACCCTGGATCTGTTATTTATCTAATTATGCCTTGAATATTTTCACAAGCACGTTACACACACTCAAATGGTTTGTTGTTCAAAAACTTTTCAGTCCCACGCTGCTTGTGATCAAAGTGTCGATAGGAATTTTTTGACACCGGGCTCTCTTCAGATGATGTTCCTGGAATCCCTGCTCACAGGTGGTGTGTGTTGAAGGCTCCATCACAGGGAGGCTGAGCGGGGATCACCGAGTGTGCCAGGAACGAGGATGTTATGATAGGGAACGGTCCTGTTTAATAGAGCATCGTGCGTACCTGTAAGCAGCTGGTTCAACGTGTTCATATCTGAGTTAACCTTACAGCAGGCAACGGAGAAATTTCAGAGGGCTCTGAGGCCGTCAGTTAGTAAAAAATGAATCCATTAGAAAGGTGCCGTGTTCCTTTGACCATTGGCAATAATTGGTTGCCTTCTTTTCATGCTCCTAATCCTAACCTGTCCCTGAAAGCCCTCATGTATAGGCTATGTTGAAGCTTATATTAGAGTCTGTAGAAGAATGAATTAGTCCTCACGACTACCTATTTAATCAGTATTTCTTGAACTGAGAACCGGGGCGACTAGGAACTGCTGGCAAGGGCTCAGGCAGAAGGCCCGCGGTTGCCTGGTGTCCTACTAGCCCCTCGCTCCCTTTGCCCTCTCTCATCACTAACATTCCTCATCCTTTCATTTCAGCTCACCACCATCAATTCTTTTTCCACAATTACCGAGTGACTCCTTTGCGGGCAGGCCCCCAGAGGGAAAATAGTGTCACTCGTCATCCATGGTCCCACGGATCTCATCTGTCTCCTCCTGGCCTGGGCAGTGGTGGTTCCTGCACCACCACTGATAATGTGAGCTGAGCTAGTGGGAAATGTGCAGAGGGAGCTTGAGAAGAAGCCTTTAAGGCAAAGCTGTATGAATCTTAAACAGTTGGAAAGGCAATGCCTTAGGAACGCCATTCTAAAAGGCACTTCCTAGAATAATTCTGCAACATACGAAATGCAAATTTATTGACAAGGTGATATTTTCTGAAGACAAGGTGTCTTCTGGAAGCCTCATTTGAATGGTGACAAACGGCATCTCTCGGAATATGAGCAGGCACGAGTGTAAGTGCTTCGTGTGAGAGTATTCGCTGTCTGACTCTGGTGATAGTCCTTGCAAACCAAACGTAATGGCTTCACAAATTGCTTTAATAGACCTAGGATCAACCAGTGGCATACATTAGTGAGACGACGTATAGATTTCAACTCTTGCTTATTTGCTTACAGTTTTGTGTTTTTTTCTGACTCATCTGTCTGCTTTTTGTTTAATCTTAGTTACTAAAATGACCAAATTGCTGTGGGAAATTAGGCACTAGGTTCATTTTGGATGTGGTGAACAGTAAAAAAAAAAAAAAAGTAGAAAAACAGGAAAAAATACACTTTCTCCCATCCCATCCGTTTGCTCTAGTTAGCATCTGAGAAGGCTCTCCTTGTGCATAAAAATATAACTAGTTCCTAAAATTGAATTTCCTGCATTATTATTATTATTATTAACAGTTTGCCCCGGCCAGTATGCTATGCAGCAGTCTGTGGATGATATGTGTAATTTCGTAGCCTTCCTATGCGAAAAGAAGATAAAAATTATATTATATGGGTGTATGCAAATTGCAGAGGGCCTGGCCTTGTGCTCCAGTAATTCTTATATGTGCCTCTTCGTTGTCCACTGCAAATGACAGGTACTGAAAATTAAATGATTTCCAATAAAAATCCTGTAACCTGAAATGAATCCCCGCTGAATAATTAGAATATCTCACCCATAAAAGGTAATCATGTGTCTTCCATTTCTGAAGAAGCCTCTGTCCCTGATCAACGTCGATGGAGCCGTGGTCAGATTAGATCTTTAATTCTTATGAAAGAGACATAATACTCATCCTTTTACGAGGGAGCCTTCTGTTGGGGCTGACAGCCTTAAGCTGTCACGGTTCCCGAGGATCAGATTTGTACCTAGTGCTTCATATGAGAGAGAAGAAATAAAAGGAATGGGGTGCTCTCTGCCTTAGTTTAGAGACACAGGGAAGAAGTATCATCTTCCCCAGATATAAATAGGCACTCGGAACATGCAACCCACGAAGGTGGACACATGTAGTTGGTAATGTCTTGATGCCGCAGTGAGGTATTGTTGGTCCCACACTTCGCTTTGCTATGGCCTCCCTGGCTGATCAAACTAAAATGGTCACTGTAGGGGAACAACTGCTAAAATGCTAAAACATCACTCTACTTACCACCAAGGCACCATCTCTCATGGTAGAAGCAAGATGGAGATGCTTGGGTCTCCTGGTGGGATTCAGATCCTGGCTGGCCTGCCGGAGGTCCCCTAGCTGGGACCCCCTGGGCAGGCTCCCATTGTCTCTGGCACCAGCTTTCCCTGATGGAGGGAGACTTTTACATGGATTTGATGTTAGTCTGCACAACCGTGGGTTCGCTTTGTTCTGGTTTGCTCAGGCCTTGGGGGATGGTTTTAGACCAGACGATGGAACCCCCTTGGATCTTTACCAGTTTTTAAATGGAGACAGGGCAGGTCAGTGGTAATAGGCACATGAGGCAAGCCATTTATAGAAGAGAAAGCCCTGTCAACCATGATGGAGAAACAAAAATTTTTAACCAAGAGAGGAGGGACTGAAAATTTAAGTCAGCCAAGCTTGTGAGCTGTGACTCCTCTAAACTGTCAGCATAATGAGGAGTAATAGTAGTTTGGGTCCGATTTTCTGTAATTTATTTATAATATGAAGAACCCTCGTCCCTTGTCAAAAAAATCTGCAAATCACTCCTAAAACACAACTAATAGTCACATTAAGAGGAACAAATTATGACACTGAAATATGTCCTTGGGCTAAAAACAAGGAAACAATGTAAAACTGCACACCACAAAAAATATGGCCTAATGATACATATTAAAATAATTACCCATAGTTAGCAGTTCTCCTCAGATAATCTATTGAACTTGATCTCGTGACTGTCTAGTTTGCCAGCTCTGTGGATATTTCTATTTCAGAGGATTTTGACATTGATGTAATTTTTTTTCCCTGTGAGGAAAAATGGAAAAGTGAGGATTTGCTTGTGGAAATACATGGAAATGCCACTCGTAAATCCACACAAGCACAGATTTTTGTAAAAGTAAAATAGAAACAAATATTTAAAATTTGGACTAAATGTTATTTATTGAATCTCTGGCCAAATATTATATAATGTATTATAATCTAGAAATATTTTAAATTCACTGATGTCAGATTCGCTGTGATAATTATGTCTAAATATATTATTCCTAAAACATTCACATTCTCAAGATTAATAATTTATGTTACAATATTTTGCAGTTTTATATACATTCAAATTTAATATTTCCTACATAGCTACTCAGCAATTGTAAAATTTGGAACTTAAGAATAAGAGTGGGTAAGTTACAAATACATAGTTAGTTACATTGTGCTTTATGTAAACATAAAATATTATTCAAATCAAGAGAATAAATGTAGCTATAAAACTCTTCATTTTATGACTGCATATTTCCAGACCATATACGTACATAAGAATCTACTACCATGACTGGATGAAAGTATATAATAAATAGTTTTAATTCATAGATTGCTTGCTCTGATTACACCAAAGACCTACAGAAATTTTTTCTTGAGAGCAAACATGGCGAATTTAAAATTCTCTATTATATATCCTAGATTTATTTTAAAAATAGGTTAGAAAGCCATAACTCAAGCAGAGACAGTCAATTATCTTATGGTCCCACTTATGTGTGGAGCATAAGGAAAAACATGGAGGGCATTGTGAGAAGGAAAGGAAGGGTGAATGGGGGGAAATCGGAGGGGGCGATGAATCATGAGAGACTGTGGACTCTGAGCAACAAACTGAGGGGTTTGGAGGGGAGGGAGTGGGGGGTTGGGCGAGCCTAGTGGTGGGTATTGAAGCGGGCACGTATTGCATGGAGCACTGCGTGTGGTGCATGAACAATTAATCTTGTAACACTGAAAAAATAAAACAAACATATTTGGCGGGGGAGGGGGAAGAAAACCTTATCCTTTCAATGTATTTCTATCTACCAATTTATTTAGAAATGAATATTTTAAAAATAGGTGACTATATACTGTATGCATGTAACCTATGACATTCTCTTCAGGTTTGGAGAGCACAGAACTATCTTAAAAACCTTTGTGGGTAACATAACTGACAATCGTGATAAAATGTCCTACCTAAATATTTAACGCAAAGGTTAACTTGTGTGTGTGTGTGTTCGTGTGTGTGACAAAACTTCTACATTTTGAAGGTGACATACACGAGTGAGTTAGAGATGACTTATTAAAGAAAATCAAATAGTTGTGGTGGTTTAATTTAAAGTTCTTAAGAAATTACTTTAAATTTTTGGATCTCACAATTTTTATTGTACTTAATGTTTGAAAAATATATTTTCTCTAATTACCAGCATGTGACAATATTCTCACTGAAAGACATTTAACCTGAGAGAAATGTGTTGAGTCAGAATTGTTTTTACTGAGCCCATTAAATCTTATTTTGTTATATTTATTTTTATTTTGTTTGTTTTAAGTAGTGTTTTTTATTATGTTATCTTAGTCACCATACAGTACATCATCTAAAAATAAATCATATTAAGAAATTTAAACTTTCAATTTACCATATCCTGTAAAGCATCTTTAAAAGTACCCCAGTGACTAGGTTGTAATGGCATGACCCTGAAAATAGCAATAAAATTTTGGCATGGCTTTTGTTCACTTTTTTTTTTTTTTTAATGGTGTGATGGTGGCAAGACCAGAGCTTCAGGTGACATTTTCAGAAAATTTAAAGGTATTTAAATGGACCACAATCTAAATGTTATTTTTATGGTTCATTTCTCTTGCCCCAGACCGAAAATGAGCAAGAATGCTTATTCTGCAGGACCCCAAGTAGCAAGGCTTCCCAGATTCAATAGGAAGGTCCAGATCTCAGCTTGAGGTGAAGCCCTTGGTGGAGGCCGACTCACTGAGCCCTCTCTATAGGGTTCGAGTGTTATGTGTCCTAATTTCAATAAGCAGATGCACAAGAACCTCATGAGCTAAAGCCCAAGAAGGAAAAGAAGAAAGTCTTCCCACTCGATCCCGGGTAATTATTTAATGAACATATACTGGGGGATGCCTAGGTGGTTCAGTTGGTTTCATGTCTGTCTTCCGCTCCCGTCATGATCCCAGAGTTCTGGGATCAACTCCTGCATTGGGCTCCTTGCTCAGTGGGGACCCTCCTTCTCCCTCTGCCTGCTGCCCCCCCCCCCGTTTGTGCCCCTTCCACAAACAAATAAATAAAATCTTTAAAAAAAATGAACATATGTAAATGTCTGTTCAGTGTCAGACACTGTGTGGGGTGGTAGGAAAGAATCCTGGAGTATGAGACAGTCGAATATGCTCCCAGGGCAAAGAGGAATTTGCCCTCAGTGGGGTTCTAGTCTTGTGAGGAAGACGGGCATGGAGACAAGAACATGCCTGGAGACAGGGTCAGCAGAGTTATGGATAAACACCTGCCTCTATGGAGACAGACGGATGAAAAAAGAAAAAAAAGAGATTCTTTACTGGAAATCCTTCTAAAGGAGAAGACCTTTATTCTACATCCTGAAAAATGAGCTAATGTTGGCACTGGAGCCCAAGGAGAAAAATGGCATTTCAGGCAGAGGGTACTGCCTGGCCATGAGCTCAGAAGTGTGAGAAAAGACACAATGACTGTTTAAGGAGTCACGTGGAGTTCTGTGTAACTATCCTGCAAAGTACATGTGCATGAGAGATCGGAAATTGCCCTGGAGAGAAGGGTTATGTCGTGATGTGTGTGGCCCTGTATGTCAAGCTAACAAGCCTAGTTGTCCTAAGAGCCCCAGCAAGCAGCAGAGATTCCTCTATAGCACTGAGTATGGTTGGATATCTTGTTTCTTATTTTTGATAATTTATTAATCTATTCGTGTAGTCTGTTAGCTATATATTTCACAACAAACACTGAGTACCTACTACCTGCCAGGCAGTGTCCCCATTGCTGTGGTTATAAAGGCAAATCCTGGACAATTTTTGGACACTGTAGTACAGTCATTTATTTTCTTTCTTTCTTCTTTCTTTCTTTCTTTCTTTCTTTCTTTCTTTCTTTCTTTCTTTCTTCTTTCTTTCTTTCTTTCCTTCTTTCTTTCTTTCTTTCTTTCGTACCCAATGTGGGGCTCAAACTCATGACCCTGAAATCAAGAGTTGATCTACAGACTGAGCCCGCCAGCTGCCCCTAATATCATTTCCTCTTTGCTAGCAGACCATCAGACATGAGTGGAGAAGTGTGGCAGAGACAAAGCTTTGTTTATGAAATTCCATTTCTTATCTCTTATGCTCAGAAGACTACACTTCTCTGTCTTTGCCATTATGTGGTGCTAATTTGATCAGCTCTGGCCATTGAAATGTGAGTGGAATTAATGTTTGTCACGTCCAGGAGGTGATGGCAAAAAGCCCATGCACAATTCAGTTCTTCAGTCTCTCTTGGCATGGTGAATATGAATGGCTCATGTTTGAGAAAACAGAGGCACGCGGTTGAAACACCTGAGTCACCAGATAGAGAACGAATTGCCCTCAAGAAATGTCTGAACACACAGTGGACATCCCATGAGCAAGAGATAGACTTTTATTGGGTTAAATCACTGGGATTTGGGAGTTGTTGGTTATGGTTATGATGGCATCGTCTAGCCTCTCCTGACCCATGCAAGAAGGCAGGCCTATTCTTAATCACCTTGCCACAAAGCAAATATTGCTGTAAACATATGCACCTGTACATGTATACATTTATTTACACACATATAATTATTTAGGGATAGCTAGTTAGTTAATTTATAAAGAAAAATTTATTTGCAAGCCTCTGCTATCTCCTGATGAGGGTCTGCCTCGTCATTCAAGAGCTTGAGGTTTGCTGGACAAGTCACAGGTTTGAGTGGGCAAATCCGGAGGGAGAAGTTGGGGCATAGCTGAACTGCTCTATGCATAAAAATGGAAGGGGGATATGAAGAGTCAACTTGAAAATTCAGGAGGTGAGGGAGGAAAAGGGATCTCAGTGGCAACACAGTGAAGATGGGGTTAGGGAGATCAGTGCTTAATGGGGCTTCAAAGTCGTTTTCTAAATAATGTGTATAACATCTCAGCTACCTCCCCTACAAATCCTTGGTTGATCTGTTTTGGAGATTCTTTGAGGGTAACACGGAGAGGATGGCATTTTCTTGTGCCCACACACACTGCTATAAAAAGCAGGCAATTCTACTGAATAGTTTCCAATCACTGATTGGGTGTAACCAACCAGATTGATCCAATTTTTAAAAGCCCTTCAAAACAATGCTGCAGTGAACATCCTAGTGGGTAAACTTTGAACATACACGCACAGATGTATGATTAATTTCTTAGGAAAACTTCCTAAGAGTTGATGATGAAGTATTATGGTTTTTGATGAAATATGAAGGTTTTTAAGGCTTTTGATGCTTTTGTATAATTGTGCTCCCAAAAGCTTATGTTCATGGAAATTATAATCATTTGAAATCTAATATTAAAAATATTTTTCTTCTTTTTCTCTTTTATCATTTACCTTTCTATTGACACACACATGTACATATATACTTTTGCACAAATATTTTCAATTTCATGTAGTAGCATGACAATAATTTACTTTGTAAATTTAGCTTGCCATTTGCTTGAAAAGACATTCCCTATTCTGATGCATTAAATTTTGGGCTATTGAATTCATTTCTTATTTCATGAATCTACCTAATAGTTTTCTTAAAATAGGTCTTGTAGTTTTCAGCATTTGTTCTTGTTTTTTTATCACTTTTATGAATGGAACATTTTCATGAAAGATAATTTTATCTGGTTAGCCAATGTCATAACATGATTTCTCAAATTTTCTATGCTTCTCTATTACTCTGAAATGGCATCAATGTCATATACTAAATATTTCTATATGCTAGGACTTATTTCAAGACTATGTTGTTTTTTTCAGCCTCTGATATATATTCAGAATTATAATTTTATATTAAAAATTTGAATTATGACGTTATATTACATCATGTTCTTGGAAAATTATAAATATTGGTAAATTCTAAACACAATTATAATTACTTAGGGATAATTGATAGATTTATAAAATCACACTTCTTCATTAAGAAGAATGATATATCAACCATTTATTGAAGTCCTATATGATTCTTCATTGTAAATGATAGTGTGTACTTTTTTTTTTTTTAAGATTTTATTTATTTATTTATTTATTTATTAGGAAAGAGAGAGAGTGAGAGAGAGCAGGTCGGAGTGAGAAGCAGACTCCCCATGGAGCTGGGAGCCCGATGTGGGACTCGATCCTGGGACTCCGGGATCATGACCTGAGCCGAAGACAGTCGCTCAACCAACTGCGCCACCCAGGGGCCCCTCTTTTTTTTTTTTTTTTTTAAGATTTTTATTTATTTATTAGAGAGCGAGAGACTGAGAATGAGAGGGGAGAAGGTCAGAGGGAGAAGCAGACTTCCTGCAGAGCCGGGAGTCCGATATGGGACTCGATCCCGAGACTCCGGGATCATGACCTGAGCCGAAGGCAGTTGCTCAACCAACTGAGCCATCCCGGCACCCAATGATAGTGTTTTCTTGAAATAGATCTTTCCATTTTTAAAATTTTGTTTCTGGATATTTTTTGTATGAACTTTGTAAAGAGAAACGTTTTCAGTTTTGCTCTCTAATTAGTTATTTATGGTATATGATAAAGCTTGTGTGTGTGTGTGTGTGTGTGTGTGTGTGTGTGTGTTAGAGTTGGCCACCTTACCAAATTTTCTTATTCATTTTGTTTTTCAGTTGAGTCTATAACTTTCCAGATAGGCAATCTCATCATCAACACATAATCATAATTTTATCTCATTTCTACTATTTATACCTCATTTCTTTCTATGGTTTATTAAACTGGCTAGAACAATCAGAAAACATTTGCAATAATACACATCTATATTTGTATTTCTGACTACAACATAAACTTTTTTAGCTTTTTCCATTAGATACAATGTTAAGGAGGTGTACTTTTATTAGTAAATCAGGAAGATTATTATTGTTTTAAAAATCAAGAACAGAAAATGAATTCTATCAATTTTCACAGGTCTTGAAAGAAAGCTTTGACATTGTGTATTCTATTCTATGTGCATGTATGTGTGAATATTTTTGGGGAGGAAGGCTACAGTTCCCATTTTCATCCAAATATCTTACTCCCACATAGTTAGACTGCTTACATTGGACAGTTTTTCTTACTCCTAATGCCGTATGTCACATATTTTGGTTTTCTAATGTGAAAACCTTTTGCATTCCTGAGCAAAGCTGGTCACTGACTATTGCCCTTGTAATATACTGACAAGTTTGATTTGCTACTATTTTATTTAAGAGTTCTGCATTTTTATTTCGGTCACTACCTTTGTCAGATACTGGTATCAGGCTTACTTGTGAAAATAATCCTTATTTTCTATGTTTTGTGTACATTTGAAAAAGAAACATCAAATTTTTTTACTTTGAAGTTTTGAAAGAGTTGAACGATATAAAGTATCTGGGCTGCTCATTGTTTGTGGACATAAACTTTTAAATTCCTTTTCTCATAATAACTAATATATTTAATCAGTTTTGGTGTGTGTCTATTTTAGTTATTATTTATGGGGTACTATCCTTTTAAGCCATATTTTAAAAATTATTAGCATAGATTTGATTGAATGATATCCTAATACTTGAAAAAAGGTCACTGGAATCTGTGATAATATTTCTATTTTTGTTACTGGTGGTACCTATATATACTTTCATTTTTTATCTATCATTTTTGTCAGATGCATTACACCTTTGTTAAGTCCATTTGCAGATAGCTAGTTCTCAGATCTATTTATCTATCCATTTCTTTTCTAACTTAATGATCCACTTTTTCATATTTCTTAATTCTTTCATCATGCTTTCCTAGAGTTGTTGGTATGACTTTTATCAATTCTGTAGTTAAACATTGCCACAGTTAGTTTTATTAGCTCTTTTCCCATTAAAAGCACATAGAGGTTTGATTTTTCTTCTTAATACTGCCTTGATTTTATTTCATACATTTCAATATATACTTTTCTTAATGTTACTATTTTTACATTTTAAATTATATTTTAGGGACGCCTGGGTGGCTCAGTCTGCCTTTGGCTCAGGTCATGATTCCAGGCTCCTTGCTCAGTGGGGAGTCTGTTTCTCTCTCTGCCCGCCACTCCCCCCTGCTTGTGCTCTCTTGCTCTCTCTGACAAAGAAAAATAAATAAAATCTTTAACAAAAATAAAATTATATTTTAGAGCGTCACAAAGGACACACATATTTAGAAATTTTAAAAAAATTCAAAATGAAAAAAGAAACTGCAAGCTTATAGAAATTATAGCTCTTTTGAGAACTGTACTTTTTATAAAACATTATCCTTTGCCTCTTTTACATTTTTTATTTTGAATTTAGTTTTCTTCGATGTTCGTATTGCAATTCCCGGTTTCTATGTACTGTTCTTGTGAGACTGTCTGGGCCTATTCTCTGTCCCGTTTTTTTTCTATCTGTTCTAAAAACAACTTAATTGATATTTATTATTATAACGTTATACTTGATTTGACTGGAGTCATCTTTGTGCTTTGTTTTGTGCATGTGTGTCCGTGGGCTTGTTTATTGCATTAGAACACTCACATTGTGACTGTTGTGTTATTTTCTTCGCTATTTTTCTATCCTGGAGATGTCCATTCCGTCTTCCATTCTACAAGATTTTCTCTGCTTCGTTTTTAAAAATATTCTTCAAGGTATTAAGCCATAGCCACAGAACTTAGCTTTGTAATTCACTCCTGATGCTTGCTACCTGTGTGAGCTTTGTCAAGTTCCTTGCCCTTTCTGAGGCTCGGTTTCCTTGTCTGTGAAATAGGAATAATAACATGATTGCATGAATGAATGCAAATAAATTGCCTAGAATTGCTAGCACCATGTGAAGATATCACTACATGTAATTGGTTTCCAATATTAACATGATCCTTATTGTTTTACTGCTCTAATTTTCAGAGTGAAGGCAAGTGGTCTGTTTTACATTCTCTCTGTTCAGGAATACCACCTGTGGAAATATTTTTAATTAATTTTGCCTCCAATAAGGTGAGCAACTGTAAATCTGCCTAGCGAGGGCTCTTTCATCTCTTTGATAATTGCTTCTGATCTATTTGCTTTCATCTCCTCTTCAAGAATAGAAATGATCTTTGTACTAATCAGGCTGTCGTTAAACTTTTCTTGTGCTTTGGAAGAGCTTCTCAAATTTGGCCCATCACGGATTAGATTCCTACCTTATGGGTTCGGTTCCTTATTGCATTCAATCTGGATTTTATTTTAGTTTGTAGTTTTATTTTCCTTGTTGGTCCTCTTCATATAACCCCTTTCCTTCTTCATTTTTTTATTTTAACAATTCTTGTTGCTTATTTATCTTATGCTGCTTCCTCCTCACTGTCTAGTGCTTCTGATTGTTAGAGGCCTATATTCTTGCCTTCTCTTGAGGATTTGTCTCAAAATTTTCTTCTAGTTGCTGCCCTGTGTCATTTTTAGTGAACTTGCTCTGGATGCTTCTCTGTTTCCCTTGTTCTTCAAGTGAGTTGGGCATTTTCATTTGTTTTGTTTTGTTTTTCTGTCTCACTAATGTTATTTCTCAGTTTTTTTTTTTTCTTTCTTAAATTTAATCATGCGGAAAGGTGGGATAATCCACATAGCCAAGTTTATTTCCAAGGTCGATTTTTCTTGGCTGCCCTCTCCATGCACCGTGGGATGACCAGCTCTCCTCAGGCATGCGGTAGAAGGCTGTATGATCTCCCATTTCAGTGGGCATTCCTCTGACGTAGCTCTCCACGACTGTCAGGGGACCTCCTCCCACCTGCTGTTTGATTTCCTCATAAATCTGTGTTGTCAGGGACCAAAATAGCATGAACTACTTCTAGAGATTCTGTGCTTTCTGCACCTGCCTACCTTGCTTGACTTTCAGGAACCATATTTCCTGAGCTAAGATGTGTGACCGCATGTCTACCCCCCCAGTCACGCCTCTGCCTTGCCGTTATTTCCTGACAATCACTGTCTCTGAATGGGTCTAGGCAAGTGGTCAGGGTGAGACAGAAAATCAGAATTCTCTCCTCCAGCCAAAGGACCAGGGGTCAAAGCCTGACTATATTAAGGTGACCTTCACCTCGATAACTGGTGTCACCATACACTCTTGGTCTCAACTGGACTCCCATCACTGTTGAGAGAGACTGATACACAAAGGCTAGTGGAAAGTGACCTTCTAAAGGACAAAAGAGGTTCTTTTGATACCCACAAGTTTCTTAAGATTGGGAGTTGTATTAGGCTCATTTTCCTATATATCCAGTATTCAAATCTTATTGATTCTTGCTAATTCAGCTTTGTCCATTTCTTTTTCCTTCTCCTGGATTTTCTTCATAGTTTTCTAACTAACTTGACTTGTTTGATGTTGATCTTGATCTCACCTTTCTTCCATTCAGTGCTAAAAGAATCATTCCAAAATGCAGGTGAGATAACCCTAAAGCACTTACAAAAACTTATAATAACCGGGGCACCTGGGTGGCTCAGTGGGTTGAAGCCTCTGCCTTCGGCTCAGGTCGTGGTCTCAGGGTCCTGGGATCGAGCCCTGCATCGGGCTCTCTGCTCAGTGAGGAGCCTGCTTCCTCCTCTCTCTCTGTCTGCCTCTCTGCCTACTTGTGATCTCTCTCTGTGTGTCAAACAGATAAACAAAAAAAAATCTTTCAAACAAAACAAAACAAAAAAACTTTTAATAACCCTCCTCATAGCAAATGACTTAGGATGATATATACAAGGTCTATGATAATATAGATACTGATCACATGATGATATGTGGCTCCTGCCTAGTTTTCTCTTCTTATCTGTATTGAGTCCTGCATAATCACTCAGAGAGTCAAAGTAGATGACTTACCAGAAAACTAACTGATAAATAAATATAAAAGGAATATTTTTCAATCAATTTTTAATTTTTCATATGGGCTATTTTCAAGAACCCTGGGAAAGTTTTTCAAAATTTTAACCATTTTTAGGTTTTTACCTGTCAGACTTTTCATCAACTTTTTTTGTGTTTTCTGTGAATGTATGCCAGTTTTCCACTTACATTTATTTCTACTTGTTTTCATGCTTCTGCAAAAATTTCTTTTTTAAAAAAAGATTTTCTTTATTTATTTGACAGAGAGAAAGAGACCACAAGTAGGCAGAGAGGCAGGCAGAGGGAGGGGAAAGCAGGCTCCCTGCTGAGCAGAGAGCCCAATGTGGGGCTCCATCCCCGGACCCTGATGTTATGACCTGAGCCAATGGCAGAGGCTTAACCCACTGAGCCACCCAGGCGTCCCATCTGCAAAAATTTCTTTAGTTCATATTGAAACAATCATGCCAATGCTGATCTATTACAGAAATTTAACTATATGAACTTTATATTGTACTATACATTGTAAATAGTTATATACTATAACTTTATAACTATACTAAATGTGAAATATCAAAAAGTAAATAAGCCTAAAATAAATATTTTGAACTAGGTTACATTTTGATAACTACTATTATATTATTTCTATAACTTTCTTGTAGAATTTAAGCAGCATTTGCTTTTTAAATTATGTTGCCTTGATATTTTCATTTCTTCATAGCAAAGCATATTTTTTCACCTTATAAAATAATTCAGTAGAATTCATGGATCATTTTACATAAGGAATATATAAACATACAAACCCAATGAGAGGTTAGCTATTCTTTTCTGTTTCCCCTTATATTGAAAAAGTATTTTGGAAAATTTTAAAACATTGGGAAATTAAACAAAGAAGAGAGAAAAACTTATCAGGATGATTCCACAGTAAGTTATTACTGCGAATTTTAACTTTTCTCCATAAACCTGCAATTGAGTGATAGTCCCTAAATTTGGCAAATAATTGTTTAGAAAGAGAAAACAATTGTAACTTGATAAAAATATGAAGTTTAAATTATGTGGAATTAGTCAAATAACTTAGGGAATTTGCCTTCCCCTCCAAACAAAGGTTAGTAAATGCACCTGTATAAGGAGCTTTGGGTGACACGAATTACCATCACATATGACTGCAAAAAATAAGAGGAGACAGGGAAAAGTGCCCACATCCGCAATTCTAACAACAGGCATGAATAAGTAAAGGTATCCATACTTGTTCATATTCACATTCGTTACACTAAAAGATTAAGAGGTGAAAAATTACAGTTTAGAAATATATGGTTTGGATTCATCTATTGGATTTATTACACTCAGACATGAAGGATTTTTTTTAACAAAGGGAAATAATTCCATATGCATTATTATTAATTTAACTTAGTTTCAACCTCTTTTTATTTCAGATTATATTCTTATTTTTTGTATTCTTTTTATATTATTACATAGTGTTAAAAAATGTGTTGCCCTAATGATTGTCATTAAGAATTTTCCCGATTTTTCTTATTTTATACTGTATGCCTGTTTCCTCTATTACATATACCCATTTTTGTGCAGTTGAGCGTTTTCCGAAAGTATTTTAATAGAAGTGTTATTAATAATTTGAGGTAAATGTCCGATCCAAATTGTAGTAGAGTAATTGAGAAAAATGCAGGGCTCGATCCCAGGACCCTGAGATCATGACCTGAGCCGAAGGCAGAGGCTTTACCCACTGAACCACCCAGGCGCCCCAGTAAATGAATTGTTTACTGTGATATTGACATTGAGGTAGTTTGCTTCGAGGTGTTGGTTTTCTGTGTGTATGTGTGTGCTCACAAATGCATACAACTGTATGTACACAAGTATAATGTGTTTATTATTTAAGGTTTCTTCAAGAAACAAATGACACTCTCTGCCTAGGTCACTTGAGAGAAGTTTAATGAACTATTTTTTACAAGAGTTGTGGCCAGGGTTTAGGGGATTTCATAGTGCAGTCCACTATCTTGACACAAGACCCGATGGGACAAGGAAAGGGGGCACTTAGTGACTTGGAAAAGACAGTTCTTCTCTCTTGGAGAGGACACAACCATCCCCTGGAACTCTGCGGGGAGGGAGAAGGAGAAAGAAATACCTGATTTCCACCTCTCTTGCTCGGAAGCTTCCTGCATAGCCTCCCTTAGCCTGAACCTATGTGGATGCTGGGGCAACACACAGGGCAGCTCATGACTTGTCTCTAAAAACCAGCCTCCTAGAGACAGGGTAGGGTAGAGATGGGGAAGGAGTAGAAGAACAAATGGAAGAACCAATGGGAGAAAAAAATCAGCACAGGTGCTGAGTGTGCGTACGTGTGTGTATATATATGTAGTGCATTTACGTACGTGTATGCAGTTTGTGTGTGTGTGTGTGTGTGTGTGTATTTGCAATATAGAGTTTCTTTTTGTTCTTTGACTTTAATAATAGAAGCACTTTCATAACAGAATTTTACAAGGAATGTCAATCGAGAAAACACGCAAACCGAACTGGTTGGGTCGAGGCAAAAGCAGGGAAGCTTTGAGATCTACCTGAAATGTGTCCCCCTAGCCCCCTGCAGCCTGGATAATACTATAGTATGGAAACTACTTTATTGGTGGGATATATCACTGTAGGAACATGGGATGAATTGAACGCATCATACTTTTACATCATCACCAGGAAAAGTGTAGAAACAAATCTAACAGACATTTTTGTTTTTGTAACTGTGACCTGAAAAACAATCTAATAAGCAATGTGTGGCATTCTCCTTCACTGAACATTATAGACTCATAGAATACTGAAGCTGCAAAGGGCCTTATACCGTCATATCACATCATGATAAAGCCTTGCTCATGTATAAGATGAAAGTTCATACCTTGGGGATGCACTTGGTAAACTGTTTCATTATTATGGTTACATATAACAGCCTGCTGATAAGGTATGCTGGTTTTGGAAGTCGTTTGCCAACCAGAAGTAATACATACAGAAGTAATCAACTTTTGTATAAATATTTGCATGGTATAAATAAATTGCTACCATGTTTGCAGATATAATATTTTGTATCTTTACAAAATCCATGGAGTTTTCTTTTAAAGATTTTATTTATTCATTTTTGAAAGAGAACACGGTGATAGCATGAGGCAGGGGGGCAGAGGGAGAAGCAGACTCCCCACTGAGCTGGGAGCCTGTTGTGGGACTTGATCCCAGGACTCTGGGATCATGACCTGAGCTGAAGGCAGTTGCTTAATCGACTGAGCCACCCAGGAGCCCCTAAAATCCATGGAGATTAAAACAAAACGTGAAATTTCCCATTTATGCACATTCATTCTTATGCCTATAGAACTTGCAATTTTCGAACAATCCTGGACACATTTTATTTATTCCTTGAAAAGCAGCTAAAGTAAAAAAAAAAAAAAAAAGCAAACTTCTGGTAGATAGTAAACTATTTAGTTACCTACCTGAAGGGTTGAAAACTTGAAAGCAGGGAAAAGAAGAAAGTTCTACTGCGATTCTGTTAAGTTAGCAGCTGTAACTTAAGACATTTCTTGTACCAAATAAATCTGTCCCTGTATGAGTTATTATTGAAAATGTGAAAAACCTTTATTACTGTTCTCTGAATTTTATTCCATATATCAGCTTTGACTGTATCATGGGATCCTGGGGGCTCATAGCGAAGTCCTATGCCTTTAACAAATATTGGTATGAGGACCTAAAGGAGGTGCGATAGACTCTAAGAAATTCTGCCCCTGATGTTTTAGTATCTGCTTGCTTTGAAAAGGTCTAAATTTCTTCTTCCCTCATCTGACCTCTGGGATAGTGTGTTTGACTGTCAGTGGGTGGTCTGAATGGAAGAAATGCCAGAGGAATGGCACATACAAAGAAAAAGTCTGCAAACAGTGAATCCTGAAGGACACTAAGAATAATGGGGATTTCACCTATGTTTTTTTAAAAGGCTTATTTGTAGTTCTTATCCTACTTTTCCAGTGTGTGATATTACAATATGTTTTTTCCTTCTGTGATATACCCATGAGCTATCCGTGCTCCCTACCAGTTCCCAAGCAAACTTTTGACCCTGGCTTCTCAATTACAACTAATGGCTCTTTCGATGCTATTAATTTGTTCTTGATTTGCACTGACTAATATGATCACCATTAGCCACACAGAACTTTTTAAATTTTAAGCTTAAAGCAATTAAAATGAAATATAATTAAAGTTCAGCCCCTTTCAGTTACAATAGTACATTTCAAAGGTTCAATAGCCACATGTGCCTGGTGGCTACCATATTGGAAAGTGCAAATATAGAACATTTCCATCATTACAGAAAGTTCTTTTAAATAGTACTTGTGTCAACTTGACTGGGTCAGAGATGCCAAAATAGCTGGTAAAACGTCATTGCTGGGTGTGTATTCCAGGGTATCTGCTGAAGGAATTAGCATTTGTGTCAGTGAACTAAGTAAAGCAGATGGGCCTCCCCAGTATGGGTGAGTATCATCCAATCTCTTGAGGGCCTGGATGGAATGAAAAGGCAAAGGCAGTACTAGTATATTGGAATTGAGACATCTATCTTCCCCAGCCCCCAGACACCAGCTCTCAGTCCTTCAAAATCAGATCCTAGGTTATACCATCAGCAACCCAATCCTCATGTCTTTGGCCTTGGACTGAATTATACTACTGGTTTTCCTGGTTCTCGAACTTGCGGACTGCTGATTGTGGGATATCTTAGCCTCTAACCATGTGAGCCAATTCCTTATAATAAATTTCCTTGAAACTATGTATTTATGTATGTATGTATCTATCATCTATCTTATCTATCTATCTATCTATCTATCTATCTATCTATCTATCTCTATCATCTATCATTATTTTTCTGGAGAACCCTGACTAATACAGAAAACTCATATTGAGGTGCTGCTGTCACACATACCTAAAAATGTAGAAGCAGTTGGAATTTACAATTGGGTAATGCGTAGAAGCTAGGAGGGTTTGGAGGTACATGCTAGAAAAAGATGCAATGTTCTTAGAGAAGACTTATATGGTCTTGAACAGAATGTTGGTGGAAATATGGATGACACATGCCATTCTAATGAGGATGTAGACAGAAATAAGGAAAATGTTACTGAAAACTGAAGGAAAGGTGATCCTCATTAAAAAGTGGCAAGGACCTTGGCTGAATTATGTTCATATCCTAGTGTTTTGTGGAATGTAGAACTTGTGAGCAATAGAATTGAGTATTTAGCTGAGAAAATATTTGAGCAAATTGTTGAAGGTACAACTTGGGGCACGGGCTGTGGTGCATGAACAAGCATTCTTGTAACACTGAAAAAATAAAATAAACATATTTGGGGGAAGAAAGAACCAACATTAAAAAAAAAGGGAAGGAGTGCTCACTTCGGCAGCACATATACTAAAATTGGAACGATACGGAGAAGATTAGCATGGCCCCTGCACAAGGATGACACGTAAATTCGTGAAGCGTGGCATATTTAAAAAAAAAAAAAGGGAAGCAGAATGTAAGTTTGAAGATTCTTAACTGAACCATATTGAAAGGCAGGAAAAAAGCTTGCTTGGGAAAGTATAGAAAGGGTGTGGCCAAATTTCATAAGGATCTGAGTATGGACTGGCAATCTCAGTAGAAGCTAGATAAAACAATGTGGAGATTAGTTTGCCATCTAAACAAACCAGGACCAACCATTGTTGTCCAAGACAATGGAAAAAAGACCCCCAAGACAATTCAGAGATCAGGAGCTGCCTCTCCCATCTCAGGCTAGAGTCCAAGGGCCTGCGGGTCAGAACAATTTCAAAGAGGAAGCTGCCTCTGTGGGGTGGTTCCTCACATTGCAGACTCTGCTCCCTGGGTTCCAGAAACATGTTCCTCAGCTGCCCCAGGTGTGACTCCGGCAGTCCCCCAGGGTGGCATGCACTGAGTCCAGCAAAGCACAGGGATAAACGATGGGAGCAGGTTGGAACCACTCAAGGCTGCCCCAACTAGCAGGTATGTCACCCAGGCTACTGTAGAGAGCCTCCACTAAGGCAAAACCTAGCCAATAGGAAGAGAGGGCCAACCCCACCCAGACTTGTAGAGTCAACGCATGTGCTTCTTGCCTGGGAGAGATGTAGGCACTATACTGCTTTAGTGTGGCTGGGTGGGCTGCTCTCAGCAGACTCACAGGGGCAGAACTTTCTTGAGCCTTGGGGGCCCAACTCCCACACCAGTGGGTCAAGAAGGCTAGGTTTTAAACAAAGGAGGTCTATTCTTGAGCCTTGGGTTTCGTGTTTGGCCTGCATGTTTTAGACTTACCTTGGACCCGTTATTCATTTTTCTTTCCTATGTCTTCCCTTTAGAATGGGAATGTCTCTCCTGTGACTGTCCCACCATTGTATTTTGGAAGCACATAACATGTTGGAGTCCATAGGTTCACAACTGGAGTCTCGCCTATGTCTTACTTAGATGAGACTTTGGATTTAGATTTTTGAGCTGATGACATGGGAGAACATGAATTTGGGGGGAGCCAGGGGTTGAATTACTGTGGTTTGAATGTTCCCTTCCTGAAATGTATATGTTGAAGCCAAATGCCCAGTATGATGGTATTAGGAGGTGGGGTTTTTAGGGAGTCATGAAGGTGGAGAACCCTGGTGGATACTGTTAGTACTATTATAAAAAAGGCCCTGCAGATCTCCCTAGGCCCTTCTGCCATGTTGAGGTCACAGCAAGAATGCCCCATTTACAAACAAGGAAGCCCTTGCTAAATATCAAATATGTCAGCTCCACCATTCTGGACCTCTTAGTCTCCCCAACTGTGAGAAAGACATGTTTGCTGTTTATAAGCCAATCGTCTGTGGTGTTTTGTTATAGCAGTGCCAATGTACTAAGACAGCCCTATTTCAGACCCAGACCTCCATTCCGGTAGTGTCTCTACAGCAAAAGGACTGCTGCTTCTTCTGTGCTATCAGTTGCAAGACCTGACTATTCTATTATATTTAATAATATTTCTTCTTCTGGTTCCTGCTTTCCATTTCACCATCACCATCCAACTCCAGGCCCTATTACTTGTATGAACCACTGCATCAGACCAATCTGATCTGTTCACCTCCATCGTCTCTCCAATCCAATCCAATCCAAACCAATCCAGTCCGATCCAATCCAACTGGTTCACTACGACTAGATTAAAAGTTGAAGCAAGTTCTCTCCCACATTTGACTCTATTGTCTGCTGAAGCCTGTCCTTAATTTGGAATTCACACAGAACTAGAGAGCAGTAAAGGATTCTTCGGAGTGTTTTCATCTAGTTGTGAGTTGAAGAAAACCAAGTAGCTCACCTGCAGGGTTGTTATTTTATCACTTTTTTTATTATTAATTAAATTCTAAAACCTATCTCTTAATATACACAACATATGCTGTGCAATAAATTAATTCATGATTAAATCCTCAAATTTTACATTTATTGCCTTGTATATAAAACGACCTTTGAAGCATTAATGTAGCACTAATTATGTTTTTCATTTGATGTAAAGTGCTTATAAACTACCTCACATAACTACAAATTAAACTACATAGTAATACGTTGTATGGTGTATTCTTCTTTCCAAAAGCTCAGAGACCTTTACAGAAATCATTTTATTAATCTTCACACATCTCTGAGATAAGATGGTTGGTTTTAATTATCCTTCCTTCTGCATTTGGAAAAGCTGAACGGATGCCATTTATCATTGAAGTATACAGGCACAGTACCAAGTGTGCTGTGTTAATACAGAGTCGCATAAAGGCCGAAAACCCATCTCTTTCATCAAATATACATTATTGTTGAAATTTTCAGAAGTTCCATGCCGGTAGGAAATGAGCTGCCTTCTGTTCTGTTCAGAAGTACCAAACACCTTCCCTTTTTCTCCTTTTCAATATTATGATACAGTGATCAGATCTCCAGGGACATAAGTCAGAGAATTTGGTGTAGGACTTGAAAACAAAAAATCACCCCTCTGTATCTCTGCTCCTGAGTCCTTAGGTCTGTCTTATTTTCACTCATGTTCAAATTCATATCACAACCATCTCTCTGCCACAATTGTAAATTGAGGGCAAAAGTGTTACCAACACGAACTCATAAATAACTTCTCCATTTCTTTTTCCATGAGCCTTGGCACAGGTGAGGGAAAGAACAGAAATGCATTCAAAACTTAATAAAAAAAACTAATGATGGCTAATTGAACATAATAATAAAAAATAAATAAATAACTCGAATAGCTGAATTAATAAAGGGGTCTACCCATAGAGCCGACATTGAGGAGGTATTTGTATATATTTTTTCCCAGCAAATATACCAAATAAGCACAGATTTCCATCATATTTGCACTCCTTCTGTTATTTTATTATGGCTTCTATAAAAATGAAGATGTGTTTGCTCACAGGTACAAAATTACCAGGTGGAGGAAGGGAGTTGATTGAGAACAGGGTGAACAGAGGCAGAAACTCCAGGAAATTTTAAATTCTTCATACAGGCCACTAAACAGTCTAAATAGTCCACAGATAACTGAGAATTCATGGCATTTGCAAAGACACAAGGCCTGAAAGTGCGTAAAATAAGACTAGTCCACGGGTTGACTTAGCAACTGAGGAACAGAGACAAAAAACATAATGGACTAAATTGACTCTATGTATTATGAGTAATGTCCACATAAAGGCATGCACAGCTACACCTTATCCATGGATCTGCTTAATGCAGACAAAGAAAAGTCAAATACATTGAAATATAATGAGCAGAATTGAAGGTGCTTAGCTAAATACATTGTTAAACAATGTTGTTGCCAAACATCATGGAAAAAGAAAATATACCAAAGATATTGGCTCTATGTATAACTTTCCTAAAAATAATAGTATTCATTGGATTATACAGCAATTTTTTAAAAGAAAATTCTTTGATATTTGAATAGGAAGGTTTAGTTAAGTCTTCACTTTTTTTTTTCTCTCAGTTTTCTCTTTTTCACTTTTTATAATCCGGAATGGAGAGCTCTAAGAGAATGACAAACGAATATGAATTCTGAATTTTTCTGAAACTTGAAGTTCCCATCAAGTTCACTGTGGAGGTACATCTTCCCCAAAGGTTTGCTGCCTCCATAGAGTCAGTGACCGCACTTCTCTCTGTGACTCCAGAGTGAAGAGAGCAGACTATGGGATGGAGGAAGGGCCTTGTCTCAGGTGCTGAAAGCAGGAGGCTTAGTTAAGCCTCCAGCAGAGATCAGTCAAAACCATCAGAAGTCATCAGTATGCTGAGGAATGCTATGACACCTTAACCTGGCACTTGAATAAACAACACAAAAACTTAGTATTTGGGAGCAACACACATTTATTATTTCCTAGCGGGTCAGGAATCCAGGAATGGATTAGTTGCATTGCTCTGGGTTAGGGTCTCTTTCTAGGTGGTAATCAAGGTGTTGGCTAGGGCTTCACTGGTCTCCAGGCTCCAATGGTGGAGGCTCTGCTTCCAGCATTTTTTTTTTTAAAGATTTTATTTATTTGACAGAGAGAGAGAGAGATCACAAGTAGGCAGAGAGGCAGGCAGAGAGAGAGGGGGAAGCAGGCCCCCCGCGGAGCAGAGAGCCCGATGCAGGGCTCGATCCCAGGACCCTGAGATCACGACCCGAGCCGAAGTCAGAGGCTTCAACCCACTGAGCCACCCAGGTGCCCCAGGAGCTGATATTTAAAAATAAAATAAAAAATAGATGTATCCCAACTCCAGTCCATTCCAGGAGGGTGTTATAGGGATTAAAGGTTAAAGGAAACCAGTTGGGGAATGGGATTGGGAGTCTGGTCTCAGGTCTGTGTATATAATACCAGTAAGTTAGGCTCCCATAGCAACTGACTGAAAACAACTACGGGAAAACATCAACAGGGCCTAGAACCAAGGGATGAACCTGACAAGAATGCTTTAGACAGACATTACCGCAATATAGGGAAGGTGCCTTCTTTCTTCACCTTGTCACCTCTGGGCACCAGTGTTATTTGTTGTTCCATATTTTTACTTTCATGAACTTGCATTCTGATTTTTTTTGAGTGTGGTTGATAGGAGTTACAACTAGTCTGACAAGAATTTGCACAATCCTGAGTGCACTCACACAGCTGCTGGAGGGCCCTGACTCACTCATGGGGATGTTCCCATAAGGCTACTTCACACAATAACTGTGTTCACCCAGAGTAAGGGACTCAAGAAAGCATCCACGACAGAGCCATTGTGTTTTTATAACCACGTCCTAAAAGTGATGTCCCATGTCTCCTGCCATATTCTGATCATTAGACTTGATTTCATATATTTAGCTCCCCACTCCAGGCTAGGGGATCACATGAGAACATGAGTCCCGGGAATGCAGATCGTCAGGGTCATCTTAGATGCTGACTACTGCAAATCTACTATTCCACTTTTGATTATTTTGCATCTGCTGGCTCAAAATTGTCCAAGAACTCAAGGCACATTTTTTTCATTTGCGCTTTATAGCAATGCTTTGAGACTCATGGTGATTCTTGGAATGCAATCATTTGATACCCAAGCAAATAGGATATGAGGTTAAGTAAGAAAGGAAACTGGATTCAGGTCTTCCAATTCTCAGTCTTCACATAGTTTGAAATAAAGATTGATGCTGCACCCCATCAGGATTTCCAGTTTAATGGAAACAGAATATGAAAATAGAGCACCCAAGTAGATTGTGGCTCAGGACTCGGAGAGGGGGAGATGGACAAAGGGATCTGAGAGAGAGAAGCGGTGATTGGTTATTTGTTTAGTTTGAAAAAATTGTCAGAGAAAATAATGTAAAACCTATGCTTAGAAATTTCACATAACAAGATGAAAATGTCAAGATAAAATCTTTAATAGAATTAGATGTTTGGAGGATTATAATGTAGAACTACTTATAGAAGGTAGTTAAACAGAAGTGCGACCTGGTGGATGATGGTTTTGGTATTTCTTTTGCAGTGATGCTTGTATGATGTTGTATTGATGTTATGGATTTGGAGTTGAACAATGGAGATCAAATGGCAGCTGGGGACTCAAAAGTATCTTCATCATTCACTTTTCTAAATATCCTTCTAAATACTCTACGTCCCATGGTGTTTTTGTGCAGCACCAAATAATAGTGGCTGTTTTGGGAGGGAAAGCTGCCCTGATGCTTTGGGATATGAAGCTAGGCTAAGTTTCTCCATTTGGGCACTGGTGACATTTTGGGCTTAGTAATTCTTCATTTCAAGGGACCATTCTGTGCATTGCAGGATGTTTAGCGACATCTCTCGCTTTTACGCACTAGATACCAGTAACGTGCCCTTACGCCACATACACAGACCAAAGAAAATGCCTTTAGACATTGCAAATGTCACTGGGGGGAGGGGAAGGCAAAAATCATTTCTGGTCGAGAACCACTGGGTTAGCTAAACATAAGGCCAGATAAAAACTGTATATGACACCCATACATTTAAAACAATCAGATAAAATGATGCTACTATGTTAAGAGGATATTTCTGAATGGTGGAATTTATTAGAGATTTTAATATTTTCTCTCATGCTAAATTTCTTCTACATAGGTACTCGTTTTATAATGAGGAAAATTTTTAAAAATTCTCAAATCACTTTAATAGAATTTAAATTATAATGAAATAAATTTTATTAGAGGAATTAATTCTCAAGTATTTAGAATACTACTCATAGTAACACATCCTTCCATCTTTATTAGCTCAGCAGATCTTTACAATAGGCTAGCTGTTTGCCCTATTTGAATATTAATTGAACATCTTAAAGAGGGGCGTAGCCTCTATATAATCCCTCAGGTGAAAAAATGAGCCAGAATCTGAACCCGGGCTTTCTGCTGTTAGGTTTTCTACTGACTTTATTAAAAAGGAGACTGACAGCAGGCTCTGAACAGAGTCACTTATGCTAAACCCCATGTCAGTAAACCAAGACTTAATACCTCAACTAACTGTGTTTCAACCCCACCCCACCCCCAGAAATGTAAACTTTAACCAGTCAACATGGAATTACCTAGTCAGCGCTAGTGAGGTAACCTATATGATAGACCCCTTGGTTCCTCTTGGGACGGCCATCTTTCCTGAAACAATGAATTCTTTGCCAATAATTTTCTTTCTCTGGCCCCTTACCACCTTTAAAATCCTTTCTTTTTCTACAGCTTGGAAGAGTTCCTTTTACTTTCTAGTTGGGATGCTGTCTGATTCATGAATTGTTCAATACAGCCAATTAGATCTTTAAATTTACTCAGCTGAATTTATTTATTTTTTTAACAGCTCCCAGAAAAATTTAGACACCTGGATCAGCTCATCCATCGGCCATCCCAGGTAATTCAAGTGTTAATGTACATTATCATCATTGCTTCATCACTGTGAATTTGCCAACTGTTTTCTGCACTGAGAACACTGTGCTTTTTACTTACTTTACCTTCATTCAATACTCTAGCAATAAAGGGAGAGATATAGGTTAGATGTTGGGACGTATTATAAAATCTGGGACCATTTATAACCCCCAAGTGACTACAGGTAAGTGTTTTGTGTCCGGACCTGGGGTATGCTGGTTGGCTGGGCAGTAAGGAACGGAGAGGAGGAAGGTGCCAGCAGGTCACGAATTATATGTGCATGTTTTGGATCTGGGCAGTGTATTATGAAGGAAAGGGCTCTCATGGAGTCTATAATTAGATTCCCTTTCTTGTCATAAAGCTGATTCAGGAGAACATGGCTTGGGAGTACAGCAAAGTGGGTTTTCCACTATAGAACTCCAGCAATCACAGGCTTCATGGGCTGCTGCTGGGGGGTCTCCTCCTGTAAAACAAAGACAGGGGAGAGCCAAAGAGAATGACTGCTTCCTGTGGGGACTTGGCCACACCAAGGGAGAGGACCAGCTACGCCAATGGCCCATCTCCAGTCTTGAGCCAGGTAACTCACTCCCCTCCAGGAGGAGGGGCTGTGGGTGGGGCAAAGGCCAGGAGTGTTTAAGGTCCACACCCCTCATAGAAGTTAGAGGGATGGAGAACTATTTTCTTTCATGTATATTTCATTCTTATTCTCTTTAACGGAGATTTAGCCAATCAATATAATTCCTAAGTAAATCATTTTTTCTCCCTCCCTCCTTTCCTCCCTTCCTTCCTTCTTTCTTTCCTCTTTCTTTCTTTCTTTCTTTCTTTCTTTCTTTCTTTCTTTCTTTTTTTCTCTCTCTCTCTCTTTTCTTTTTCTTTTTCTAGAAGTCCTAGAGCTGATCTCATGGGATTTTTTTAAATAGTACCAGGGCAGCAGTAACCTGGGATAGTGGTTCTATGAGATAAATCAGGGTCCTGAAGTCCTTTGGTGAGAAATAAAGTAAATGGATAATTAAACATGCCTTTAACCTAAATAGGATTAATAGACCAGTGCAATTGGATTTTAGATGATTTTCAGTGAAATATGCACTTTTTAGAGAAAGGCTCCTGAGGACGTCAGACTCTATCATGGTAAAACCTGGGGAAAATATAATTTTTAAGATAAAATGATTTACCTCCACTATCCTGAAAAAAAAGTGGTGAGGAGATGCTTATAAATAAAAATATGACATCTCCTTTGTGGAGCTGGAAGGATCCAGTTAAAAGAAGAACCAGTGATTTGGGTCACAGAAAATCCCTTTGAACAAAAGAGAGCCTTCACAAACACATGTGCCCCAAACTCGGAACGAACTGAATTATTAAAGCCATGGACGGATGTAGATCAGATAAAGCACACTAGACTCCACATTGAAGCAACATGAACTCTGCACTCAGATCCAGTTTTTGAACCTACAACATCTCAAATGTTTAAAAAGAAGATTTGAAATTAAATTTGCACTTGAACATATATGGTCTTAATTAATCTTGGTCACTTTGGGGAAGCCAATCTTTTTCCAAATCCAGTGAGTTGGAATCCAGGTAGCAAAACTTCCTCTTTTTTTTCCTTCACAGTTTCCTCCTGCCCCGCCCCCCCAAATTCATATGAGGTACAGCGAAATGACAGAATATGGGTAAACCAAGTAGACATAAACATTCCATGTAGAAAATGAAATTTCCTGAATATGGTTAAATTGCACAGTGTCCTAAATGTGATAATGAGCATCCAACAGTCTCTTGAAGTGGATCAGAGAAGGAAACATCACTGCCCTTGTATGCGGCTGCTTTTATGGTGGGCAACAGCAAGTATATAGAGAAATTGCGATGTCCGCTAAATATTCCAAAAACTGAAAGAAAGTATTTAAAGATGAGAAGAACAGTAAGTACAAGGCCAGCAATGGCATAAAGAATTAAAAAGGGCTGGAATTCTAAGATAGATTCAAAGCACTTCTATTACAAACTAAATAAAATGCAGTAACAATCTAGAAGGCAAGAGGGATACAGGACTGTGGCAAGAAGGTTAGAAGCTCACCATGCTGGATTCGACCAATTCTTTGGTAGTTCCAAAATTCTGTCTACATGATGGGAACCAGAGGGTAAAGGATGGAGAGACAAGGATGGGGCTTTTCTGTTAACTTGGACTCCTGGAGATGGAAGAATCTTGTAGAATAACTCCATTTTTTAGCTTAAAGATGCTAAGTTGTTGTATTCACCCTATCTACAGAAGAATTCTATGGAAAAAATAAATCTCTTTGCTTCTATAGCATGTGACTCACCATTTGGTAGCATAGCAAATGTGCCCTCTGGCAAATGAGGCCGAAAGTAGGCAGTTGTTTTGAAATAAGGTGAAGACTCAGACCTCTGGGCTGAGCCGGGCCTCCTTGGCTCATAGACTGAGGTTTTCACATGAAGTGGAATTGGATTCTTTTATTCCTTCTCTCAGCTTCTTTCTTCCTTGGGAAACTGGCTCGACTCTCACGTTTGACATTTTTCAGAGACTGTTGGGCTTCCCTTAATGACATGCACCGCTGGGCTGGGGGTGCTCCTTGGACATTATCTCATGAAGTCTTCACAATAACATTGAGAAGAATGTGTTTTATCCCTAGCTTACAGAGGAAGGAATTGAGGATCAGAGAGGTTGGGGGACTTGGCTGACCATATATAGTTCATGTCCAAGCCAGGCCTCTCTGGCCACAAAGCTTGGGCCTTTGTCATTTCACATAGTGGCTACCTCAAGAAAGCACTTCCTCCCACTCCTGGTTTCGGAGGCATTAGCAAGTTATAATTCACCCACAGGGGTTAAAGACCAAGATTTCAGCCTGTGCCAGTGTGTTAGAATGTGAGTGTGCACATCTGTGTACACACATATGTATGTGCATACACACCCATATGTATGGGTGTGATGGATTCTGTTCAAATAGCCTCTCGCTATGGAGAGATTCGTGGCATCCTTTGCTCTATTGAACTTCTCTGTATGTGTCTAAAACACTGATGTTGGAATTAGCACTTGAAAATAGTTTATGTGCCAGAGATGTACTTTTTTGTAACTGGATCCACCGAATTCAGTTCCCAAATGTGTCCTCTGAGCAAGCTTTCCGAAGTCATGGAGACATGGGACAAAGAGGGAGCTGTGTGCTGATGCCCGGACCTTTGTGGACACTTGGAATTCAGACCAGCTTACTTATCAGCCAAATTGTTATTCTAGCATTACTATGGAACATTTCTTACTCACCAAGCTAATATGAATTTTTCCCCTTGTTGCTATGTACAATCCAGCCACAAATAACTAGATGGCAATACCACCCGAATTAACTTATAGGCAGAGTGATTCCTGCCAAAGAAGAATGTATTGCAAAAATTTCTGGTTTTGCTCCAAAATCTACCCTAATGATTTACAGATGAGATCTAATTTTAGGGTAGCTAAAGTTGTTAGCAACCTGAGTTTGTTAAAGATTGAATCAACGTTACTTGAAAAAAAAATAGGTTTTTTATTCCCATGCTTCTGAGTTTTGTTAATGCCAATGTGAATTACTGAGACTCTATAGTAAACAGGAAGCATCTGGATTAGTGTGAGGTACTATGTGCAGGCCGAGAACACTGAAGTTTAATGACAAGAGTAGATACCTTCGTATGTGTTCTCTTTGTGTGAGGCCCATTTGATTTAATACTTGAGTGCAGGACTTAAAACATGTAGAAGAGGATAGAGAGAGCTATAGAAACCTTTCTCAATATAGATCGAAATCCAGCTTTGCTGGGGCTGATACTCATCTGACTTGGGTTTTTTTAAAGAATGGAAACAGAAGAACCCAGTGCTTCCACATTTCCCTACTTTGGCCATGGATGATGGAGATGAGAAGGAGGATGACCGGAGTGACAGGGATGATGACAACCTGTGACCACAGCGATCACACTGCATTATCTGTTAATTCATGGCTTGTCATTTGCATTATGATTAATTGCCTAGCATGGATTAAGACAGCAGGCTGTCTTAAAAAGACTCCTTGTGAATTTCAGGATCTTTTCTTACGGACAGGTATAAAATACCGATAGCTAAGTTTCTTTTCTTTTCCTTCAGAAAAAAAATGCGTGAAATCATCCACTGCAGCTTACCCACATACAATAAAACTGGGGACAGAATTTGCTAATCAAAATCACACTGGCAGCCTGGGTTGTATTACTTCAGAAAGCCCATGACCCCATTACTTGCTTTCTCACTTGGAAAGAATTCCTGTGAAAGATGATCGTGAGGTATTTGCACACATGCTGCATTTGACACAAAGATGGGATGATCTCCATTTAGCAGGAGGAAAGGGACTAGGGAAAAGTGGGAATTCATACTTAGGATTTTTGTCCTGGGCCAACAACCAAAGCAGTATCCATTAGTTTGTGTGTTGCATTTCTAAAGCATATTGGATTTTCAACATCGTGGGCAAGTCTGATGGTCTGTTATGTTTATAAATTGCTTTACTTTTTGTAAAAAAAAAAAAGATTTTATTTTATTTTACTTATTTTACTTTTTAAAGATTTGATTTATTTATTTGAAAGAGAGAGAGCACAGGAGAGCACGAGTGGCGGAGGGTGGGGGGAGGTGAGGGAGAGGGACAAGCAGACTCCCCTTTGAGCAGGACCCTGGGATCATGACCTGAGCTGAAGGCAGACACTTAACTGGCTGAGCCACCCAAGCACCCCAAGATTTTGTTTTTAAATCATCTCTATACCCAATGTGGGGCTCAAACTTACAACCCGAAGATCAAGAGTTGCATGCTCTATTGACTGAGCCAGCCTGGGATCCCCAAATTGGTTTACTTTTTATTTATTTATTTTTTTAAAAAAATTTTTATTTATTTATTAGAGAGCGAGAGACTGAGAATGAGAGGGGAGAAGGTCAGAGGGAGAAGCAGACTTCCCGCAGAGCCGGGAGTCCGATATGGGACTTGATCCCGGGACTCCGGGATCATGACCTGAGCCAAAGGCAGTTGCTCTACCAACTGAGCCACCCAGGTGCCCGGTTTACTTTTTAAAAGCTCTTTGCATACACTTCATTGTTTATTTAACAACATCACAACCCTGTGAGATTTGTTTTCATGTTATTTCCATTTTGGAGGTGAGGACAGTGGCTCAGAGTTGGAAGGGCTTGTCCTGGGCATAGCTGGTGAAGGTGTTTTCAAGCTCAGAGGCAGATATGATGCTTTGTGCTTTCTCTACCCACAAAATCTCATGCTTTGTCTTTCGGTACCTTATTGTTGCCTGGGATTGTGTCAATATTTCTCTAGCCATGGGGGGGATTTCTAGGACAAAACATAGAATTCAGGCAAGAAACACAAGATCTGTGTCTGAAATTCATGACTTAGATTGGCACTTTACATTTTGAACCATGCCACCACCCTTCTAGACTTTGTGTTTTAAAGGTGTCCTCAGGAAGCATGTATTTATGATTATTCAATTAATGTTGACCTCTCAACAAAAGTAAGTAGCACCCACTGTGAACTCACACTTACAGTGATTATATCAAGAAAATGTGTGAGGAAACATGGAGCTTGAATTTACTGTCAGCCTAAAATACATTGAATGTGTGAAGTCTGAATTTAAAGATATGTAGGGTATAGCACAAAAAATAATGCAATCCATTGGACATGACCTCTAATGAACTTTGGAGATTTTGGAAGTATTCAGAGGAACATTAGGGTCACTGGGTCTACTTTTATTAAAGCATTGTGTAGTTTTGTATGTTTCCATTTCTTTCTTTTTTTTTTTTCTATATAATGCAGTGTGAGTTATTGCATTTCCTATGGGGAAACACTCACTGTATTAATCATTTTTTATAAAGCCCAAGAATAGTAATCAAAGAAATACTCAAGGAAAGGAAAAATTGGATTATTTTTGTCACATGGCTGATGAGAATTGACAGGGCGATACTGGATCAAGACTTTCTTCGAAAAGACCTGTTAATTTTCTTAGCTCCTCTAAGTTCTCTCAGCTGGGAGAATCTGGATTTGGGAGAATAAAAAGTAGACTATAATATAACCAAGTACTTGATGTATAAAATAATTCCAGAAATGATACACAAATTGAGTACTATTAAACCAAACAGTAGTTGCAGAATACGCGGGGAAAATATGTGCGTGGGTTTAACGAGGCACCAGAAATGGAAGGCTGTAAGATCAATAGATCTGATTGCTATGGAGCATTCTTAGAAGGATTTTTGAATGTTGTAAAAGCCTTTGAGTTAAATACTCTAAATGCCGGAGACTTGGGAGTCAGGTTGTGTCTCTGGCAGGGTGCAGTCTATCACCCAGAGCACCAAAGTGGCACCGAGGTACCACTTCCTGAAGGAACACAAGAAACTTCTGCACCTGCTGAATTACAGGCTGAGGCAAGTGTGTTCCATTAGTGCAGGGATTCCTTATTATAATTTAAAGATAGGAGCTCGGGTTCTGCGGTGCCCCCAAGAGCTGAGAAATGCCTGGTGTATCCTCAGGGCACATGCAAGGAGGTCATGCCAGGAATTCATTCTGGAGCAGCAGTCCTGCTGGGAATTTCCCACCTCACTCAGGTCAGAGAAGGAAACCCGAGGTACCTAGCTCTTTCTAGAATAGGGGATGTCAAGAGAAAAGTAGGAACAGGGACTTTTCTCTGGGAAACATGTAACTACATTCCTGTCACCTTTATGCCATAGGCCAGAGGCTCTCAAAGTGCAGTCCCTGGACCAGTGGAATCAGCATCACCTAAGAACTTGTTAGTGTTGCATATTCTTGGGCTCACTCCAGACCATGTGAGCAGGAAACTCTAGAGCCAGCTGCTTCTGGGTCCTAGTGAGCCTTCCAGGTGATTCTGCTGCATCCCAAAGTCTGAGAACTTCTGACCAAGTAATACTGTCTGGTGGGTAGTTGTGTCCACTCTTCACCCCCTTGCTATTTGGTGCCCTCCAGCTACTTGTTCCTAATACCCTTCCTGGATCACTCTCCTTCTCCTAGTCACCTAGATCTCTCTCATGCACCCATCAAAGTCTCAGCTTACAAGCCATCCTGTAAAACCAGGTAGGGCTGAGGGCCCCTTTCTGGGCTTTAGAATAACTCTGCCCTATATGGCAGTCAATAGCTCAAATCTGGGCATATCGTCTTCCCACTAACTTCATAACGTGCTTCATTTAGACAGGTCTGGGTTCGATTCCCTGCATTGTTCAGTAGCTGTGGGATCCTAGGCCAGTTGTTTGCCCTAGCCACACCATTTTCTCATCTTTTACCTCCCAAGTCTGGTGCAGGTGCCAGGAGTTCTGATCCTAGCACAGGTGTGTTCAATTGAACTCAATTGAAACAAACCAAACAGAAACGCTCATTACTCCTGGACCGTAAGTGCAAAAATAAAACGGAAGCCTGGGCAGCCAGGTAACCATGCGACCGTGGGGGGATGGGTAGAGGGTGGAGAATGTACCAAGTGTCACCTCCCAGTCCTGAAGCAGGGGAGAGCCAGTAGTGTGTCATTTGGGAGAAACAGCACTGAACAGAGACTCGTGAGGCCGGGGCTCGGGCCATCTCTCCAGCGTTACTGCTGCATTTTGCGGATCTCTAGAGGGGAAGATGGAGATTTTTGGTCTCAATGACCCGGATTGAGATCTGTGTGTAAAAGGGCCCTCGGAAAATGGAAACTTACAGTCAGAAGCCACTGAGTGCCCTGCGCATGCCAGACCCTGACATGCGTGCCCTTTAATTCTCAGGACTCAAGAGATTGCCGCTCTTCCTCTCCCCCCACTGGAGTAGATACCATGGAAGTTTCCAGGAGCTCTTGAGGGTCTCATGCCTGGTAAAAGGCAGCAGCACCATTTGAACTCAGAGCTGTGCCCACCCAAGAGAAGGTTTTAAGTGGCATGCTTTACTGCCCTCGTGCACTCGGGAGGTATGGTGATACGGGTATCTGTGTGTACCAACAGCAAAGGCGGGGCCGAGGCACAGGCCTTTGGGTTCAGTTTCTTGGTGATCTGGTGAGGGGTGCATGGGCTAGTCCATGGGGGAGCTCAGGGCGCACGCCGCACGTGGCACAGCAAGCCGGATGTGTCCCAGCGTCAGGGGGAGCCCCTTTCCAGCTAGGTGTGCATTATGTCAGCCCAGGGGGGGAGGAGCGAGGGCTCTAATACTGCCATTGGGCAGGTCAGTCACAACGTGCCAGGAGAGCAGCCCGCCGCATTGCAGTGATGAGATCAAGCGGTAGAAAGGCAAGAAAAATTAAGATGGAGTTTCTGTTTTGAAATTGCATCTCAGACCGAGAATCATGGTACTCTTGTAGCTGAGGCACCTACAGGTTAAATGCTTTGCCCAAGGTCATAGAGAATGTTAGTGGCAAGAATAGGTTCAACTCAGAATCCTGAAAGTCCTCCCTCTTTAAATGCAGCCCAGGGTGGCTCAATTTCCAGAACAATTCCTGCATGTGAATTCAGCGCTTGCGCTCCTGGGAAGGCCATTTCCTCGTGGCCTGTAAGCCCATGAACTCAGTATCTGGGAAGTTGCCTATTAGGTGGAGGGTATTTTTGAATCCATCCTGAATTTTCTATGCAATTCCATATTGATAAGATGATCAGATCTTTGAAATAGGCTGTTTTCTCATCTCTGAGGATTTGCTCTTACTTGCGCCATATGTTAAGGAAGCAACAGTTTAAAAAGAGAACCCCCTTCCTACACAGCCAGTCGAAAATGGTGGAGTCCCTTATGGCCTCTTCAGGCTAGAAGAGAGTTCCTCCTGCAAGCCCCACGAGTTGATCCGATTAGGAAAGTTAAAGCACGTCTTCAAGAATCATGTCACTGCCTTCCAGAAACTGGAAGGAGCAGTAAGTGAGCCCTGCTGAGAAGCAGCGGTGTTGAGGCCCGTAGGTCCAGCAGGCAGGTCCCCCTGGGTACAGCAGGCTTACGATAAAATGATTAAACTCTCCTGATTTCCTGGGTCCAAAAGTCTATGTCATTGCAAAGTGTCCTGGATGGATTTCAAAAGGAAAGTGACACTTTATTCAGGATGGCTCTTTTAGCGTTGGTGTCTTTGCTACTTCCGTCGGTGGCTGCCCTTTCATAAATTAATATCACAATGACATTCTGACTGACCCAAGCCCCTTGGTCTTGGCTCTGTGCGCATGTATAAATCTGAAAAATGTCTCTACAGCTTTCATCGTCCTTTCTTATTACTTACAGAGGATAGTGTTTCTAAGTGGCTTTATTTTACATTATGCTTAATCTTTTTTTTTTTTTTTTTTTTTGAGAGAAGTAAGGGAGTCAAACAGTTTGTGGGAATCAGGGACCTAGAAGCTCTCTGTGGACCAGCTTCTGTTTCTGAATTGACAGGGTCTTTATGGTTAGGCAGACTTAATCTTTGACTATAATTGTGTGTGTATGGGTGTGTGTACTTGTAATAAGTATATAATCGTAGAAAGTATATTACTCAGGCAATTATTTAAATAGATCTACATTAGAACACATTTCTGGCATTTCTAGCCTGCGTAGCATTCAGACTGATCCGGACTATAAAATTATTTAAATCTAATGATTTAAAAAGTCAATGTTATTGGGCCGATAATGTCTCCTGAAACAAATAACAGTACTGGACAAAGCCTCTTTCCCTTCCCTCCCCTCATTGTTTAAGGCTAAGCTTTGTCGTAGGCTGGTGAAGATTTTCTAAACAGAATTTCAGATTCTGTTGCCTCTTTCCCATCACAGACACGAATTACAAATCTGTCACCCTTCGCATAATTATCAACAGTGGTCACATGTATTAATCGACTGTTGTAAGTTCTCTAAGCGTTCCTTAAGAACCTGCCTTGGAAATCTTCATCACCTAAAACATATACACCAATACGGTTAGGATGTATAGGCTAACAGAAATTAGAGAAACACACTGCAAGTGAAATTAATATGGGGAGTTCGCTTTTTGAATAAGAAAAGAGAGAACCCTTTAAAGTGCATATGCAGGCCTAGGGAGCCTCTCCTCAAAAGAGGAAATGCTGTTCAGACTCTCCCACCACCATTTTTTTTTTTGCCATGTTTTTAAAATACGGGAGACGCACATCGCCGCTTAATGATAGACGCGGAGTTCAACCTCAGAGGGAAGTCAGCCTCTTCTTGGCAGGGTGGAATTAGGCTCCTTCGCTCTCTCTTTTCGTTTGCATTATTCAGTGGAAAAATACAAAGTGGCATAATGATGGGAATAAGTTATCTTTTATCAAATCTGACTTTAAAATTCAGGTTATGTAAAACATAGAAACTCATAGGAAATTCAATCAGAACCTCAAGTCACATTATGTACTCTCTGTTCTTGGGTAACTGAACACTCCGTTGAGCCCATTCCTGGGAGCAAGTCCCAGACTCTCCCTTCTTGGCTAGAACACCTTTTGCCAGCAACTTCCACCAGGGGAAGCTCTGAGCACGTCAGTGCTTCGCAGGGAAACTGCGAGACTCCAGCGAGACAGGGCAAAGAAGCCGGCAGGGGAAGCTTAACAAAATGTTCTGCAATCGCTTTCCCAGAGATTAATGAGACCGGGTTTCTTTAGGATCATTACGCCATCATGTAGCTAGTAGTAGAGAATGCAGAGCCTAGTAAATATGTAAACACCGTTTGGAATGAACACCTTCCAGAACCCAACTTCTTCAGGGGAGAAAACCCACTTGCTGTTTGTAAACTCTAGCTCTTCAATGAGCTGAAATCCCGGTTTTGCTTCTTCAATCCCTCATCTGTAGGTTACTGAAAACTACTCCCATTCATTTTCTAGTTCACCTTGGTTTTAAACACACACACACACACACACACACACACACACACACACACACACACACAGAATCCCATAAATGATAAATTCGACGTCTGTAGAAAGACAGTCACCTAATTGCACAGTGAAGCAGAAGAAAGCCTTGCAAATGGTATACAATTTTCAAAGTGTTCCAAGCCTTAGGCAAAAGCCTTTCAACTGTGTCTAAAACTGAATGATAAAATATGTTGTACAAATTATCTGTGAACAGGAAACATGTGGTAGTGGCAGGGGACTGAAATGTAACACTTGTAAAGAAATGGGAACTGCCAGTCATTTAGACCTCTTTCTTTCTTTCTTTCTTTCTTTCTTTCTTTCTTTCTTTCTTTCTTTCTTTCTTTCTTCAGTTGCAAGTTTCATCATCTTTTTTTATCTCTCATCCATCGATGATCAAGTTTATAATAAGACACTTATCAGATCGCACCAGGCCAATTGCAGCTTTATTTAAAAAACAACAACAAAAAAGAAGCAGATGAGGCTTAAGTTTGGTTTTGCCCACCCCCTCCCCCTTGGTAGGACTCCTTCAAATTTCTCTGCTCTGTTGTTTGGAGCCCTGGTGGCTTGTGTGTGGAATTTTGAAAAGAACTGAAAATCTTCTGAAATCAGAAACATGCAAAAGCCCCGGTAATCACAAGTACAGTGAATGTGTCTCTAGCCTTCATTTTCACAAGGGAAAAGGTACCACTCGATCACTGCTAAACACGAGGCACAAAGGTTTCCACTGGGAAGTGATTTTTCTCTTTCCTCGCTCACTGTCTACGTTGATCTTGGAATGACCCGTTGGAAATTTTTCTCTTTTAGAGAACCATCCTTTCCTCCTCAAGGAAGCCAATCACAATTGCCTGTGATCCTTACTGATGGGACTGTGATTAGCCCCTACTGTTTACCACCTAGTGTCTTCAATTCTTGATGAGCTCATAGCAACTGTATACATATATATTTCAAGCCTTATGCAGCTATCTGAGGAATGCTGAAGTGTTAGTAAATTTCATATTTACAGAAAAAGGAGAAAAAAGAGGGAAGTCTGTTCTGCTACATTTGTTTTCTATCATGAAGTTACTCAGCTTCCATCTCATTGCTCAGTTACACTCTTATTTTAGCTCGTCTTTTGGCACATAACTGTTTAATGACATTAAAAATAGCACACTTAATATTCTGCCTGGTGCACAGACCTGCCTCCTTAGGGTTGGGGCTGCTCCTGAATGGAATGCCCTGGAATCGTCATCAAAAATGAAAGAGGAACAAATTGTTTAATTTGTAACCGAAACCCAATCGGCAGCAAGAACAATGAGTTGAAAGCATCTACGCCTACTGAAAACGCAGATATCATTAAGAGCGTGGATTGTCCAGTCAGATACGAACACTCCATTCCCTGGAACGACATTAAATCCACCTGCTCTGACAGTGAAAGTTGTCTTTCCCCTTCTTCCTTTCTTCCTCCCTCCCACCCTCCTTCCCTCTCTCTTCCTTCCTCCCTCCCTCCATTCCTTCCTTCCTCTTTTACCTTCTCTTCTCTTCCCTTCCTTTCTTCTTCCCCTCTTCCCTCCATTTCTTTTAATCCTACAATATATCGAAGGCTTCCTTTGTGCCAGTTACAGTGAGGAGCTGTGGTTTTGAAGAAGAGTAAGGTATGGGCTGTTTCAGGAGTTTGTGATGTGGTGAGAAAACTGGAGGAAGTTCATAGACAGAATCACAGCACCAGACTTCTCTTTCCCAACATGCCAGAGTGTGTGTCTTGCACTCACCAAGACACAGTTATCACATTTTGGTATTCTTGCAATATTGCTTTGGAATGCCAATCTTTCCATCCAATTTCCCTGAATTTCAGCATGTTGCTTAGAGGGCATATGGTTCTCCTTCTTTCCCTCTGCCTTATACAATCATTCCTATCTTTATGCCTTCTTGGTCTATTTTTTTTTTAAATCCTTTCCTGAAAACGTCCCCTTTTCTCATTTTTTATTTAGCTGAACTCTTCCACGTCTTGTTAGTTCATATCACATAGACGTTTCATATGAAACCTCTAACACTGATTAATTATTTCTCATTCACATTATTTACACATTTCAGGATATATTATACCTGTTCTATTCACTCACCTTGTATCATTCTCTTGCCACCCCAAACAAAAGTGAGAGCAAGACATACATCATATACTGTGGTTTTAAAAAACTTGGTAGGATTAGGGGATGCCTGGGTGGCTCATTTGGTTAAGCATCTGCCCTCAGCTCAGGTTCATGATCTCAGAGTCCCTGGATTGAGCCCCACATTGGGCTACCTGCTCAGTGGAAAGTCTGCTTTTCCCTCAGCTCTCCTTTCCCCCCTCGTGCTCTCTATCTCAAATAAGTAAGTTCCTTAAAAATAGATGACTAAAAATTTTTTAAAAATGATAGCATTAGTAATAGCAAGCGTTGGCTTGGCACTGTTGTGCCAGGTGACATCTTAAGGTCTTTCCATGGTTCTCATATTTATAACAATCTTACGATGTAGAGTAGTACTGTTCTCTACATTTTTCTCACAGGGAAACGAAAGAAGGGATTTTTAAAGTTAACTTGTCAAACTGGCAAAGTCTAAATTTGAACTCTCATATCTTGGCTTTAGAGCCCATGCTTTTTTATGCTGAGCACCTAGGAAGTTTTCAATAAACATCTGCTCAAGGGAATTGAATGGGAGACAATTTGCAAATCTGAGAGCCGTAGAGAAGTCTGTTATAGGAATGTCTTGGGTGAGTGGAGGGGGCAGATGGTGAATACTTTTTTTTCCCCCCAAACAAATGGGTTTGGAGGTTTGGATGTATTTAACCTTTAACCTTTACACCTCACAGGCATCTTTTGTCATGGGGGTTTGTGGAGCAGTCTGGAAAAGGTGGGGTAGGTGCAGTAGGCAAAGGGGGGGTTGGCTATGCGCCTGTGGCTCAAAAAAGAGCAAAGAAATATGACGAATAGCCCATTTTTGTGGCAGTGCATTTTCAAACTTATTTAATACAGCTCAGTTGCTTTATAAATTCTGTTACTTTGTTGCTTAAATGTTTCCCCCTGATTTCCCTCCCTTCTTCCTTCTTTCTCTTCCCCCATGCTTCCTCATTGCAGCCACAGGCCTAATGGGAGATTGTGCCATCCTGGGGACTGTACCAAAATCATTAACAGGACACAGCCCCGCTGTTAAAATAATGTCACACAGAATCATCTTTGGTGCAAATGCTAAGTCACTGCCATTGATCTCCCAGGCAGATATAGACAATGCCGCTATCCATGAACATGGGACTTCAGGGGCTCAGTAATAGAGCAGGACATTCTATAGTCTTGCATGTACTTTCCTACAGCTGCAGGCTGGTCTCTATGGGAGGAAACTAAACATGAAAACCATGCCCTTTGTGAGAAGCTACTCTCAGAGAAGAGATTGGCATTTGCCCCGTGGTCATTCTATAGCTAGTCACGTGAACTTTCCACCCAGTCTACATTTTCAGCTCATGAACAGCTGCTGGTATCCTGAAGAGCAAGGCAATGGATGGGGTGTGAGTATTCTCTGAATTATATAACATGATCACCGTGGCAAAGGATGATGGTGAAAGGTCCAGGTCCTTGCACCACCAAATGACAAATACAACCACCTAGTGCACACATTGGGAAGGGCCCCCCTAGTGACAGTGATAGTGACCCTGTCTCTTGTTAATTAGGAGCCATCCTCCTCTTCCACTGCAGTTCCAGCCACTATGGTTTGCGGGATTGGTCTGTCTTCCAGGCCACATTCAGTAGGGTTTATTTCTGCTCTACTTAGGCATTCCTCCCCTGAACCTTTTATTATCTGTCATTATTCCCCTGTCATGCTTTTATCTTCCCCACCTGCACCCCATTTTTTCCAGGAACCTGGCTCCTAGGCTGTTTCCTTTTGACTCTAGTCCATCAGACTTCTCCTCTTCACTTTTCTACTTCTCCATCCAGCCTGGTCCCCATGGTCGACTCCAGCTGTGTCCATGGCCTTAATGTCCTTGCTCTTCTCCCTTTCCAATAGAATGCATTATCCCTGTCCCCCAGACCAGATTATTCAGGGCTAAAGAACACTTTTGACCAAAACACACACCATTTGCTGCCCTGTGTGTCCCTGGTCAACCTTCTGTCCCATTCCAAGCCTCCATGTTTCTTCTTCCCCATCTCCTCTCTCGTTCTCAGTGGATGCCGACCTTGAGCCTGACTGCACAGAGAACTCTCAGGCTTGGGTTTTTCCCACCTCACACCCCCATACCTACCAACATATTTTCAGGCAAGGCCAGCCCTGACCCTTCTCTCCTTGACCTTTCTCTCGCTCCTCCTTCTCCCTCCCACTTTCCCTTTCTCTTTATACATCTTGTTTCTCCAAAGAGACAGAGGAAAAGTTCTTCTTAGATGTCTACAAGTCTATCTCCATTTCCTCTCAAGAGCCTACCTTTCCTTGTGTCCTTTCAAATCTCTCTCCACCATTTAGTTCCTCTTTTTTAAAGACTTTTAACTTCCTCTTTAATGCTTAATTTCCTTTGGTATGCAAACATTCTCAGGCATCTCCCATCATTAAAAATATTCACCTCATATCTTTTGCAGCCATTAATGCCCCATCCCTCTCTATCACTCCATAGCCAGACCTCCTAAGTGGGTAGCCTACACTAGCAGTTGCTACTGTCACTTCTTTAATACACTGAAATCTGCCTCTTGCCCCTGTGCTCCTATGGGACTGCCCTTTTTAATGTCAATAATAATTTCCAGATGCAGAATCCACTGGACACTTTTAAGTCCTCACGCTTGCCTGATTGCTTAGCAACATTTGGCGTCATTAGCTACGTTCTTCTTGAATTTCACTGCTCTTTTTGCTTCTAAGACACTAAGGCTTGCCTCTTTCCTCACTGGTATTTCTCATTTCCTCTATTGGCTACAATTCTGTCTACTCTCACTGGGGTCAGAAATGACCCCAGTATTTCCCTCAAATTTCTTTTCATGCAGACTCTTGGTTGCCATTTCACCTTCCGTCGGTCACTTAAACAGAAACGACTTTCCTGTTTATATTTCTAGGCTAGATGGCTCTACTAATATTAAGACAGTAACTTTGACTGCTTACTCCATATTTTCACCTAGGTAAACAGTTACCTCAACACAACACACTCGAGCATAATTCAGTGTCTTCCCACACAAATGTGGAATTCCTCTTCTAGTCCTTCCTTTGCTAAGTGATACTGCCACCTGCCCAGCTGTCTGATGTAGAAATAAAGGAGAAATCCTGGATTCCAGCTCTTCCTCATACGCCAGAACCATAAGACTTATGACCTTTAGTTCCTTAGTTTTCCTGAATGCGTCTTCTCTCCCACCTCTCCCATTGACTGACTTCCTCTGACTGAGTTGCTCACTGAGTGGTAATGAACAAATACCTCTCCTCTGGGCATTAACATGTTAATGTCAACCATACCAGGAGCTTTCCATGCCTTCTTTCCCCTTTGCCCCTCTTTCCTCTGCTGCAACCACCTTCCTCCTTTCTCTTCCCAGATCTCATTCCTGCTCAAGCATTACCTTCTTTGTAATGCTTGTCCTGACTGACTCAGGTCCCTTCTCTGTGTTTCGGTGATATTTCCGGCAGTGGAGTACTTTTATCATTTTATATTATAAATACCTATTTGCTTCCTTCAGAACTATATTGTAAGTTCCCTAAAAGCAAGTTGTCTTTCTTTGTTGTTGTTGTTTTGTGCTTCTTGTTAGGATTTATCTAGGGGGGCGCCTGGATAGCACAGTTGGTTAAACGGCTGCCTTCAGCTCAGGTCATGATCCCAGGGTCTTGGGATCGAGTTCCGCATCAGGCTCCCTGCTCTGCGGGAAGCCTGCTTCTCCCTCTTCTTCTCCCTCTGCCTGCTGCTCTGCCTACTTGTGCTCTCTATCTCTCTGTCAAATAAATACATAAAATATTAAAAAAAAAAAAAAGAATAGGATTTATCTAGTATTCTTAGGACCTGGCACAGTGCTGGGCACATGTTTATTGAATAAATACTAGGAAGAATGAATAGCTTAACATTTCCCAAGAGATTAAACCCTCTGTCATAGCTATCTGCCACCCTTGTATTTCAGTTATTTAGTTGTTAAACAGAAAGTTATCGAGTCATTGTGTAATTTAGTGGAAAGAGCACTGATTAACCTTGAAGAGAACTAGGCGAGTCCTGGTAATTAGGCATATGACCTTGGGCAAGGAGTCGCCTCTCTGGATTTCTGTTGTCTTATCTTTAGCATCAGAGAATAGAATTAGCAGATTTAAAAAGATATTTCCAATTCTAAAATATTATAATCTAAAATGCTGTCTTCTAAAATCCTAAACAAGGTGGTTCTTAGCCTTGGATCTTTGCTAGGATGCTTAAGTTTCCATAAACAATGTGAAAGTGCATTCAAGTTTCTGTTGTCACTTGCTATGGAAAGGATTACTCATTGATAACGAATCTGTATTCTCTTCCATTAGTACCATATACAAAGTTTTATTTGGTCACATGACCACTCCAATGAGCATATTTCCCAGTCTCCCTTATAGCTGGATGTGACAAAGTCACTAGGTTCTGTGTGACAAAAGAACTAAAGGAGTGTGAGCTTAAGTGATATAGGCAACTTCTTGTCACCTGTGCCTGTCCTCCACTCTTCCCTCTCTTTTTCTCAGGTTGCAGTGTAAACGTGATGATGTTGAACCAGTTTTGGCCAAGAAGGGCAATATTCCAGGAGTCAACAGAACATTAAATCAGAAGGCAACTGGGTCCCTGAAAGACCCTATGTGTTTGGCTAAAGCTGTACCCCTATCATCCCAGACCTCCATGTAAGAGAGACTTAAACCTTCCATTGTGTTGAACCACTGTTATTTTTAGTGTTTAATAAAATATTGAGCTACTATCCAGCATGGTACATTTGTACACGTTTATCTCTAGGAAAAGTGCTCATAGATTTCAGTAAGTTTTCAGGGGATTCATTGGCCCCATATGGTGGTGAACTAAATAGTGCTACAAATCCTTTGACACATCTCCCACTGGGAGGTGGGATTATGCCCCTTTTCCTTGAATCTGTGACCACTTTTCCAACACAAATACAGTGTACGTAAAGGTGTGTCATTTTCCAGTCTAGGGCCTTAAGAGAAATGGCAGCTTCTTCTTGTCTCTTGGAAGACCGGCTTTTGGAACCTCACTGCCATAGTATCAGGAAGCCCAAACATCTCAGGAAGGAGTCTGTGTGGAAAGGCTCCAAGGCCTCTTTATCTCTTTTCAAACTCACAACACTATGAAGACTCTATTATGATCCTTTATTACCACTGAGAACAACAAAGGACAAGGACTTTAGATAACTTGCTTAAGGCTATGATTAGCAAGTGGTAGATTTCAACTTTGAACTCTACCAGTCTAACGCTGAGGCTTGTGTGCCTTATTACTGGACTTTGCTGCTCAATAGGGCACTAATATGTATTAGAAAAGTTATGTAAATTTAACTAGATTTGTTATTTAACAGTCTCTTTACTAATAGACCTTTTACATGTTACTATGGTAAGCTAGTCTTCATATAATTCATTTCTATTTTGTGCCTATCCATGGAGACCCACAGTAAAATTTTAAAATACTTTATTGTGGCTAGCTATTCAACCAGCCTGGGAAAGCCTTGAGAGGTGGAATTTTATAATTTTGCTAGCCATTACCAAGTCCCGATCATTTCCGGCTCTTCCTTTTCTTAAGTATATATACATTAAGGTATCTTGGCATTCATTCATTCATTCATTCATTCATTCATTCATTCATTCATTCATTTATTTTTAAGGTATCTTGGCATTTGAATTGCATTCTACAGTATACACCTCATGTTCTGTATTTCTTAGAGGTACATGCCTGACATTCACGTCCCTAAGTTAGCCCTGTTTTTTCTGCTCGAGAATCCAAGTGTTCAGTCTCTGCTCATGAGCCTCCTTAAGCTTCTGTTGGAACAAGCCCAATTAATGCCTGAACATGACCCCTTTGTGCGGATTCATGCGCAGTTATATGCACAGCCAATCTGCCAGTCTGGACCAACAGCCTCGCACCAAAGCCTCCATTTCTCAGCAGGAATCCAGCAAACCAGATGTCAAGTGCATATTTCCTGAGTATTTTATGGGATCCACAGAGAGGCTCTCACAGTATGGTTCAGGCCTCAGTTTCGTGCAACTTGTCAAAATGAATTGTTTCATTTCTGTACCACAAATGCCAGGTTGAGGGAAATTTTTTTTAAAAAAGGAATTCTGCGTAAGAGCTTGGGCTTTCATGTTCTTAATGAAAATCCCATGGACTTGTGGTTGGGATAAGGTCCTGGGGTTGGGGGTGGGGAGTGTGAGAGTCTGCTTCTTAAGCAAGATAGAGAACAGGACACTGTCCTCTACCTCAGCTTATTCAACTGCAAGGGAGAGGAGATAAGACCCCCTCCATCAGTCCATCACACCCCCCTAAGGTGGCTGGGCAGACTTGTTGACATTAGGGCACGAGGCAGAGTTTTGAGGAGCTCCCCCTCCTTAACGTTGAGAAATGCGAACCAGTAGCAACAGGCCATTAGACAGATTCTCATTTGCTTTGTGGGTTTTCTAACCTGGTGTCTACCCTTGGGTCACAAATGGTGGCTGGCTTATTTCGTAAATGCACAGTGGAACTCTCCTTCCTGAATCCCTTGGCATCCATAAGTTATCTGTCATGCAAAGGTTGCTTTTGTTGTAGAATGGTTAAAGAAGTTTGTGTCCGCATTAGGCCGAGTAGGGTAAAAACACGGATTCTGACATTCCTTAGTGAAGAATCCGGGCAAGCGTAAGAGTCGATTTGTGCCTGTGTAAGACGTGGCTGGATTCAGGGGTGCTGCCACTTAGCTGAGACATGGGATGTACTGTGCTGAGTTTAGTGTATGCAGAGTCAACACTCATAAATATGATGACGCATTGCAAATGCTACTATTGATATTGATATTGCAATCATAACTGTAATGATTGATTCTGATCCATTATAGCTCTTTCCGTCAGCTCCCTTACAAGATAGAGATCTTCTGGTGACATAGAGATCGTAAATTCTCCTTTCTAAATTACTAATGGCACATGGTGGCTCCCCCGCTCCCCTCCCCCACCCCCCGGCCCCGTCCCTCTCAGCTGAGTTATATGTAAACCCTCTATTTTCCACCATCACTGGCTTTATTTGTTGCACTTAATTTTCTGTTATCCAGCAGCGGTCAGCCACAGCCTGCCTTTCTCACTCCGCTGAGCTGTTTCTGCTGAGGGCCACCCACCTGACCCTTATTTTTGAGGCCAACTTGGGCAAGCACACTATTTCAGAAGGTTCGGAGCCAGCAGCCCGTGGTAGCTTATAGACTGAGCGTGCTACTGTAGATAAGGACTCCGCACTTGGATTATTCTAGCTGTCGGCAAGGTCACCGTCTTTCCTTTACCCCAGTAGACCATCACTTTCGCTTTTCCTGTTTAAGTTCCTGGGATTCTTGCCTTTACTGTAGGCTTGTCTCAAACTCCAGTTTGTATATCTCTGTTACTTACTTACTCGATCCCCACTGTCCTGATTCAGACTTGGATATAGTTCTTGGAAATCAGTCTTGGAAATCAGAACTATATAAAATCCTAAGAGTACACTTGACTTCAGGTAGCATTTACTCCCTTCTGTACATATTCACTCCATCCTTCCTTTGAAGCTTTTTGGCAAATTTTGTTATCAAGTCCAACCTATATCTTCAGCCTTTCCGGACTATTGTAGTCATCATTGGTCTTTTGCCTCTTAGTATTTCACTTAATTATGGAATATATTTTCCTTCATGTGTAACTCGCCTCCTATGCAGGCACAGATCATCTCTGAGCTTTCTCTGAATCCTCTGCTGGTGAGCCCATTGCATAATCTCTGCTAATGGATGGATTGGTTAAACTGCAGAATAAAGAAAGGGCTTCCTCGGTTCCCATAACTGAAAGTCTTGGATATTGTCAAAAAGTCAGTATTTTAGAGAACGAACATGTGTCAGCTGAAGGAATGCTAACATTAGAATCCTAAGACTTTGGTTCAAGTCTTAGGTCTTCCATATACTCATTTGTTACAGAAATTCAAACATTCTGATTCTCCGTTTGCTCATATTTAAAATAGGGATAATGTATCTCCCTAATCTTTTTTTTTCCTTGAGAATTTAATTCAAAAACTTGGGTGAAAACGCTTTGGAAATCACAATTTATTACTACTGAGAATCCTATATTTTACAAATAATAGTGTCAAGATGAATTTCTCATATACCCTTATTCTGATTCTATTACCAACATCCTTATATCATAAAGGGGTAATATTTGAATTCAAACTAATGGTTTTGCTTCCAACATTTGGGTACGTTTTTGGTCATCATTTACAGATATATTATTGGTTCAATGCTGTTCACCGTTGGTGGCCTATCAGTTGAGAAGGAGATCGAGGCTGTCTTACTCATATGGTCAGATTCAGATCCCACAGAGGAAGAAAGATAACTTCTAGAAATTTCTGACTTCAAACCCTCAGATGGGAAAAGGGAAAATTCTTAAAAAATAAAAATAAAAAAATAAAAAAACAAGTGCAATTCATTGGTTCCACTCAGACCAAACGTGTCCTCAGCTTGAGTTGCACTCACATCTCCTAGTCAACTGTGGGTGGGCTCTGAGAGGCAGAGAAAAGCACTGGTGATTTAGAAACCCCTCAGTGGTATAAACAAAAATGAAAGAGGCTGGATTTGACTTTGATTTTTCTCTCGAATCTGTTACTTTTTAAAAAGCCACTTACTTCTAGCGTCTATTTGGTTTTCCTGTTCAGCCAGTTTTTATTTAAACAGTCCCTCAGACATAGTTCTTTGGAGTTCTGTTTAGGAGGGTGCTCTGAATATCTAAGGTATAAAAATTCCGTGATTAGCTGTATGCCGTGTGTCCCTAATCAGATCCCGTTACACAGGGTCCTGTAGGCTCTGTGCTCAGGCCATTCCCCAAAGAAAGGATGAGCTGCTCTTTTGGCTTGGGGTTAGAAGCATCACGTGCCACTTAACCGGCTTCTTTTAAATATTTTGGGCAACGCCTTTAGTTAACATAGTTGGTCGAGTAAAAGTGGTATTACGATTCGCAGGCTTTGTGAAGAAGAGGCACTTGGCTGGCAAACAGGGCTGGTGGGATGTTCCTATTGCCATGGACAGCTATCTGAAGCCATGACAATGTCATATGCATCATATCACAGTGTCTGACAGAAGGTATACAGCAAATGCTCGCTAAATTAGTGATTCATTCCATGGATAAAGTCCAGCCATGCACATGATATTTAAGTCCTATCTGTGGCGTTCCTACCAGCTAAATACTTTTTCAGCCTCTTCTAGAACACTTCCACTGATAGGGTACCCTGCAATTCTGGACAAAGCAAAAAGGACTGAACCAAGTCAGAATTCAAGAGCTAGCTTTTCTCTTCCATGCTGCCTCTTGCCTTCCATGATTGTAAGCACCTTTCCTACCTGCCTAAAACAACATGGTCTAAACTCTCCCAGTAGCTCCCCGACCCTATGAAAATTTACTTGTAAGAAAGGCTTTGAAAAATCCTTCACTCTGAGGTATAAACGAGCAATAGTGGCTCAGTATATTACTTCTCCCTTGGGGTCACTGGCATATTATAAGAGCATAAATCTTTAAATTTAAACAAGTGAATCTCTAGGAGTAAAATTTCAGACTTCTATCTATGGCTGGGAGAGAATTCCTCCATTCTTCACTTGCCAGCCACAAGGACTTTCAGGACCTTGAAATCATATCTTGTGGGCAGCAGTCTTAGATCTTTGTGCAGAATCTAAGAGAAAGCATAAGCAAGCATCATAGAATGTTATGGCCTCCACGTTAGCAAACTCTTTGTTATTTTTTTCTCAGGAATTTGCATTATCCTTCTGTCTCACCTACAAAATATTCTCCAGTCTCAGTACCCTGATGTATTTTGTTAGTTTCCTAATAAGTCATTTTCTATGATTTTGAAGATAATAAAGATTTTTGGACTGTCCCATTGCTAAAATATTCCATATTTTTTTTTAATGCTTTCATTTCCCTAAGAAGATAGAAAGAGTTTTGCATTAAGGAACTATTTTGGGGACACTCTAATCAATCCTAAAGAAAGACCCCTCAGTCTGAGGGGGCAGCCAGCAAACTGAACTGAATGTGGTCTTAACGCCAACCCCAGACCTGGGGCTGGCGATTAGCAGAGGCTCCGAGCAGATGCCTGGATCATGAAGATTTGTAAACTGGGTCCTGCTGGCTTCCCCAGTCCTTGTGAGGCTCACTGCAGTCTGGAAAAGGTTTGAAGTGATTTTTGTCCCTGCTCAAAGATCTGTAGAATATGCCAGCAGAGTAAGAGAATGGTAGAATTAAAAAGAAAAATAACGTCTGCATCCCTCTCGTGGCCAGATTGATCTTGGTAGGAGTACATGCGTAACTTTTCCTTTGGAATCATGGCAAGGCCTTTTTAAATGGAGTTCTTGCACAAGACTGAGGGTGGCGGAGGGTCCTGCTATTATTTCCATGGGGCAAAGTGCCTCAGGGATGGGTTCTATTTATAGCTAGTTGCTCCCAACCAAATACGCAGGGATACAAGTACGCAGATAGCAAAGTAGCAGTGGGAATAGCAAAACAAAAGCACGGAGTTGGCAGTGTGGGTATAAAGCACAGAGATTATTCCAAAGGAGAAAAAACAGGCTGCAGATTATCAGGGCACTTAAAGAGACATGGGTAATGGCAAGAACATAGTCACAAATATGAATAGAGGACAAGGATGATTGCAGTGCTTCTGAGCAGAGCCCTTTCTTACTTGCCGTGGTGAATAGTTAAGGGGAGGGAGGCAGGGAACATATTTCCCTGCCTTGCATAGTGAGTGTCTAGGATCATTAGGACCCGAAGTAGAAAAATGGAAATAATTTGACAAAATGCCCAGAGGCACCACATGATATAAAGCATGACATTTTTCACATATGTGTAGGCTTGTTTCAAAATGGGCATTGCTTCTAAAAAGGAGCGCTTTGAAAAAATGCAGATACAGAGTCAACTTTTAGTTATCTGAGCTAACGCAGTTGTGGAGGATAAGCAAGGGAAAGTACATTTTTTTTTTTAAAGGCAGATAATCACAACCATGCATGTATGGTTCTACAGAACAGTGTGTGTGTGTGTGTGTGTGTGTGTGTGTGTATACAGATTTGGCATTCGGTGAGTTGCTTAATATTGAAACGAATTTGTCTTCTGTGCATACAACCCAGGATGACTGAAGAACCATAATATTAGAGCTGATTTCTAGTTTCCATACTGGTGGGTAACCCTGGGGAAGCCAGCCGACCTCTCTGGCCGTCACCAACAAAACAAAGGAGTGGGTCTTGCTGTCCATCCTTGAGGTATATCCCAGGTATAGTGTGTGATGCTTTTATTGCCTAGAGTGTTCACATATGTTCCGAGTGCTCTATGATAGTGAAACTACGTATACATATGAGAGCTGGTGGACAGATGGAAAGGACAAAGAAGGGGAAAACAATGAAATTCGTCCAGTGATGGAAAGGAAGCTGAGTAGTTGAGGGCAAAAAATGTTTGGACTCAGAAGCAGGTACTGAGTAGAACTAATGGTCTTTGCCTCAGGTATTCATTCTGTGCACCTAGAGGTTGGGTTCTGCACGAGCTGGGACTATTTCTGCCTGCAAGAACTGGGTGACCCGTTGTCCCCTGTGCTGTGCCGTCTTTGGCCAGTGCCTTCCCTGTGGCCTGAATTGCAGAGTGAGGTCAGCTCCCTAGGCCTGCTGGGCAAGTCATTCCCCTGAACCACAGGCCCCTGCAGCACCTCCCCTGCCCCGCCCCCCCCCCCCCCCCCGCCAACCCCATGTTGGTGTGGCCCAAGTGATGGTGAAGAACAGAAGGCAGTTTCTAAGAGTGTGAGAAAGGGAGCGGATAGGAAGACGGTCCAGTTACCAAAGATTTTTTAAAATTTTAATGAATCCAATATCTGGTCATAGAATGATTGTCTTCTAATTCTTCCCTTCATGTTGTGTTTCCTTATGACTGTCTAGTTCTCAGGCTGAGTTCGGAAGCTCCTGGCTCAAGGGAGCAGCTTAGAAGCAAAGGCCATTGCTCATCCAGAGTCCCAAATCTATGATGAAAATCCACACAAAGAGGGAGAACTGGGTGGACTCTATCTTAGTTTTACCATATGTCAGGGACTGAGGCAAGTCAGAATGGGATGAGGGAAGCCCTTCCATTGGCTTTTCTGGAACTGGGGAGAAGGAGGGAGAGATGCAGGATGAAGGGTCCCAGGTGGGCCTGCCCTAATCTCCCTTCTTCGTCTTTTACAGGTCTCCTGGGACTATGAGAAGGTGCAGACTTTTCCACACACACCCAGGGGAGCAGGGAATATTTACCTGCAACCTTGCCTGGGCAAGTAGGTCTAAGGGTATCAGACGGGAGTGGAAATGACCTGGAGCTGAGGACTGTCATGTAGGCCTACTGGGTCTCCAAAGTCCTTCCACAACATGAGTTTTAATGAGCCACATGCTATTCAGTCCTAAGATGTGCCCTATTTTTATTCAAAAAATTACCTATTCTTATGCATTAGAGTATTTCCAAGTTATTTTTTTTAAGATTTTATTTATTTATTTGTCAGAGAGAGAGAGAGAGAGCACAAGCAGGTAGAGTGGCAGGCAGAGGCAGAGGGAGAAGCAGGCTCCCTGCTGAGCAAGGACCCTGATGCGGAACTCGATCCCAGGACCCTGGGACCATGACCCAAATGGAAGACAGCCACTTAACCGACTGAGCCACCTAGGAGCCCCAGGGTGTTTCCAATTTCTTTACAAAATTACACTTTAAATCAAGAACACCAAGGCAGTGCTTGGAAACATTTTTATTAATTTTCTGTCTTTGTTATCAGTGAAGTAGTTACTCCGTTGGAAAGCCATAGTTTTGAGGCCTAGGCCCGTGGAACATAAACACAAACCAAAACTAAACAGACCTGCTGTGTTGGAACAGCCAGAGGGGGAGTTCCTCAAGGGTTCATGTGTTTAAAAGACTCCAAAAGTCATCCTGGTGGGCATCCAGCATTAAGAACCTGTTTACTAATAAGCCCACAGAGATATTTTCTATTTATGGATTTAAGAATCAGTTTGTTTCTCAGTCTATTCCCCTTGAGGTATAGTCTTAGGTAAGGTTCTGAATTCCTCTAAGAAAGAAACCAAGAAAAAAACCAAGTGTGGTGGTGTTTGCTAAGAAACACGAGTTTTCCCCAGCCTTGTTATGAGATGCACAGTTGGGTTTATACTTCGACAAGGAAGATATAGAAGCTCTCCTTTATAGGACTTATTGGGAGATGGTGCCATCCTTGTTATTTTTCATGTGGAAGGGAATATCCAGAGAATCAGGGAGGTGAAAGTTTAAGACCGTTTCTCAAATCGTACTCCATGGAACACTCATGCCCTGAGAGTAGGACAAGGTTTGAGGGGAAAATTAAATTTGTAAAATGAAGCATATATTCTCCAATGTTAAGGTCACAGTTGGTTTCAGAAACGTTTCGGCTGGTGGGAAATTCTACCAGAGGAATTATTTAGCTGCTTTTTTGACCAAATGATACTCTTTATCTTAACATTTTGTGGGGCGCTGGTATACTGTGGAAGAGTTGACCTAGGCCATCCTATGGGGAAGGCTTTATGAATAGCTCTCCAGTTACGACAGAAAGAAAATGGCTTATCTCTTGGCTATATAAATAATCTGGCCTTTATTCCATTAATATCCCTGATGATCTTTCTTAGCCTCAGGGTTGTTGCTTATAAATAAGGGCAATGGGAGGACCAAGCAAATTAATTCAACTACAATCCAGCAAAGTATCTGCCATGATGTGGATGCTTCATTGGTGCATAGACCTGGTTCTACCCCCTTCAGAGTTTTCATAACAATGACTGAATTTATGCCATGTCATCAAGTGCAAGGCCAACCCACCTGCTTGCCTTGGTGAAGGCTCAGACATGCTCATATTTACACGGCTGAACTTGTTCTCCTCATACATGAGCCCACTATACCTCAAGCTCCTTCGAAGCAGAGGTTATGCTTCAGTTACTGTTAAATCCTAGTACAAGGGGGCACCTTTGTAGTGTCGTCAGTTAAGTGTTCGCCTCTTCACTTTGGGTCAGGTCATGATCTCAAAGTGGTGAGATCAAGCCCTGTGTTGGGCTGCGTTCTTAGTACTGCTTAAGGTTCTCCCTCTCCTTCTGCCCCTTCCACTCGTGCTCTCTCTCTAAACTAAATAAATAAATCTTCAAAAAAAGAAATCCCAGTACGGGACTCTCATGGTCTTCTTGGAGCTGCGTCATGGAGCAGTGGTGCACCAAACAGTGTGATACTTGGTAGAAATTTGGTGTTTTCCATTCTTAGCCATTATTTTCATCTCTTGCCTATTCTAGTGAGATATTTGGGGTTCCCCCCTCTCAGTGGGATGAAGTTTTGCTCTTTCTACCCTTCTCCAGACTCATAAATAAGACTCAATAAAAGCTGGCTGGTAGGAACTTCAAGGTAGACCAGACATTGCTCCTTCCTTTCTATGATACTGCAGTGTCTTGCTTCCACATGTATATTCTGATGCCTGCAGAACACTCTGTCCTGAAATCAAATGTAGAACACAAGTCTTCCTGCTGGCAAGGGAGGATTCCATTCATAGTGCACAGTCCTAAAATCGTAAGGGTGGGGACAGAGAGAAAGGACTGGAAACTTAACTGATCATCTCACAGGTGTGGGTCACTCTGCCGGACACTTCACGCTTGCTATCTTCCAACAGCTTTGAGAAACAGATATTATTGTCTCTGTGTTAGATGGCTGCAGGATTTAAGTAAAGCAGCAAGTGCACAGTGTAGTTATATTTTCAATAAAATGGAGTCTGTATTGTTATTCCCCTCCTTCCGAAGGAATAAACAGGCTCAGATCCACTAAGCATTTTTTCCAAGGTTACAGGGAAAAAACAAAACCAAAAACAAAAATGGCAAAACCAGAATTTGAACCAGGTATTCTAACTCAAAAATTTTTGTAGTTTCTGCTCTATATATGGCCTTCCAGAATAGATAAGGAAAAGGGGCTGGGCTTTGTTCCCCAAGGTATAATGCTACTTTCTTGCCCTCTCTCTTTTGTTTTAATCTTTCAAAATTGGGAAATACAACACAAACACAGGAAAAAACAAAGAAAGAATCACAAGTACATCATCATGTATTATTGAGCAGCTAATACTGTGAAAACACCATCCAAGGCTTGAAGGAGAACGTTTCTGAACTCCAGAAACCTCCATCCCAACCTCAGGAATGCCCGAGGAAAGGGTAACTTCACCTTTCTAGGTAATCTTCCTTGTTTTTTTTTTTTTTGCTTAATAGTTTGTATGTATCTCTAACTATAGTAATTTAACTTTCCTTGCTTTAAGAACATTGTATTAATGGATGGTATAGAATGTTCTGTTCTCTATCTCACTTCTTTTAGTCAACAATATGCTTATGAGATTCGTCATACTGCTGCATTTGTCTGGATGAAAATTCATCCAGTTTTCCCAGAACTGCCCTTTGCTTTTTTATTTAAATTAACAAAGTTTATTTTTAGAGCAGTTTTAGGTTCACAGAAAAAGTGAGTGGAAAGTACAGGTATTTCATAGAACCCTGTTCACGGACACTCACAAACCTATCAATATCCTGCCCCTCAGCGAAACATTTGTAACAATGGATGAACTGGCAGTGTTATCACTATCACCCAAAGTCCAGAATTTGCATTAGATTTCACTTTTGCTGCTTGTATATTCTATGGATGCGAAAAAATGTATAGTGGCGTGTATCCACTGTTACACTATCATGGAAAGTAGTTTCACTACCCTAAAAATCTTTTGTGCCCTGCCTGTTCTCCCCTCCAACACCCAACCCCTGGCAAGTTGGGGTATTTTATGGTCTCTATAGTTTTGCCTTTTCCAGAATGTCAGATAATTAAAATCACACAGTATGTAGCCTTTTCCAATTGGCTTCTTTCACTTAGTAATATGCATATAAGTTTTCTCCATATCTTTACACGACTTGATAGCTCATTTCTTTTTAGCACTGAATAATACTCCATTGTCTGTATGTACCATAGATTATTCATTCACTCACTGAAGGACATCTTGGTTGCTTCCAACTTTTGGCAATTATGAATAAAGCTGCTATAAACATTGTGTGCAGGTTTTTGCATGGACATAAGTTCTCAATTCCTTTGGGTAAATACCAAGGACTGTGATTGCTCGATCATATGCTAAGAGTATGTTTAGTTTTGTGAAAAACTGCCAAACTGTCTTCCAAAGTGGCTGTACAAGTTTGCATTCCCACCAGCAATGATGAGAGTTCCTGTTGCTCCACATCCTTTCTAGCATTTGGTGTTGTCAGAGTTTTGGATTTGGGCCATACTAATAGGTGTGTAGTGGTATCTCATTGTTGTTTTAATTTGCAATTCAATGACGACATATGATGTTGAATGTCTTTTCATATGCTTACTTGCCATCTGTATATCTTCTTTGATGAAGTGTCTGTTCAGGTCTTTTGCCCATTTTTAATTGAGTTGTTCATTTTCTTATTGTTGAGTTTTAAGAGTTCGAAGTATATTTTGGATGAGTCCTTTGCAAATATTTTCTTCCAGTTTGTGATTTGTCTTCTTATTCTCCTGACATTGGCTTTTGCAGAACAGCAGTTTTTAATTTTAATGAGTTCTAGTTTATCATCCTTTTTTTTTTTTTACTTTTATGGTTTGCACTTGTGGTATTGAGTTTAAAAATCACCATCACACCCAAGGTTACTTAAATTTTCTCCCATATAATTTTCTAGGAATTTTAGTTTTGCATATTACACAAAGGTCTATGATCCATTTTTGGTTAATTTTTGTGGAAGATGTAAAGTCAGTGTCTAGATTCATTTTTTGCTTGTGTATGTCCAATTGTTCCAGTATTATTTGTTGAGAATAATATGTTTGCTCCATTGTATTGCTTTTGCTACTTTGTCTAAGATCAATTCAGTATATTGATGTGGGTCAATTTCTGGACACTTTAGTCTGTTCTATTAATCTATTACTGTCTATTATTTCTCTAATCCCACACTATCTTGATCATAGTAAGTCTTGATTATAGGTAAGTCTTGAAATCAGATATAGTCAGTCCTCCAACTTTGTTTTTCTCCTTCAGTAGTGTGCTTACTCTTCTGGGTATTTTGCCTCTCTATATAAACTTTAGAATCAGTTTGTCAATATGCACAATAACTTGCTGGGATTTTTTTTTTAAAGATTTTATTTATTTATTTAATTATTTAATTAGAGTGTATGAGCAGGGGGAAGGGCAGAGAGACAAGGAAAGAGAGAATCTCAAGTAGACATCATGCTGAGTGCAGAGCCTGATACTGGGCTCAATTCCACCACCCTGAGATCATGACCTGAGCTGGAATCAAGAGTTGGACACCCGAGCGCCTGGGTGGCTCAGTTGGTTGGTCAACTGCCTTCCGCTCAGGTCATGATCCTGGAGTCCCGGGATCGAGTCCCACATTGGGTTCCCTGCTCTCAGGGGAACCTGTTTCTCCCTCTGACCTCTCCCCTCTCATTCTCTCTCTCTCTCTCTCTGTCTCAATTAAATAAAATAAATCTTTAAAAAAAAAAAAGAGTTGGACACCCAAACGACTCAGTCACCCAGGCACCCTAACCTGCTAGGGTTTTGATTAGTTTTGCATTGAATCTATAAAGTTAGGAAGAACCAACATCTTGACAATATTAAATCTTCCCATCCAGGAATGTGAAATATTTTCCATTTATTTATTTCTTTTTTGATATCTTTCATCATAATTTTGTAGTTTTTCATGTATATCTTGTACATTTTATTAGATTTACACCTAAATCTTTTATTTTTTTAGTGCTAATGCAAATGGTAATGCGCATTTATTTCAAATTCCTTTTATTCATTGCTAGCATATAGGAAAGCAACTGGCTTTGTATGTTAATCTTGTACCCTGCACATTGCTATAGTCACGTATTAGTTCCAGGAGGTTTTTTCTCAAATCTTTCAGGTTTTCTACATAGATTACCATGTTGTCTGGGATCAAAGAGTTTTATTTCTTCCTGCCCAATCAATAGACAGTGTATTTCCTTTTCATGTTTTATTGCATTAGCTAAGACTTCTAGTACAATGTTGAAAAGTAGGGGTAAGAGGGGAAATCCTTGAGTTGTCCTTGATCTTAGTGGAAAAGCATCTAGTTTCTTACCATTAAGTTTGATATTAGCTATAGTGTTTTTGTGTGGAGGAAATTTCCTCTGTTCCTGGTTTGCTGAGAGTTTTTATCATGAATGGATGTTGGGTTTTTTCAAATACTTTTTATGCATCTTTGGATACCATCATGTGATCTTTCTCCCTTAGCCTGTTGATGTAATTGGACTTCAGTCATTGATTTTTAGATGGTGAGCCAGCTATGCATAAGTGAGCTGAATCCCACTTGGTCATGGTGTATGATTCTTTTTATTCATTGTTAGATTTTATTTTGTTGAGGAATTTGACAACTATGTTTATGGGAGAAATTGATCTGTAGTTTCCTTTTCTTGTGTTTTCTTTTTCTGGTGTTGGTCTCATAAAATGACTTAGGAAGTTTCTCTTTACTTCTGTTTTCTGCAAGAGAGGATTAATATGATTTCTTCCTTAAATGTTTGGTAGAATTCACAAGTGAATCCGTCTAGGTCTGAATGCTTTCTGTTTAGGAAGGTTATGAAATATTGGTTAAATTTCATAGATATAGACCTATTCTGGTGGTTTATTTCTTCTTGTATGGTTTTGGAAGATTACGTCTTTCAAGGAATTGGTCTATTTTGTTAGGTTATCAAACTTGTGAACAATAGAGTTATTCATAATATTCCTTGTTTATCCTTTTAATGTCCATGGGGCATGTGATAAAGTTCCCTCTTTCATTTCTAATATTAGTAATTTGTGTCTTCTTTCTTTTTTCCTAGGTAGCCTGGGTAGAAACATTGATTTTATTAATTTTTTCAAAGAATCAGCTTTTTGTTGTTTTGAATTCCTGTTTTAAGTTTCATTGGTTTCTGCCCTAATTTTTATTATTTCATGTTTTTCTCTACTTTGGATTTTATTTATTTACTTACTTATTCTAAAGATTTTATTTATTTATTGGAGAAAGAGAGACAGAGATAGCAAGAGAGAGCAGGAACAGGGAGGAGAGGGAAAAGCAGACCCCCTGCTGAACAGAGCACCTGAGGCAAAGCTCTATCCCAGGACCCTGGGATCATGACCTGAGCCTAAAGCAGATGCTTAACCCACTGGGTCACGCAGGTGCCCCTCTGCTACTTTGGATTTAATTTGTATTTATTTTTTAGTTTCCTAAGATGGAAGCTTAGATTATTGATTTTAGATCTTCTTCTTTTCTAGTATATGCACTCAGTGCTATAAATTTTCCTCTACACACTACATTTGTTGCATCCCGCACATTTTGATAACTTGTATTTTCATTTTCACTTAGTTCAAAAAATTTGAAATATCTTCTGAGATTTAATTTTTGGCCCATGTGTTATATAGAACTGTGTCATTTAATTTCCAAATATTTGGGGGTTTTCCAGCTACCTTTATATTATTGATTTTTAGTTTAATTCTATTGCGGTCTGAGATCTGATGTTTTATGATTTCTAGTATTTGAAGATGTGTTTTTATAGTTTAGAATGTGGTCTATCTTGCTGAATGATTCATATAAGCTTAAAAGGCATATTCTGCTCTTGTTGGATGACATAATCTGTAGATATCAATTATATCTAATTGATTGGTGATGCTTTTGAGTTCAACAACATTCTTACTGATGTTCTGTCTGCTGGATCTGTCAATTTCTGATAGGTAGATGTTAAAGTCTCCAAGTATAATACTGAATTTATCTATTTCTACTTGGAATTCTCTTTAGTTTTTCAATTTTTCTTTTCAGTTTTTGCCTCATGTATTTCAATGTTCTGTTGTTAATATACACATTAAAGAATGTTATATCTTCTTGGCATATACACACACATACACACACATCTATATCTAAATATCTCTCTCTCTCTCTCTCTCTATATATATATATCTGATAACTTTCCTTGTTCTGAAAACTGTTCTGTCTGAAATTAATAGCCACTCTTGCTTTCTGTTGATTGGTGTTAGCATGGTATATCTTTCTCCATGCCTCTACTTTTAATCCTTATGCTTCCTTATATTTAAAGTGAGTTTCTTGGGGTGCCTGGGTGGCTCAGTGGGTTGAGCCGCTGCCTTCGGCTCAGGTCGTGATCTCAGGGTCCTGGGATTGAGCCCCGCATCGGGCTCTCTGCTCAGCAGGGAGCCTGCTTCCCCCTCTCTCTCTGCCTGCCTCTCTGCCTACTTGTGATCTCTCTCTCTGTCAGATGGATAAATAAAATCTTTAAAAAAAAAATAAAGTGGGTTTCTTGTTGACAGTATATAGTTGGATCTTATTTTTTGATCCACTTGGACAGGCTCTGTCTTTTAATTACTGTATTTACTTAAAGTGAATATTGATATAATTGGAATAATATCAACCACAATTATTGCTGTTTTCTACTAGTTACCCTTGTTCTTATTCCTATTTTTGTCTTCCACACTTTTCTCGCTCTTTGTGGTTTTAATTAACCATTATGTATGATTCCATTTTCCTATTTTCTTTGCTTCCTTAGAATATTGATTGTACTTTCTTTCTTTTTTTTTTTAATTATTTTTAGTGGTTGCTCTAGAGTTTGCAATATATATTTATGACCAATCCAAATCCACTTTACAAAAAACTGTATACTGTTTCATGGTAGTGCAAATATCTTATAATAACAAAATATTCCAAATTCTTCTTTCCTTCCCTTTGTGTCATTGCCGTCATTCATTTCACTTATACATAATCATACATAAGCATATATGTATACTTTTGTATATGTGTATATATATATGCAAAGATAATTGAATTTATTGCTACTATTATTATTTTTTAAAGATGAATTCATTTATTTCAGAGGGAGGGAGGGAGAGAGAGAGAGTGAGCAGGAGTGGGTAGAGGTTGCAGAAGGAGAAGGAGAAAGAGAATCTCCAGCAGACTCCCTGCTGAGTGTGGAGCCAGATATGAAGCTTGATCTCAAAACCCTAAGATCATGACCTGAGCTAAAATCAAGAGTTGGACACTTAACTGACTGAACCACCCAGGTGCCCTGCTATTATTATTTTGAACAAACTTATTTTTATATCAAGTAAGAAAAATAAAAGTTTGTATTTTACCTGGACTTACTCATCATCTGATGCCCATTCTTTCTTCATGTAAATCCAAGTTCTTTACTTAATTATTTTTCTATTCTCTGAAGAACTTCTTGTACCATACTTTGCAAGACAGGTCTACTGGCAACAAATTTTCTCAATTTTTGATTGTTGGGAAAGTCTTTATTTCTCCTACACTTTGAAGGATAATTTCTCAGGGTGCAGAATTCTGGATTGGTAGTTTTCTTCTCTCAATACTTTATTTCAAACTATTCTCTATTTAGTTGAATGATTTCTGAGAAGAAATCAGGTTTAATTCTTCTTCTTTTTTTTTTTTAAAGATTTTATTTATTTATTTGACAGAGAGAGAGAGAGCTCGATCATAAGTAGGCAGAGAGGCAGGCAGAGAGGGGGGGAAGCAGACTCCCCACTGAGAAGAGAACCCGATGCAGGGCTCGATCCCAGGACCACGAGACCATAACCCGAGCCGAAGGCAGAGGCTTTAACCCATGGAGCCACCCAGGTGTCCCAGGTTTAATTCTTATTTTTGTTCCTGTATAGGTAAAGTGTTTTATTCCACTGGCTTCAGCCCAGATTTTTTCTTCATCTTTAATTTTTTGAAGTTTGAATGTGATATACTTAGGTATAATTTTTTTTAATTTTTATCTTGCTTGGTGTTCTCTGAACATCCTAGATCTGTGATTTTGTGTCTGACATTAATTTGGGGAAACTCTGAGTCATCATTTCTTTAAGGATTCTTTCTGCAATTGATCCTTTAACAATGTGGGAGCTAGGGGCACTGATTCCCCCTCCCCATGCAGTTGAAAATCTATGTATAATTTTTAAGTTCCCAAAAACTTAACTCCCAATAGCCTCCCCTTATTGACTAGAGGCCTTACTGATAACATAAACCATCAGTTAGCACATATTTTGTATGTTACCTGTATTGCATACTGTATTCTTACAATAAAGTGATCTAGAGAAAAAATCATAAGGAAGAGAAAATACAATTATACTACTGTACTTATTGAAAAAAAAATTGCCTAGAAGTGGGTCCACGCAGTTCAAATCCATGTTGTTCAGGTATCCACTATATTCCTTTCTTTCCTCCCTTTCTGATATTCCTATTATGCATATGTTATACCCTTTGTCGTTGTCCTGGTATTCTTGGATATTCCCTTCCTCCTCCTCCTCCTCCTCCTTAATTTCAGTTCTTTTTTTGTCTTTCCTATTCTATTCTGGAAGTTTCTTTGGGAAGAGATTCTTTGTTCAGGTACGTCCACTCTACTTAGGAGCCTATCCAAAGTCGTCTTTATTCTGTTACAGTGCCTTTTATCTCTAGTTTTTCCTTTTCATTCCTTCATAAAATTTCCATCTTGCTTACATTATCCACCTGTTCTTATGTGCTTTCTGGTTTTTTTTTAAGTTTTTTATTAAAGCTCGTAATGTATTAATTATTTAAAAAAAATCCTTGTTTGGTAATTCCAAGATTCCTGCCATATCTGAATCTGGTTTTGATGTTTGTTCCATCTCTTCAAAATGTATTTTTTTGCCTTTTGGTACACCTTATAATTTTTGGTTGTAATGTGGACATGCTGTACTAGGTAAAAGGAACTGTAGTGAATAGGTCTTATTCATGTGGGGTAAGTGGGGGGTGAGGGCACCTAGTCCTTCAAGTAGGTCTCAGTCTTTAAATGAGTAAGCACCTCTGGACTGTGATTGTCACAGGAGCTTCTCCTTTCCCTCCGTCCCAAACTCCATGGGACAGGATGGTTAGGGGAGGCTGGAGTTGGGTATTTCCCTTCCCTCATGTGGAAGGTTACCACCAGCTAGCATTGCGTATTTTCCTTTCCTTAGGTCATTTAGGCTCTGATAAAACCCCAGCACATAATGTTTCTCCTGAGGTCAAGCCCGGCTCCTTTTCTCCTCCCCCTGCAGGAAGCTTGAGGGTATTTCTCTCTGATACTCAACGTGAGGATCTTACAGAACTCCTAGAGATAAAACTCACAAAAACTGGGTCCCCCCAGAATTTTTTTTTTAATTTTTTTTTAAAGATTTTATTTGTTTATTTGAGAGACAGAGAAAGTGAGAGAGAGCATGAGAGGAGAGAAGGTCAGAGGAAGAAGCAGACTCCCTGTGGAGCTGGGAGCCTGATGTGGGACTCGATCCCGGAACTCAAGGATCATGACCTGAGTCGAAGGCAGTTGCTCAACCAACTGAGCCACCCAGGCACCCTCCCCCCAGAATTTTTGCCTCTCAGAAGTCTCTGGGCCACACTGGGCCTCTATAGACCCCTCGTCCTGGATGTCAAGAATTGTGGAGACAGGGACTTGTGAAGGCATTCAGCCACTGACCTCTTGTGGCCCGTGATCTACCCCAATAACCTGATAAAAATAGAGACTTGGGATTTAGAAAGAAGTATACAGACATTGGCTGTCAAACCCACTCATTCAAGGTTTTTGAAACGTTCTTTGCCCCTGAGGTGCTGTGATGTCAGTCTCTGGTCTGTGGAGTGGAATTTTCCCCTCCTTTTTGATTCTTACTTTCCCTGAGCAGACTGACTTACTCTTCTGTTTATTTTTGCCCTTTCTGATTGACTTGACCAACTAGTGATGTCCCAGGCTTCTGCTGTGCGATGCCACTTTCCCTAGTTCCTTATCTTTGATTCCCACTGACAAGGGAATGTTGAGCCTCCATGACTCCTATTGCTGGAAGACTTGGTACTCTTTCACAAATGTTGAGCTCCGCCTCGGTGACTCAGGAAAGAATCATGCCTCTCAGCCTTCCTAGAAGGTAAAACATGGATAAAGGCTGATGGGCCCAGAGACCCTTACCGAGGGTTGAGTCATTTTCAGGGCCACGTGGCTTATTAGCCCTCTACAGAGATCGGCACGGAAGCACATTGGCAAACCAGATTCTTAGAAGAAGGAAGGGGTGAGCAGAATCCCGGGACTTCCAAGGAAAGAAACAACTCTCTCCACTGTTCCCACATCTCCAAATTCAAATGTTGTTTATGATTTTATAATGGTATATACAATCACACAACAGGAAAGAGCCAGAAAGGGCTTCTGGCTAAGATAGACAACCGAAAAGTGAAGCATTTGTTTGAAAAACTTCAGGCTCTTTCCCCCAAATCTTTTCCTATGCTTAATATTCAGAGAGTCGAAAGAAAAAAAAATAGTTTTTTTTTTTTTTTTTTTGGTTTGGTTTTTAATCAATTGTCCGAGAGCTCTGGGTAGTTTCCTGCAGTTGCCACCCTCCAGCCTCAGCCTGAGATGGGGACACTTGTCCATGAACTGCCTTGTCCCCCAGCGAGAGTTTTTGCTCAGTGCTCTGAAGATGAGGCTTCAGGGTCATCCCAGGTCACTCTTTAGCTCGGAGCGGAGGTCTACACACAGTGGATTTGGCTGTCTCACTGTAGCACCAGCTGGTTGTCTCTGGTAGGAAAGAATTGAGAGAGTATTTTACACCATGGAAATTGTCTTCCAGGCCCAGATGGACCGTCGCTGTTCTAGCTTTGACAGGCCAGGATAGATATATTCAGAAAGCCTTCCAGCTATTTAGTTACTCTTCCAAAACACTGTCAGCACCCATGCTAGGATGCAGGGAGTGGGAAGGAAGTCTAAGTAGGGAACTAAGCCTAGTTAGTATATATTTGCATAATTATCCTGCAGTGAATGGATGTGTGACTGGCGTCAGGGCGGCGGTCGCCTGTGGACACTGGAAACCAGGAAGGAGTTGAGCCCCCCCCCCAGTCCTACTCCCCCCATCCACCCCTGGCCCGGGGCAGCACCTGGGACCTTTTGCACAAACTCCTGTGCATTTTAAGTGTCAGGTTAAAAAGAAAAGCAGGACTCCTCCAAGTCAGCTCACCTGGGAGCTAGAGAAGTTTGGGCCCCAGGCCCTCGGATCGGCCCTCCCCTCAAGGCCAAGGTTCAACCTGTGGCCACCTCCGCCCGCAGTCTGTCCTAGAGGTGATGAAAAAGGACTGGGAAGGGCAGCAAGATCTCCCTGGTCACTGAGGAGCAAAGAGGAAGTCTTTTTATAAAATGATTATAGAGATACTATAGAATTCATGGCAGCAGCACCCTGAATTTAAATATAGCTCTGTGACTGTTAGCAAAATGATGTGGTTATGAGCTGACTATTAATATAGCTGTTTGCCCGAGACAGACAGAAGGGGGCTTGGGGAGGGGGGAAGGAGGAGGGGTAGAGAGGAGTAGGGGAGGGAGAGAGAGAGGGACCTTCACCTGAGCTACAAAAAGCTCATTTAATTTTAGGCTAAATACAACCTTTTTAGGACTAACCTTCGCTCTTTTTGGTTTGAAACTTCTTAAATTAGAGCTTCCCCCAGTTTTTAAATTGATCAGTCAGGGAGAGTGAGGGACATTGAGTCAGAATGTGGTGGCCCTGATGTACCCTGCAATCGTTTATCCTACAAAACAGTTTCTTAGGTTGCAGAAGTTCCTGAAATGTCAAATATTTCCCCCATTCATGCCATTGTTATTTTTAAACGAAATTTCTTCAAGCTCCCTCGATCCACACATTTGAAAGAAAGGCAGTGCAATTCTTGATGTGGAATTGAGTTGTGAGGCTTTTCCATAAGAAAACCCTGAGTGGTTTTTTCCTATCATCTCTCTCTCTCTCTCTCTCTATCATCTATCCATCTATTTATTATTTTGTTTTATATCAGTCTCTAAACACATAGACTTCAGACTCTGGTGTCACAATAATCTATACTTTAAAAATCACTTGTGAAGTAGTTTTACTGCTTTATCATTTTTCATTCAGCACATTAAATAAGCCACTGCTCTCTTTAGGTGGGAATTTCTAATTGTGTTTTGACGGACCAGTAAGTAATCACTGAGCTGTTCATTGCCTTACATAACTCTATTAATGACCCTATGATGGCTGATTTTGAATAAGCTTGAAATAAACTTCCTTAAAAGAACAGCTCTGGAAGGGAACAGGCTCTCTCAGGTAAGGCAGCTGACTTATGCTCCATGTAGTAAATGACTCTGTGTTTTAAGTGAAACACCAGACTGTTGGCTATTAGCCAGTTTCATGGAAATAGAAAAAAAAAATGCTCTTCTCCTGTGGCAGTATTTCCATCACTTCTCTCATTTAATGGTCCAACAGGGTCTATATTTTGCCCAAGATATTCATTAGAGGGGAAAGGAAAATACGAATATTATATTTTCCACTGGAACCAAAATTAGGCAACCTAATTGGGCTGGCTTTGAAGAACCACAACTACCCCTAATTTTCTTTTTTGTTTTAAGTCAACATTGCTCTGACTAATACAGACGAAGTCGGAGAGTTCATGAGGAAAAATAGATGTTTCCTCTAAATAATCAATCCAAAATGAAATCGTCCCTTGTCATTACAGTTATGAATCATAAGGATAAGTTTTCAGCTAGCTTTTGGAGTCAATTGAAATCATTTCCTTCATTCTAATCAGCGTATATATATTGAGCACTCACTTGGGGGGTGGAGGGCAATGGTCAGAGAAAGATGTCTGTGTCTGAGTACTGCCTTTAAGGGAGGAGGCGAGCGTTCAGGGTTGAACACCACCTACTGGAGAATGGCTCCTTACAGGAGTTTATATTTCTTAAGACTTTTCCATGTTAGTTTCCCCTCAAATCCTTCCCTTGAAATTTAATGTATCACCTGGAATGGAATTTCTGAATGTATGAATTTCTGAAAAGGATAAATTCCTGAAATTCTTGAAAGTATAAATTTCTGGTAGACTATTTCCCTATTCTAGTATTGAAATGCCTTGGGCTATTGGATTTTCACTATCTATGTGAAATGTAATATGAATTACACTACGCACTATAGTGAGAAAGGTCCAGAAGGCTCTGATCATTCCCATAAAACACCCATGTGAACTGTATATACAGTTCACGCGTTGTCCCCCTGAACAACATGGGGGTGGGTGGCTAGGGGGTTAGGGCCACCGACCCCCATGCAGTCAAACTTAATTAATAGCCTAGTATCGATGGGAGGCCTCACCATTAGTCAATTAACACATGATTTTATGTCATATGTATTATATACTGAATTCTAAGTATAAAATAGGCTAGAGGAAAGAAAATGGTATTCAGAAAACATAAGGAAAAGAAAATATATTTACAGTGCTGTGCGGTATTTATCAAAACAGTTGTGTTTATGAGTGGATCCGAAGAGTTCAAACCTGTGTCGTTCAGGGGCACCTATATTTGTGTGTGACACAGGCTTATGTTTCTATTAGGCCTTGTTGGCCATTTATTGGTATTCTCTACAGAAAACACCATAATTTATGTTTTTTTAAAGATTTATTTATTTATTTTAGAAATCGAGAGAGACAGCACGAGCAGTAGGGACAGAGGAAAGGGGGAGAGAATCTCAAGCCGACTCCCCATTGAGGTCTCAATCTCCTGGCCCTGAGATCACAACCTGAGCTTAAACCAAGAGTCAGAGGCTTAACTGATTGTGCCACCTAGGTGTCCCCACCATAATTTATGCTTAAAAAAAATACTACCCCTTGAAAAAGTCGCTCAATATCTGCAGATGCTTCTCAACCGTCACTGGAGCTGTAGTATTATTTTTTTCATTGTATGCCCCTTTTCTTCCTTCGTGCAATCCAAGACATTTTGACTTTCAGTTCATCGAAATTATTGGACATGCTCTTCCTGATGGTCGTGTTTCCTACAAAGTATTTTTCAGATGAACCTGTCAAAAATATATGTTTGAGCAAAGCCCTCATTGTATTTGTTTTTGACTTAAGTTCCAGTTACACTAATTACCAAGGCAGAACTGGGATTTCCTTTTCTCATTATTAAAGCATACAACTCCAGTCATAATGGGCTACATTATCCTGCCACAAAGACACTGATTCTCAAATGCTTAATGCCTTGGTCAGAGCTTATTAGCCTCTTGCAAGTGGCTCCTGGACCGGCGAGGGTGCAAGGAGGGAGAGGTTGCCAGAGGTCTTAACCTGCATCCCAAGATGAGGGAATGAATGATGTCATTCCAAGTGTTTACAAAAAGGAAGAAAGGAAGAAAGGATGAAAGGAAGAAAGAAAGAAAGAGATAAAGCAAAAAAGAATCACATTATTATCGCAATGTTCCCAAACACCAGAGTCTCATTATGATAATGAAGTTTTTCTCCATCTGCATTTAAAATTTCACCTGAAAAACCCTTTATGCTTTCTTCCACTTAAAGTTTAAGTTAAAACAGAATCTGGCCAATGTCCATCAACCTGAAGGAGGCAGCCTGGGAAAATGAGCATTCTCCCCAAGAAGAGGTGCTGCTGCCTTGCATGTTAAGAGGAAAACACAGGCAGCAGGATTCCAGCAATTTTCAGGAAGCTAGTCTTTGTGACTCCTGTCAGGCAGTTCCATAGATATTTATTGAACAGCCTTAGGTGTTAGGCTCCATTGTAGATATTGGGGAAATAGCCAGAGCATTTGTAAAATGGATGGAGTCCATGGTCCCAGAAGGGTGCTGGGGACAGACTTGCACCTGCTTCCCTCTCTTTCCAAGCCCATGTTCTGTCCCATTGGGAGTATGAAACCAGCCATGGTGGGTGGGTTTCCACCCCCAAAACCAGCAAGTACTGGGAGTCAGCTTTTCTTCCCTCCATTCAGAGAGCTGGTTGTTAAGTATTTTCAGCACACCACTATCTATCCTCTCCTGGAGGTCAGAGGGGAGACAAAGCATAAACGATGAGTATGTGGTCAAGTCAGGTGCTGATTGTACTATGAAGATGAACAAAACATGGTGGGAGATAGATGGAGCGATGGATTGGAGTGGCTGAATTATTAGACCATCTGCTCGTCAGGGCGCGAGTAGATAACATGGAAGGCAATATGGTTTGCCTGAAAAGGTCCTGGGGAGGGGAGACAGGAGGCCTGGGTGCCTGTCCCTGTCATTCTGTAATTTTTTTTGCAAGTCACTTAGCATTTCTGAACCCCCATTTTCTCATTTGTGATGTAACTGGATCGAACCAGGAATGATTGCTCTCTGCTCTGGGATTCTCTGCTGATTTTTCAAGCTGGAGGACTAAGTGGAATTTCTCTAGCCAAGCCAAAAATCTTCCATAGGGGCAGAAACAAATAATATTTAGAAATAATATCTAGAAAAAATGATAATCATTACCAGATTCATTATAGTCCTGTAGATATCTCACGGTATTTATGAAAGAACAGGGTCTTGGGAATCGAGAGGAATCAGACGCAATTGCTGTGTGACCTATATTACAGAGCAAACGGGGGCACAGACTTTGTGGAAGTATTATCTAGAATGTTTTTACAGAAGGAAGGGCTGTGTGTGTGTCTATAGCAGGGAAATGAATTCTCTTGAAAAAAAAAATTTTCTAACATAATTATTGCCCTAGTGATGAATAAAGCAGGATCCCGGGATGCTCCAAAGTTTCCTTGTGGCCAGATTGCCACCTTGGCCTGATAAGCAGAGGAGAGAGACCATAGTGGGAATGGAATATGTCTTCTTTACCGTCGACCAGCACCTAGGGTCTGAAAGACATCTCCTTCCCACTCCAGGTGAGAGCCACACAGCAAGGAAGGTGACTGTCCTACCCTAGAGAGACAAGCCTGCAGGAAGGGATATGGTGGAGAGTCGGGACCCCGGACTTGAAGTCACAAATTCAAGTTCCTCTTCTGCCGCTGACTAGCGGTGACATATTAGGCAAATCAGTTAAGTCTTTGAGGCTTGGGTGTTTTCTTTTTATGCTTTCTTTCCCCCTTTTTTTTTTTTCTTTCATAAAATGAGAAGACTCATTGTCTCCTAGAGCCGCTCTCTGGATTAAATGGCGATAAGATATACACTAGGGCTCCGCAAACTGTGTAATTATGAAGCGTTATTACCATGACATTTCCCCCTCATTAGTAGAATATTTTTTCTTCGTAGGGGTTCCCCTTTCTGGCTGCAAATATATTTGATGCCACTTAGATCGAGTTCTAAAAGGCAAGCATACGGCCAGTTTTCTATGAGAGAGACGTTTTGTCATGGTTACATAACGGCAACACGGGGAATTGTAGAGACAGGGAAGGGAGATCAGATCAGCTAGGCTCAACTTAACACCGAAAGGGTGTTTCCGAGCCTGGAGTAATTAGTTTAGATGCTGAACCACAAATAAACATATTTCCGATGATGAAAATAAGCTCCGTGGATGTCTGGATGTAGTAATTCTTTTCTTTACAACTTTGGAGCGCTCGGCTCACTGAAAAAAAAAATAAATACATAAATAAAAGGGCGATAAAAGGAAACATGAATATGAAAACTGCCTTCATTCCCATCTTGATTTTTTTTTTTTCCTTTTGGTCCAGAAGCATACTGGAGCTGCACGCTGTCTTCTCCAGCATCACTAAAGCTTTTATATGATTTTAGATTTCAAAGCTACAGGTGGCCTACAAGTGCCATACTTCAAAGACAGTTTTGATTAAATGAAACAATATTTGTGTAATACAGACCCTGGATCTTTGAACTTTTCCTGTTCAATTCATCCTACAAAGGTTCAATCAGGAGAGATCAGAAGACACTGCGCCCTGAGCCATTTCCAGCTGTCACTCAAGTTTGTCTTTTCAGATATCTTTTATATCAATCCAGGAACAACAATTTATTTTGAGGATGTAATAATCATAATTCAAAAGCCACTTTCAAAGAGGCAATGTCGTCTGCTAGCGAGGGTGGTGGAGGCCCACATAAGCGCTATTTGAAGTGAAATTTTAAGCCTTGGCAGCCTTGTGATTCCTCGTCATGTTACAACTTGTCTTACTATTGATAACTTGCACTTACTGCCAACAAAAAAATCTAGCCCAAGAGACCCAGCGTTTGGTGAGCCTTTGTATCAGTGACTGGAGCATATTTCCCTTCTGAATCTTGTGGTTTTGCCTTCAGTGAAAGAAAAACTGATCCTAACAGTTTTAAACTTGTTAATTCAAGCCATATGTCAGAAACCCGGTCTCCATATGGTGCCATACCACCTTATATTTACAGGGGGCTGCTTTTCAAAACATTATTCTAAAAGCTATATTTGCCCCCAAGTTAATATGTGCCATCCTCTGCTATTGAATACTGTTTTTAAATCTTGCAGGCTAGGAAACTGCAGGCTGATAGAGCAAAAATATACTGGTTATTAAAAACTAATTACTGACTGTTTTATTGGCAAAAATGCGCTAATCAAGTCCTTGAGGAGGAAGTGTGCAGAAAAGGAGGATGCCTTGCCAATCTTCTCTTGGTAAATATGGCAAAAAAAGAAAAGAAGAAACCGAGAAAGGAAAATCATAACCTTTGTTGATTATAAATAAGACTTGGATGTTTTGGTGCAAAGGGTCCACAGCGGAAGTGGAGTTACTGCCGAAAGACAAAATCTCTTTCTGATCTCAGCTTTGAGGAGAAGGTAGACATGAGGGGAAGACTCCAAATAGCCTAAAAATCCCGAGACCAGCAAAAGCCTCCTCCACTCTGCTGCTTTTAAATTGGGGTCTCCAGCCGGCGATCCCACTGACCCAAAATATTAGGAAAGATTCTCCTACTGACTATTGAGTTCACTTTTCCAAACACCTACAAGGAGACTACAGATGGATTAGAGCATAATTATCTTCCAACAGCTTTGTTTGCTCTTCAGAGTCCAAGCAAGCGTGGTTTTGATTTGAGAGATGAGCTTTTGAACGCAGTTGGCACTATATAGACAGTCGGTGCATGTAAAACATATCATTTCTTTCTTTTTCTGGATTAAAAAAAAGTGTTTTCCTTGTGTCTGTTTCCTAGTGGGCATTTGTAGCTCTGTCTTACTTTGGAGACTTGCAAAGTTCACTGGCAAGATTCGTACATGTGGAGGACTGCCTCCTCTGCTACACTGCTTTTGCTGCTGGCTTCAATTCGATTTATTCTACACTGAGTCACTTCTTCTCTTTTTGTATGTTTGTCACACGTTTCTCCCCTATTCCTTCATATCCTTTCTCCCGTGGAACTCCTTACCTTCTTAGATCCTTCTCTCCTTCCTTCCTTCCTTCATCCCTCCTTCCCTCCCTTCCTCCTTTCTTTCCCCCCTTCTCCCTCCCTTCCTCCCTGCCTCCCTCCCTTCCTCGTCTTTCCCTCTCCCTCCCTCCCTCCCCCTTCTTCCTTCCTCCCTCCCTTCTTTCCTCCCTTCCTCCCTTCTTTCCCTTCTTTCTCCCTTCCTCCCTCCCTATCTCCCCTCTTCCTTCCTCCCTCCCTTCTTTCTTTCTTTCCTTCCTAACAAATCAAAAAATGGCATGAGGTTTCTCTTTGAAACCTAAGAAATGATTCCAAGACATTTTCTAAGTCATAAACACAATATCAATTATAAATATTGCAACGCATCTAAAACTTTCCCCATGACAATAAAACGGTTGTTATAGGCATAGTTTCCCAATTATGAGCAATTAAATCAAGAGAGACATAATTTGAGGGTTCACCTTTTTCCTCAGGCCTCAACAAATATGCAGACCAATGCCTCTACTTTAAAAGGTGGACAGTGGGATGAGAAACGATGGATGCATTCAAGGGAATGATGGGTTTCACCACTTAGTAACTCTTCATGTTTCAGTAACAACCTCGCTTCTAAGAACAAAGCTTAGCAGTTTTCTGAAATGAAAAACTCCTAACATGTGAACAGTGTGGCTCAAGGATGGAGAGAAGGAAACCATTCATCCAGGATCTTCCCAGTTAGTTTAAGTTCCCAACCAATCAAACCAGCAGGGCAGGAAACCCCCTTTACCAGTGTGGTGGTAAGGAAAGGATGGAGGGAATGGGGTACATTACCTCTCACCCTACGTTCCTGCTGGATTGAAAGAACTCAGGCAGCCATCCAGTGTAGGATTGAAGGGAAAGATTTAGTGCTTTGTCTAGACTATCAGGTAAAACAACCCAAATAACCCACGGCTTGGTGGTGCTCTGTTATTTGCAGCTGGCGTTAAGACAGAAGTAATAATCAACTATGATTTCCAATAGCAGATTAGCCAGGTCACTATCTTAGTCTAGGAAAGACGTCTTTTCTGATAAACGATCCCTCCAATTTCCCATGCTATGGAACGAAAGTAACGTTTCCAGATTAGTCCAGCAGTAAAATTGCTCTGTGGTTAATTCCTTACCAAGGTAGAAAATGAGTATCTTACAAGTGGGCATTTCTTAGGGATCTCAAATTCTTTAGCTGCATGTTGTTTTGTTTGTTTATTTTTCGGTGCTTCCCTCCTACTTATGTCTCTCACGAAGACTGATGCTCGGTCATCCCTCAAAGGCTCCTAGAGAAACTTGTAGATCACTCCCCCGCTTCTTAGTTGGCATTATAAGAAAATTCTGGTTCTGATATACATACACTTCCTAAATCAAAAGAGACACTTTCTGATTGATGCCTACAATAAATACCACATGAAATTCTGTGAAGCTGAGGGCTCTCAAGTTATAAAAACAAGTAAGCTTTGGTCTTGGGAGAATGGGATTTTTTTGCATGGTTTAAGAATAAAAACATATTACCTTAATAGAGCCCTGTAATTGTGCATTCTTCATATGCTGCTCTCAGGAAACATCTGGAATTGCCACTGAGGATTTATATCAGAGCTACCTGAGCACAATCTAGTATTTAATCGAAGCCACCACTGTTTCTACCCTGGCTCTCATGGAACTCTATGTGGAGGAGGGCGGATGAGGGAATTTCTAAGGGACCCAACTGCCGGACAGTTAGTAAATTCTCTTCTAACAAACTGAGCCACTCAGGACATATTAGGTTAACTGACCATCAGCCGTGATTCCACATGGCTAAGATAAATTACACATCATGAAAGGCCCCCCAGGCTGCAGCTTCTGATAAATTATTAATGTCACAGAATCAAAATGATTAAGTTGTAAACAGCATTTTTTTTTAACTGAGGCTATTTGAAATAGTCTCCCGTTTTCTTCCCATTTCTCCTCAGATATTACCACTTCTGTTGTTTACAATGAGGATAATAAAACATTAATCGAATCTTTAAAACATAAATAAGTAATGGTTTCTTGTTGAAGTAAATAACAAATAACTACAATCTGACAGTAGAGTTTGTCCCTCCTCCGTATTAATTAGAGTTGCCTTTTAAGAATTTTACATTTCATTATATATAAGTGAGTACATTTATGCATTGTCGCTGCCACTTAGGATTTTGTTTTCTAAAATATATAGTTACAGGTCCTGGCCTTTGGAAATAATGGTGCAACACGTATCTCATGGAAGGGAACTGATGTTTTAGTAGGAACAGGAAACAATATGTATAGTAGTTACATTAATCATTACATTTTCTTAGTCTAAAAAACACTTTGCATATTTCAAAACTGCAGATTAGAATGTGTTGTTCTGAAATATGCATAATTTAATTTTAAATCTTTTTTTTTAATTTTATTTATTTATTTATTAGAGAGAGACTGAGAATGAGAGGGGAGAAGAAGGTCAGAGGGAGAAGCAGACCTCCCGCAGAGCCGGGAGTCCGATATGGGACTCGATCCCGGGACTCCGGGATCATGACCCGAGCCGAAGGCAGTCGCCTAATCAACTGAGCCACCCAGGCGCCCGCATAATTTAATTTTAGAAAAAACAGAACCACAAGTCCTAAATTACGTTTTCCTATCGATTGCCTTCAATATGTTTGGTCCTAGCCTTTGTTTTATTTATAAAGGTAAATATAGATGTTTTAAAATGATTTCTTATTGTTCTGTTCTCTTTGGATAAAGAAACTTCCACTAAGTTTTCAGTCAGACTACTTACACCTTGTGAAATAAAAATTCTGTGATCGTGTGGCTTCGTCGGTTAAGCATCTGATTCTTGGTTTCAGCTTAGGTCATGATCTCAGGGTCACAGGATTGAGCCCTGAATTGGGCTCTACACTCTGCAGAGAGTCTGCTTGAGGATTCTCTCTACCCCCTTTCCTGCTTGCGCACGCACGTGCTCTTTCTGTCTCTCTCTCAAATAAAGAAATCTTTTAAAAATCATATATATGTTAAAAAAAATTAAAACAAAAATTCTGTCATCAATATGCAGATGCTTAGTGGTTACTCAGCAGCCAGTGCCCTTTCCCCACCCCAAGCATCCCTACAAATGGAACTTTGCATTGTCAGGCATCTGGTTGAGACTACTTGACGTCAAGGTCAGCAGACCTTCCAGGCCAGACAAAAGATGAATCCTGATGGATGTCAGTTACCCTAATCTCCTTTCTACTGGCAGTGACTGGTTGAAGAGTGAGCATGTGTGCAGCTACACTCAGGGCAATCAATGAGACCTAAGGGGGAAACTTGCTTGGGGGTGGCAGCCAGAGATAGGGGAGTGGGACAGGAGATGGATGGGAGGGGAGGAGGTTTCTTTCCTCAATAAAAAGACAAAAATCTTTTGAGACAAAACCCTTCTGTCTGTCTCCTCCTTTTGACTTAAACATATGCGTGATGCTGGAGACGCAATCACCCCTATGCTTTTGACCCTTGAAGGCATCATGAAGTCAAGAAACCAGTGCCTGCATCCGCCTTCCACTGGGCTTCTTGTCATGGAGAGATAAGCTCCTGGCTTTTTCAGTCATTCTACTCGGGCTTCTCATTCCTTGTAGCCAAATGTGGCCTAACTGATAGAATTAGTAGGAGATTATGCTCTTCAGAAATGAGACCAACCAGCCCACTAGTGTCCAACATTAACTCATGCAATGATATTATAACTGCTTTTCCAGTAAAGTGACTATTTTAAAAGATACTATTTTTGTACAATTTCTCTTCTCTAATAAAAAAAATGTGTTATTCTGAAATCTGGGGTGATACTTCCTGAGTTAATCCCAATTATATTTATTAGTAGAAAATGCTTGATATGTCAGAGAAAACAGAACCACAATTATTGCAATGTCTGAGGGACAGAAGGGCCTTTGTCAAACTTTCATCAACTTCTATTAACTCATTTGTTTGAACCCAGATGTCTGGATATTCCCCAAGTCTTCATGCCTACTAAAGTAATGCTGTCCTTTAAGAATTAAGGAATGCTCTAACACTTATCCCATATGTTGTAGGAATAGTGTTCTCCCTGACTTTGGTCGGTGATATTACATTTATCCCCGTGGCCTTTGGTCTGATCTCTGGCTCATTTGCTCCTGTTTCCTTCTCTCGCCTGTACGGCTGACCCAGGGGAAAAAAAAAAGTGGTTACTTTTCCAGGACTGCATTTATTCTTTCAAAACATACTTTTAAAACTTTCAACCATGTGGATAAAGATTCACGTTGCTGAGATCCAGCAAGATACTGTTTGGAAGTGCCTAGTACGAGTGTACACATGAATTTCTTGCCTTTCGTGGTGAGCCTCTTGATTACATGCACAAACTCTGGCTCAGTAGGCCTGGATTTCAGCCCCTGCTCCAGTCCTTTCTGGCCCCTGACAATATATTTGGTCTCCATGATAATAAAATGGGACCATAGTAACACCTAACACAGTAGCGGAAATGCAACACTGCAAAAAAACCTACCTGGCACAGACACTATTATTATTATTATGGTTTGACTTATTTTTCCCCTCCAGCCTCTCTTTAGCAGGTGCATGCCTGATATCACTCTTTCCTTTCATCTTGTGCATTAGCCTATGGATATCAAAACAGCAGTTACAGGGCGAACTTATCCCAGAATTTGTGTAATCCACACTGCTGTATGTGATTTATTTCATTAAAACAGAACCTTGCTAGGTATCGAGGATTTTATTTGATTTTTGTTTTGTTTTGATGTGTGGACTACACATTGCTTTTGATGTCCTTAGTGCTTTTATGGGCTCATTTGATGGGGGTTTGTATTTGATCTGGGGCTTTCACTTTCCTGAATTTCAAATGTGTCTGCACAGAGAGCAACATTTATGGTCTTTACTAATCCTCTCTCAAAACAACAGAATTCATGGAATACACCAAGATGGCCTGTTTTGAGTTCAGAATTAGCTTATTCTCTTAGTCCCTTTAAAAACTGGAAGATTTGATGGCCTTCAATAAGCTCCAGTTTTTGTCCTTTAGCTAGAAAGAGAACATTCTAAATATAATGAGTTCCTTCTGGGAGAGTTCTTTATTCATCGTGCTGTATCAAGTCAAAAACAACTGTCCGAAAGGTTTTGATGATCCAAACACATTTCTGCTCATTTGGGTAAGGCCAATGAACTCATCTGAAGATCAATTAATTTCTATAGGTGAGGTAACACACAGATTCCTAGGTGCCTCCACAGAGAATATTTTAATAGGAATGCTTTATTTTTGTTTTTTGGTTTTTTTTAAAGAAAACAAAATGCCATTCTCTACATAGGAAAGGTGACATTTTTGAAAATCATTGACATTTTTCTATATCCTGGGCTATTTCAAGGAGTGACATTATTAAATTAATTCAGCAGAAGTAGAAAAATTGCCCACAGAGTATTCAACCAAAGAGAAAGTCCAAATGTGTAAATATGATCAACTGCTGAAGAATTCATATGTTTAGAATTACTCTTAATTTCATGACCTTGAGTCTCCTCTTATCGAGCTGATGACGCCAGGCAATAAGGATTGGATTTAAATGTATGCCTCGTGTTTTAGTTCCATTATTTCTCTTCAATTCGACAACATTTTTGTATATAAAAGTATCAGTATAATAAAATATCAGTAAATATGCTTAAAATAGCTATATTTCTGAAAAATTTGTCAGTAAAATGGAAAATTTTTAAAGATTTTATTTATTAGAGAGAAAGCATGAGAAAGAGTGAGAGAGAGAGAGAGCAGGAGCAGGGGCAAGAGGAGAGGAAGAAGCAGACTCCTTGCTGATCAGGGAGCCAACAAGGGGGTGGTTCCTAGGACCCTGGGATCCATCGTCCAAGGCAGGAACTAACGTTACCAATAATTTACATATGTATATATCTCAGTTTTAAAAATGTTTCTATTTTGTATATGGATATATGGCTATAATGAACATAATATAGCAACACAGTAGTACCCTCCTTTTATTCCCACAAGCCTTTTTTTTTTTAATTTATTTGCAAATGTTCTGGTGTCTCATCAGCTGGAATTAAGTAGGTATGTCTTTGGGACCACATAGTGGTCTGTATTCACTTTGGTGGATACAAGAAGGGACAAACCAAGAGCTAGAACAAAAGTGTATCACCCAACTTCAGCTAGAATCCAGTGGGAACATCTGAGCATGCTACACCTGAACTCTTAAGGGAGGAGAGAAGAGCTGCTCTTCATCTATTTTCAAAGAAAATTTGTTGGAAAAGTAGTGAACAAATAAATGGTCATTGTAAATCAAAGGTATTAATCTCATAGACCTTCAGTCTAGGAAACAAAGTTTTTCTTCTTCTAATACCCTCCCCTGAAATAAATTTACTAGTGAATCCCAAAGATTTAGTGCAACAAGTACAATTCATGTTTGCTTTCTTCTTTTCTAGAATTTGGCAATGTCTCCGGTCTTCATGGAGAAACCTAGTAATTCCTAATTATTTGGGGACTGAGTGTCTATGAAAATTAGCCCTGGCTCTATGAATTTAAGGCAATGCAAATTTTAGAACACCTTGGCTGTTACAGAATTTTCATCCAAAATAATGCCATTTTATTGTGTGTGTGAGTGCAAGGGTATGTGAGTGTACATATGTACATACGCCGTAAGACATAGTCTACCGATCTCCAATGTAATGCAGTATATTAAAGAGGACAGGAACCACCATGTCTGTTCTACTTATTATTTTTTCCTCAGTAAATTATTTAGCAGAGTAAATGGCACATACTAGGCGCTTACTATATATTTATTGAATGAGTGAATGAATGAAGGACTATATATTGAGTGAACAAATGAATGAATGAATCCAGAAAATCTTGCTTTGTTGACAAATTGTCTTGGGGAGTAAGTGTGTCTTGTATGCAGTTCTGAGCTTCCAAAACTTGGCTTCAAAGTCCCATATTTTACTCAATAATTCTCAGTCTCCTGAGTATTTATCGTGAGCAGTGACATCTCTGAAGGGCCTTGTAGCCAAAGCTGGGAATCTGATTCTGTAATGTAGGTTTCTTCTAAATACCGATAACTTCCAAACTTCAAATTCCTAAATTCTTTCCTGACTGTCCAGAGTCACATATCCAACTACCTGCTTGAAATGTCTACTCCGATATTTGCATTTCAACTTTATATGTACAAAAGAAAGATCCTGCCTCCTTACTCCCCAGCCCATCCTTCTCTTAGCCTCCCCCCCTAGCAATTAAGTGCACCATTCATAGACATACCCTTACGCTGGTGCCCCCAGATCATTAATGATCCTTCCCTTGCCCACATTTCTCCCCATTGAACTCTTAGCAATCTCTTGGAAAGTCTCTTCAGAATATAGCCTGAACTGATGTCTCATCAACCCCATTTCTACCACATATGTCCAAGACGCCATTATTTCTTGGCTCAGTAATAGGCGATAACCTTGTAACTGACTCCTTTCCCCCCCTTTTTTTGCTTCTCTATGATTCATTTCCCCCAGTAAAGTCAGAAGGATTTTTCCATTCATGACTCCTCCTTATACTTCCTGCATCTCACCATCATACTTCGAATTATAACCCAATTCTTGAGCAGAGCTTACACTTTCCACTGACCTGGATTCTGATTCATTCTTCTTTGTCTCCTACAGTACTTTACCTCTTATACTCCGGTCCCAGTACAACGTTCCCTCCACAGAGCGTTCTTGCTGCATTTGGACATACCAACATATATTCCCCCTAATCTTTGGGCCTTTGAGCCAGCTATTCTCTTTTCTTGGAAAAGCTTTTGTTGAGATATTCCAAGGGCTTCAAATGATGACAAATGTCATCTTCTCTGTCTCCTTGTCTGAAGATCAGCCACACAATTGTATCTGATAGAGCCCCACCAGAAAAACAAATAAACATTTATACTTCATATCATGTCATGCTGCCTTTCTTTTGACACTTCTTAATATGGGACATTATCATCTTTGATTTTTTGCATCTTGATTTTTTGCTTCTCAATATGGACATTATCATCTTGATTTTTTTGCCCTACTGTCCCCAGCTGGGACAATAGGTCTGATACAGGATATGTTGGATGAGTATTTGTTAAAGTGATGGTTAGAACAAGGGACGAGAATATACATTCTATACAGGCATTTTTAGAAATATATATATATTTTAATTGAAAGTATTTCTGTACAATAGATATACCATATCAAGCTCCTTCCTCAGCATGCATATCCTATGTTGGTATTTTATTTAATTTTTTTTTTAAAGATTTTATTTATTTATTTATTAGGAAAGAGAGAGAGTGAGAGAGCAGGTCAGAGTGAGAAGTGGACTCTCCATGGAGCTGGGAGCCCGATGTGGGACTCGATCCCGGGACTCTGGGATCATGACCTGAGCCTAAGGCAGTCGCTCAACCAACTGAGCCACCCAGGGGCCCCTATGTTGGTATTTTAAATAAGATATCTAGTTAACTTGCAAGGGTTGCCTATAGACTTCTCTCTGACAGACTTCTTTCTGTTGCCCAGGCCCAATCTAGCAGCATAGTTCCCTAGAATCAGCAAATCTCTGTAAAATTTCACTGACTTTCATGTATCTGGGAAGTCCTATTCAGGGAAATCAGCTGCAGCTTTTGGCATCACCAGGACCGTACCCAGTTTTAATTTTTCCTGTCCATCCAGTTAAGGGATTTTGTAGAGTAAACAAGCATGAAATGAATTTTCCATAGTAATTTAGTCATTTAAGGAAGACTCAGGTCTGGGAACACTTTGAGAAGTGGTGCCAAGTTCTAGACTTCCCCTTTTCCTTCTGTAACACTGATTTCACTGATTTTAGTTGGGCAAAAATACCAAAGGCAATTAATTTGTTACTAAAAACAATTACAACAATTATAATATAATTGTGGTTCTTCCTTGGTAACTCTCCACAGCATAAGATGGTTTATCAGTGTTGAGCATCCTGATAATAAATTGTCACAGTTCACTGAATGATGTGGCTCACCCTCCCAGCCAGACGTGGCTTCATTACTGGCCCATTTTCTTCTAATATAGAAAATTGGAACTTGGGAATTGTACAAGAATTATTTATATTAAATCATCTGTGAAAAACTAGAGGGTGGGTCTTATGTACCATCATTAGAATTCAAATGCTATGTAAAAGCAGCAATTTTAGATTATTTGGATCTGGCTCTAACCTGGTTCCACGAATACCCTAGAACTAACTTCCTGACCATGTGTCTTACATGTTTCTATCATGAAACATTTCTATTTAGTGACAGTCTCCTCCTCCAGTCCTTCCAAATGTATCGTCATGTTCTCTTCTTAGCCCAAATGGGAGAATGGTCCAATGTTCGCTGTCAAGTGCTTCAACTCCACTAGAAAATTAAAAGGTGAGAGAGATTCTGATGACTAGACCCCTTTCCTTTAAATGAGAGAAGAAATAGACAAGTCAAAACCTGAATAGTATTAATAAATTATTTGAAAATGTATGTATTAGAAGGGAGATACTTAATTAATTATATAAATATAAAAAGGGACAAGTGTAGCCAGCAGGTTAATAATGAATATTTCAGAAGCTAGTGCTTAAAAAATATTTCTTAATTATGTTAATTTACAGATTTCTGAAAGAGAGGGTGTTAATGGGATAAAAGAATTTCAATATGTAATATAAAGATGAAGCAAAATGAATCATGAACAAAAATGAGAGCAGATGACATACAAATAGGTTGTAAACATTATGGTCTCTTTTCTCATACGTATACACTGATATAAAATGTTCTCTTTGTCACTTTAGATTTCAGAGATTGAAATTTTTTTTTTTTTGAGATTGAAATTTAATGAAGACTTAGACAAGGAAAGATAAACTCTAATGGCTTTCCGTTTTTTTTTTTTTTTTGTATATTTACTTTTAAATCTAGACTTCTTATAAGAGAATACTTCGTAGCCAAAAATAAGGGCAGATTTTGCATACAAATCAAACAATGGATTCCTGAACATTTCAAGAAAAAGGTGGGAGAAATCCATTCAGGGGAGGAATCTATCAGTTGCAGAGTGTAACTTACTGAAATGTTGACTTCAATTTTCATATTTCCTTAAAAGCTATAGTCAAAATATTAATATCAGTGTCTTTGGATTTGAGTTTTGGTTGGGCACCATGATTCGCTTCCATTGGACCTTTTGAGAGATTCTATTTGTTTTCATTCAAATGAAAATCATGGAATAACAGAGCTAAATTCAAGTTCAGAAATCACCAAGTACTACCCCACCCACCCCTCCGAGTTAAGAACTCAGAGTTCCTGATAGCATAGTTCTGATTTACAGTGAGTCGGAGAAGGAGCTTGTACAGATACCAGGGATGAGAAATCCCAGGGCTTTCATCGTCCTTTAGTGAGATAGGCAAGCCCGAACTTACTGCAAATGTTAAAAAAAAAAAAAAGTTCAGAACTCTGTTCAGGGGGCCACCATGCTGACTCAGGAGTCCAGGTAGACCAGAAAACTTGTGTCTTGCACAGCCTTATGCCTGTTCTGCCCAAAGAAGCTCCTGTTCAGCCTCCCGGGTGCCCTTCATCTTACTTTTCCATCTTTACCATTTCTCAGAAGACATTCAAAAAGCATCATATTCTCTCAATAGAGAAAGAATTGCAGATTAGAGATTAGTGATTTGAAAATACTCCTGTAGCCATTGAGCAATAAAAGAGAAAACCAATCCTATGGATCTTTTATTTGCAGTTAGATATTCTTGAAGAAATAGACACCATAGTCCTGGAAAGGTCAATTCCAACAAATACCCAGGCTGAACTGCTGAACTGCCTCACATTTCAATTAAATATTTTTTCTGGTGGTGTTTGGAGGTAATTCCATTTATTTACTCCATGTAAAAGAATTTACCCAGCAGGTTTTCCTGGAGGTGGTCTGGCCAAGTCAATTTTCTAAATATAAAGAAATATAAGAGTGTAGCAAATCTCATTGGCTATGAGGCTCTCCATGGAGCTCTTGCCTTTTTCTTCCTTTCTAAGAAAGCATCAATTTGACTTCGGGTCTCTGTCTTTCTCCTTTAGCCACCGGCCTCCCTGGGCCAGTGACAGAGGCTCATGTCCCTATATGTGCTTAGTTTTGTAACAGCCGGGCGGCATAACTTGGAATGAGGTGTGAGAATGCATTCCTTCCTATAAAAGTGATCACAAGGAAAATATTTATTTGCTTCCCTTGGACACTGGCATGCGTCAATGTCACATGCTCTGATACAGTCATTTTTTACTGTGAGGGCAGCCGGCTGGAGAATGGAGCTGAAATGCCAGCGAGGCTAGAGAGCAAAGACAGAAGGGATGCTGGCTCTCGGTGACATCACCAAGCCCCCGCTAGAACTGGCCCTTCCACTGCGATGCCTCAGGCTTCCCATTACACAAGATAATACCATTTCCTCCACTGTTGAAGACAGCTAATTGGGAGTTTTCTGTCCTTCAGCAGAAAGTCCTAATGGATATACAAAGAATAGAGAAGTGGCCTTTTTCTCTGATATTTTTTAAGTGTGGTGACCCCTAGCAAGGACTCTTGCTTCAGCAACATCCTTCCATCACTAAAGATGCTGCTAAGAATATATAGTTGGCTAGATTACTATCCCCAGTGATGGAATATTCGAAATCTAATCAGTTTTCAGTTCAAGGAAATAACCGCTAATAAAAAAAAATGCTTTTGGATCATTTCATGAGCTAGAGTACTTTATTCCATATGGCATCCTGCACGTCCATATGGCTTCAGGAATTAGAGAGGTATATTTGTCAAAATATTCAATCAATTGCAGCCCTTCAAGTTGATAATGTTATGTGTTTGGAGCATACACCATCTCTTGAATATGGGGGAAAGTCAAAGGAGCAAACCCCAGCCAAAGGAAAATCATAGTGAGTTTATATTCAGCAGAGAGAGAAAAGAAAGAAAAGAGCCCCACACTGCTGTAATTTAATCTAAATCATGTGAACGATATTGACTCAATGCTGAAGTAACCTACTCACGGGTAAAAGCAATGTGTAATAAGGTTTCTTCAAATAAGAATGGGGCAGGAAATTCTGATTATTGTACATTTCAATTGGCATAATTTCAGAATTTCAACCATATATAAAGCAGTTACCTTGGAGAAAAAGACTTGTAATAAGCAAACGTCAACACCTTCCAACTATTTCAGGTTTTATTTATTTATTTTTTTTATGATTCTTCTCCATCACTGATCTTCCCAACCCTACTTCGAAGATTGTTCTTAACCCCTTCTGGCTTTGGCTGCCTGTAAACTGTTTCAATTGTGACTGATCTGTGAATTTTTCTGCAAATTAGGCTTTCCAGATAAAGGGCTCAGGGCGAGTGGTTGGCCGGTGTGAGATACACCAACCACAGCGCACACACTGTCCATTTTTACATCCCATCGTCTGCCCCTGGTGGCTCTCAGAGTGAGTGGGGCAGGCAGCTTAGCAGGGCAGGCATAGCCTCCTGGGCAACAGGTTTTTTTTACAGGGTGAAAAAGACAAGCAAAGGAAAGGGAGAAAAGAAAATGAGGATGAGCTGGCACTGTATTTCAGCGAAATTCTCCCGAGGGAGAGAAGGCAGAGGATGTAAGACTCCAATGCTATGTAGAATAGTGAGTTAGCTACTGAAGAAACAAGGTCGGTTCCCCTGGGGAAAAAAGAAAAAAAAAAAAAAAAGCAAATACGTCAGTTAAGAGATAGGCAGAAAAGTCTGCCAGGGCCACAAGGCACAAAGAGACCAATTTTCTGAAACGCATTTCATTTTAAATTAACTGCTCTCAGATCTGGATGCAGAATAGACCCAGAACAAGTTAGGGGAGTAAATGCCATGTGTGTGTGTGTGTGTGTGTGTGTGTGTGTGTGTGTGTGTGTGTGTGTGTGTGAAGCGAATGGATATACAAAGAAACTTCTACATGACCAAATTCGAAATATATTGTGGTGAAACTTGAATCCCACAAACATTAGCTAATTCCCTTCATTTCTACTCATATTTAGTACTTGTCAGCCAGCAGAAGCCCAGGAGTGCCCACCTCTGGGGTTCACCTTACAAACTGGCTAAGAGTGCCTTTCAAACAACACAACTAAACTCCAAAGTTGGAGCTACAGCAGGCATGAACCTACTAAAAAACAAACAGGCCTAGCGAGTCTAAGGAACCTGTCCTAGGACATCGGGATTGATAGCACTCTCCTTTCCCCAGTTTTTATCTAAATTCTTTGGTGTGCACAGATCCCATCCCAACACAGTTGGCCCGTCACGAGCTCATGCTATGGGAGTTCCTTGAGAGCAAGGCGGTGCCTCCCTGGACCCAGCCAGGGCCTGCTGTCCCTCTGGCCCTCAGACACGGATGCAAGCACCATGGGGGTTCAGCCCCACTGGTGGGTCTGTCCAAATCCTGTCCTCTCTGTGCAGACTTCCCTGACTTTGCCAAGATCCCACTGGTTCTTCCTTTCAGGGACCTCTAGCTCTTGAGTATAATTGAGTGTTCAATGACATTCTTCAAGTTTCTTTCTCCTCCTTTATCTCTCTAAATAGTTATAAAGTCAAAGAGCGAGCCATGACTGTTTCTCTCTTTGTTACTTATCTTCAGGGCTCGGCATGGTGCTGAGGATCTGTGAAGTTGGTTGGCTTGGGTGTGGAGAAAGAGGGGATCTCCAAAGCACGAGAGAAAGCCTACCCCTTAGTTTTTGCTGACCCCTTGCTTGGTGGGACTGTGTGCTGGGGATGAGACAGAATGACATCCAATTAAGCCACAATGACACCACTCTGACTATCCTCAGAGGCTGGTTCGAAGAGAGTAGAATCTGCAAGAATCTGGGACCAGAAAAATCTGGGTTTGAAGCTTGACTTTAGTATTTCCTACCTGATAACATTGGGCAAATAATCTCTTGTTTTTTTTTTTTATTAGGAAAATTGGAATAATACAACTTTCTTGCATCTTTTGGGGGGTATTCAATAAGGTAATGCATTAGAGAAGATGTAACACAGCAGAGCGTCGTTCCCATAATTCTCTTCCCACGCTAGTAACCAGTGACCTTTTTTCCTGACCTCCTTGGAACTAATTTCTGTTACTCTTGATGTGACCTCTTTGAGAAAATCTGTAAGGAAGGAAGTCCCTGTGAGGAAAGTGTGGGGATTCAACACACACGCACACACACACACACACACACACACACACACTTTCAGTGTAAATTTGTAGTTTATATTGTAAATATAAATATATTTATATGTAATTGTCACTTAAATTATTAAATTAAATTATTGTTAAATATTGTAAATATAAATTGTAATTTATATTTGTAAAAACATAGTAACCATAATCTATTGTATTAGTTTCTCATTGCCTTCACAATTACTACAAACTTGAAACAATATGATAAAACAGATTATTATCTTACAGTTCTGTTCACATGGGTCTCACAGAGCTAAAATCAAGGTGTGGCAGGGAGGTGTGTTCCTTTCTGGAGGATCTAGGGGAGAATGCCTTCCTTGACTTGTCTGGCTTCTAGAAAGTTCCTCCATTCCTAGGCTCATGGCTTCTGCCACCTTTAAGGCCGCAGTAGTGGCCTAAGTCCTTCTCAAGTTGCTATCTTTCTGGCTCTCCTACTGTGGCCAGGAAAGGTCTACTTTTAAAAATCTGTGTGATTATATCGGCCCACCTGGATGAACCTCCCCCTTCTCTGCCAGGCCTGGCTTGGCTTCCGGTTATTCAAACTGGGGTCTCATCCGCTTACACTTCCCAAAAGCTCCAGGATGCACCGAACTGTTGGAGACTGGATCCACTCCTGATATTTCCTACCCAAGGTGCTCCCACTCCCAAATCCATCCTGAGGCCTCCAGGACAGAAGGAGCCCCAAGAGAATATAACTATTTTCAGGAAGCTACCGTCCTATTTCTCATTGTAGGGTTATTCTGGCCTTGACCCTTCTCCCATCCCTGTACAGCCTCAACCATTTTCTGGCCTCTGCACACTACAGACTAGCACTCTGCCGGGGGAACATCCCCTCTGCAGCCCTCGGTGCATCTATGCCCCAGCACCTCCGGGTACCTCGTGCTCTGCTAAACTCTTACCCTGAAGGGCACCTTCAGGGCACCCTGTTTGGACAGAATCAGACATTTGACCTAATTTGGTCCCATTGTCAGGAATCCTGGACTTGAATGGGACTTGAATGGGAGTCAAAGGGGAGAGATGCTTTTGTTCTCCATTTGTCTTGTAATACTGAGGATGGTGTAAATCAGATCCAACAGGATCTACCTTTTCTTCGTGTTTTCTCTGACTCTGCTACGTTGGCTTCATCCCACAGTGCTTGTGGCGGCCACTGTGGCGGTTAATCTACTTGATTAACATTCAAATTCCAACCCTTTCTAAAGTCGGACATCCATGAACTTGTAGGTTATATGTTACAAAATTGAAAAAACTGTGTTGGTTTTAACTGGATTACTCCTCACTGACTTTTTTCTCTCTTAAAAATGTCGGTAATGCCTTCTCCTGCTGGGTGTCACGTCTTCCTCAATAATATTACTCTGGATTATTGTGTTGTATAATATAGTTTGGGCTGACACAGCTACTCTAAGATTTATTTATGTATGTATTTATTTGTAAGATTCTGTTTATTTGAGAGAGAGAGTGAGCGTGAGCAGTGGGGAGGGATAGAGGGAGAAGCAGACTCCCCATTGAGCAGGGAGCCCAATGCGGGGCTCGATCCCAGGACCTTGAGATCATGACCTGAGCTGAAGGCAGATGTTTAACCAACTGAGCCACCCAGGCATCCCATCTAACATTTAAAAAAAAAAAAAATAACACTGGTGAAACTGAGTGAGTGGTTAGACCACGTTCCTTTGAATAAAAACATACTGATGAAACCTGCAAGTCATTCTTTTCTACTTTGGAACTAGTTGTCTATTTGTCTGATTTGAAACATATAAATATTACAGATAGTCACATTTCACATTATAATTTTGTCCTGGAAATAATAAGAAAAATACTTTCCTTGGGGCTCCTGGGTGGCTCAGTCTTTTAAGTGGTTGCCTTTGGCTCAGGTCATGATCCCAGGGTCATGGGATCAAGTCCCACAACAGGCTCCCTGTTCAGCGGGGAGCCTGCTTCCCCCTCTCTCTCTGCCTGCCTTTCTGCCTGCTTGTGATCTCTCTCTCTCTCTCTCTCTTTCTCTCTCACTCTGTCAAATAAATAAATAAAATCTTTTAAAAAAAGGAAAAATACTTTTCTTAATATTTTCTAAGATATCTTTGTACTTTAAACCCTGTGTTTGATAGTTGAAGAATATATTTCCCTGAGATGTAATTATGTCTTGTCTCTTCCAACAGTGACTCTTTTCAGTATGGAGTGAATATTTTTCCTCAAGTTTGGCCAAGATAAGTGTTGATTTGGTGAAAAAGTAACATTTCATTTATTTGTCCAAACTTCTTTTTCAGAAATGACATAGATGGTATT
>CM052811.1:73209039-73236931 GCA_028533885.1 Nasua narica
TAGGAGGGTGCCCCAATCTCTACCCCCCATCTATGCTCCTGTCTCCTCACCAGTGGCAGTGGGCAGGTGCTCCACTTCCCTCACAACCCCCAAACCAGGTAGTGCACACAGCCTACACAGAAGATGCCCCTTGAGTGCTGGGCTCTGGTGGCCTGGGAGGATTATGTTTTTGGACCCCACAGGTCTGAAACAATTCCAGAGGCAGTTTGAGAGACAACAAAAAACTGCGGCAAGTTTAAACAATAAGGTTCATCACCTAATAGAGCTACCCCTATGAGATTAGTAGAGATAGTTGTTTCACTGAACGTATAGAAAAAAACATGAAGAGTCAAGGAAAATGAGGAAATTGAGGAATATGTTCCAAATAAAAGGACAAGAATAAACCTCCAGAAAAAAAAACTTTAATGAAACAGAGATAAGTAATTTACCCGATAAAGAGTGCAAAATGATGGTCATAGGGGCGCCTGGGTGGCGCAGTTGGTTAAGCATCTGACTCTTGGTTTCTACTTGCATCGTGATCTCAGGGTCGTGGGATGGAGCCCTGAGTTAGACTCGGTGCTGAGCCTGGAATCTACTTGAGATTCTATTCATCTCCCTTTCCCTGTGCTGCTCTCTCTCACACGTTCTCTCTCTCGAAATAAATAAATAAATAAATAAAATCTTTAAAAAAATGGTGATGATCATAAAGATGCATATCAAAGTCTGGCAAAGAATTGAGGAACACCCAGAGAACTTCAACAAAGAGAAAATAAGAGAAAGTATCAAACAGAAGTCACAGAACTGAAGAATATAATAACTGAACTGAAAAATAAACCAGGCAGTTTCACATATACTAGAATATAAGCACACACACAGAGAAAAGTAAGTAAAATATATATCACATTGAACATAGGCATAATGATTCTCACCCCAAATCTGTTGCATTTCTATACACTAACAACAAACTATCAGAAAAATTAAGAAAACTATCCTATTGACATGAATAAAATACCTAGGAATAAATTTTACCAAGAAGATGAAGACCTGTACTCTGAAAACTATAAGATATTGAAAAAAAAATTAAAGAAGTCACTAATAAATGAAACGATATTCTATGCTTATGGATTAGAAGAATTAATATTGTAAAAATGTCCATATTACTCAAAGCAATTGATAGATTCAATCCCTATCAAAATTCCAGTGGCTTTTTTTTACAGAAATAGAACAAATAATCCTAAAATTTATATGGATCCACAAAAGATCTTGAATAGTCAAAGCAATCAATCTTCAGAAAGAACAAAGCTGGAGGCATCTTGCTCTCTGATTTCAAACTATATTATGAAGCTACAGGAACCAAACAGTATGGTACCAACATAAAAACAGACACATAGATTAATGGATAAGAATAGAAAGACAAGAAATAAATCCAAGAGTATACGGTCAATTAATTTATGACAAAGGAGGCAAGAATATACAATGGGGAAAGGACAGTCTCTTCAATAAGTGATTTTGAATAAATTGGGCAGCCACATGCAAAAGAATGAAACTGGGCCACTATTTGCACCCTACACAAACTTCAATTCAAAATGGATTAAAAACTTGAATGTAGAACCAGAAACCAAAATACTCCTAGAGGAAAATGTTGATGGTATGTTTATTGACATTGCTCTGGGCAAGGGATTTTTGGATCTGACTCCAAAGACAAGGGCAACAAAAGCAAAAATAGTGAGACTGCATCAAACTAAACAACTGCACAGAGAAGAAAACCATCAGCAAATTAAAAGGCAACCTACTGAAAGGGAGAAATATTTGCAAATCATATATCCAAAATACATAAAAACTCCTCCAGCTCAACTACAACAATGACAACAACAACAAAATAATCCAATTTAAAAATGGACAAAGAATCTGAATAGAAATTTTTTCCAAAGAAGATATGTGGATGTCCATGAGGCACAAAGAAAAGATGCTCAGCATTACTCATCATCAGGGAAATGCAAATTAAAACCTCATATCTGTCTGAATGGCTGTTATCAAGCCAAGAAATAATTAATGTTGGTGAGGATGTGGAGAAAAGGGAATCCTCATGCACTATTGATGGGAATGTAAATTGGTGCCGCCACTGTGGAAAACAGTATGGAGGTTTCTCAAAAAAATTAAAAATAAAACTACCATATGATCCAATAAATCCACTGCTGGGTATTTATCCAAAGAAAATGAAATCACTAATTCAAAAAGATATAGGCACCACTTACATTCCTCACAGCATTATTTACAGTAGCCAAGGTAGAGAAGCAAATTAAATGTCCGTTGGTGGATGATAAGGTAAAGAAGATGTGGTATATATACAATGGAATACTACTCAGTTATGAAAAATAATGAAATCTTGCTATTTGTGACAACATGGGTTGACCAGGAGGGTATTATGCCAAGTAAAATAAGTCAGTCAGAGAAAGGCAAATGCCATATGATTTCACTTACAGATGGAATTTCAAAAAACAAAACAAATGAACCAATAAAACAGAACAAAACAAAACTCAGAGATACAGAGAATAGATGTTGTCAGAGGGAGTCAGGTACAGGGTGGGCGAAAGGGATCAAGAGGTACAAACTTCCAGTTGTAAAATAAATGTCATGAGGCTATCGCGTATAGCAGGGTGACTCTAGTCGATGATATTGTATATTTGAGAGTTGCTGAGAGAATAAATCTTAAAAGTTCCTATCACATACACCATTTTTTTTTTAAAGATTTTATCTATTCATTTAACAGAGAGAGAACACAAGCAGGCAGAGAGGCAGGCAGAGGCAGAGAGAGGAGCAGGCTCCCTGCCGAGCAAGGAGCCCGATGCGGGACTCGATCCCAAGACGCTGGGATCATGACCTGAGCCAAAGGCAGTTGCTTAACCAACTGAGCCACCCAGGCGTCCCTCACATACACCATTTTTGTAGCTTCTTATGGTGACAGATGGTGGGTGGAATTATTGTGGTGGTCATTTCAGTGTATCCAAATAACAGATCAATATGTCGTATACCTGAAATTTACACGATGTTGGAAGTCAATTATACTTCACTGAAGAAAAAAACTCCTGCATTTTGAACATTAATGTTAACTAGCGACAGTGACAGCAATATTTCAGAATTGTTAGAACTTTAGATTTTATATAGGTTTAAAGTTGGTAAAATTAGAGATGCCATAGATATGTAAGCCTGTCCTTTCAAACTATTTCCTCTGCCAGCCTCTATGCTATTATGTAACTTATACTACATATTTTCACCTAGTTAGCCTCAAAGACTCATCTTGTATTTTGGAGCACAAGTCATTATATATAATTAAATAGACATAAAATATATATATATTTATAAATAACACTTCTCTATCCATAATTCAAACATATAGTACATAATGCTGTAGATAACATATAATGTTTGTGTAACATAATATTTTGTTATGATACAGAATATGAAAACAAAATGTAGCACATGTTCCCAAATATACACCCAAACCGGAGGTACTGGTAAAACTTGATAAAAAATGAGAAAATGAAAATAAAGTCATCAAAAATGCTTATAAGACATCTTTTAAACTTTCTTTTAGTTTTTTTCCTAATAAACTAAATCTATGAGGAGACATTTCTAGTAGAAATCAAAGTTTCAATTCTATATTAACCTTACTGGGTTTAATTTCTCCCCCAAAAAGCCATGGTTGTGTGGCTTGACATGGGTTTGTCACAGAAGTAGAATTTTGAAATCCAAGTAGTCATGAATATAGTTCAGGGCCTTGGGTCACCATGTATCTGTGTTGTCAAATATGGATTAGAAAGTTTTGAAAGAGTTCATGTCTCAGTGACGACAAATTTCTCCTGCAGTAGAATTAAATTACTTTTTAAAAATGAATCAGCAATTCCTTAATTGCCTATCTTGTTATTTTGATTAATAAAAAAGAAGAGCATAAAATAGAGGGAGAAATGCATACACAAAATTACCAGATTGTTTAGAAAAGAGATTAGGGGGGCATTCAGTCAGTGTAATCTGATCAAGGCCACAGAGAGTTTTCCTACAAATGCAGAAATATGCATATGTTTATAAGCTATGTTCTCACACCGGCTTGCATTCGTACTCATAAATGGTTTAAATTATTTTCACTAAGTGAGAAATATGCCTTAAAGACCTATATGGCTTGAATACGGACTATTTGTAACATCTCATCAAAATATACGTTTATGTTTAAAACAATCTACTGCTTAAAATGAGTAATTTCTGTATCCCATGATTTAGATTCATGAATTCATGTATCTATGCATTCAATTACAGGGGTGCTTGATAATGAAACTGCATTTAAAAAAATCTAACAAGTTTCAATGCTTAAATGCATTGGTGGATCTTTGCCACATACTTAGATTTTCAAAGGGACTAATGATTATTTTAAATACATGAGGGACCTTGCAGAATTCCACATCAACAAGGTAACAAGCTGAATCTTAGAAGCAAGCTACCTACTAAGGGCGCCTGGGTGGGGCTCAGTCAGTTGAGCATCTGACTCTTGGTTTCCACTCAGCTCATGATTTCAGTCATGCCCGGCTGAAGTCATGAGATGGAGTCCTGGGTCAGGCCCTTTGCTTAGCGGGCAGGTGGCTTGAAGATTCTCTCCCTCTGCTCCTTCCCCCACTTGCCTGTGTGCACTCTCTCTCTCAAGTAAATAAATCTTTTTTTTTTAAAGATTTTATTTATTTATTTGACAGAAAGAGAGATCACAAGTAGGCGGAGAGGCAGGCAGAGAGAGCGGAGGAAGCAGGCTCCGTGCTGAGCAGAGAGCCCGATGCGGGACTCGATCCCAGGACCCTGAGATCATGACCTGAGCCGAAGGCAGAGGCTTTAACCCACTGAGCCACCCAGGCGCCCCTCAAATAATTAAATCTTTAAAAAAAAGTGAAGAATATCCTATCTACGAAAACAAGTAACTTGAACCTTAGTACATATTTACTCTCTCTGTCGCTTTTCTTGGCGTAGAAAACTAACAGCAAATTTTACTTCTCTGTGAGCACACTCTACTTTGTCCTAACTAGAAATGGATCAACAGAGCAAGTCATTTCTCCTTTTTACTTAATTCTGCCCCGATCATTTCCGAGGAAGAATACCTTTTTCTTCAAAATATGTTTGTAATGAAAGAATGTATCATTTTAGAAGGGATGAACATATGAAAAGGGTAATTTGACTATATTTTCTGAATGAAATGAAAACGAGATCAGTGGTAGCTTTTAGGGAAAACCATGTCTCTCTTTCTATTAACCTTTTAGTGTAAACTGTTTACGTGCGGCAAACTTCAGAAAACAGCACCGAAATTCTATGCCGTGGATTAGACTTGACCAATTTTTCTTCTGAGTGATGTTTCTTCTTGGAGAGGGAAGCAATTTACCTTAGTCGGCCAGAGTGATTCTGGAGACAAGCCGCCTGAATAACACATAGTAACTAGACTAACGGTTGTGCTTGGTTTCTACAGACAGGTGAGGAAATGAAAGCAAATTTAAAATGAGTACAATTTTACATAATGAAATTATGGAATCTCCTAGGGATTGTTATAGGCACTAACCATTAAAGTACACTCAGCTTTCCCCCAGAAAAAATATGGGGATTTTTAAAAATGTGTTTGAATCAACCTTTAAGAGTAAGTCATAAGAATTTAAAAAACAATACTCATAAATATCATGGCTTATTTTAATGATAATCTTTCACCTATAATATGTGAGGATAACAAGTTTCTATTCGTACAAAGGTGTTAATTAATGAATGGCAAACCTTTGCCAATTATTGACACATTCTTCTCTAGTCGTGTTATGTGAAAGATTCTAATGAAGTCATAGTTTATTACTAATGGTATAAATTTTGATTTTTTTTTAACTGTGAGATAGGTATTAAACTAATTTATTTGATTTCAGCTCATTTTTAAATCACAGTAGGTAAGAAAGCTGCATATTGTCTGCCACATTGTAGGCTGCGGGACAGGTCATAACCTCCGCAGGCAAAGGAGCTGGCCCTTCATACCTGCGTGACCTCGGCTTAGAACCTGCCTATCCATCCCTTTCTCCCCTGCCCACAAAGCTGTTGGCCAATTATCTCTGAATAAGAATTGTATCAGATCTTAATTTTTAGTAACAGGGTCTGATAGTTTGTGAAACAACAATAACAACAACAACCCCAAAATAAACCCCGCAAAAAAAACCGAAAGAACAATCCTTCTCTTTTTCTCAGACTGTTTCTTTCTAGAGCCAAGGGATGACCTAACCCATTCAACACTTACGATGACTGGAAACGTTATCACGTTATTTATGTCCCCAGCCTCTGTGACGGTATCTCCTTCATCAAGAGGACTGAACTGAGATTGGACATGGTCCTCTAGCCCCTGGCTCCAAAAACCCAGGGAGGAAAAATCTTCACAAAACTCTGAGAATATCTGTAAGTTGTCAGCTCCACCATAACTAGAATCAATCCTCTTTTAGAAAGTAGGTTTATAATTGCAGTTCTGGAAAGCATAATACATATATCTCCTTTCGAATAGAATGGTAGACTTCTCAAGAGGTCAGAATGGATACGGTTCTGATATATTCTTTGGGGACAGTGTGTTCATGTTTTCTGAGATTTGAGTGTTGCCCCGAGAAGTTTTCAGAATAGAGCCAGTTCACGAACAACAGTAAAACCCACCATAGACTTCAGTTGCTGTTCACACTGTTTCCCAGTCTGTGGGGTGGGCTGGCTTGAAGTTTGCAGATAATTGTTCTGTAAGTCGACTTTGTGACAGGTTCTAGAAAGGATAGCATTGCTAACGCTTGTGTTTGCGTACTGAGCAATTTGAGTTCACACGCCGGTGAAAGTCTTTTTCTGTCAATATTCAGAAGTGTGAGGGGGACACTAGTCTCGCTTCTCCTGGGCTCCTTTCCTATGGTGCCTTTCTCCCCACAGTCTGTCCTACTACACAGTGACCCTCTGCCAGCCCCTTTGCTTCTGCACTATTCTAGAAGAGCTCTAGAAGTTTGCAGGAATGATTAGCGAAAGTGCTGACCATCTCCCATCCCTATTCTCTTCCTTACTCCTTTTTTTTTTTTTTTTATACCCACTTGAGGGGAAAGCAGTAGGTGTAAGAGATCCAGTTCCAGAGGGTAAGTCAGAGGCTGGATGCAGGAATTGCACTTCACTGTTGCCTTGAGTCAGCTTGCCACAAAGCAAGCATCACGACGGAGTCTGGGGAGCATCTAGAAGTGAAAACTGCGCCTTAAGGAGCCCTCGGTGAAGAGGAAATGTCATTGGTTTTTCTGATAGAGGTTCTGTTCTTTGGCAAAAGGACACCTGGTCTGAGTCCATACTATTGCAGAGGGAGCACGGGGAGGAAGGGAGCTGCTCTCTTGTGCCTGGCTGGGGGCATATGTTACCGACGTCCCAGTGATGAGCGTGACCAAAGTGGACAGAGGGATGGCAAACAGACCGCAGAAGCTGAGTGGAGAAGGGAAGCCAGGTCTTTGAGACACTGCCCTAATTCTGGGCACCGCTGCTCTCAGTAAATATGTGTTGCCTGAAAGAATTCTAACACTTAACGTTGAACTTCATCATTTAGTAAGTGGTGCCACACACTATGTCTCAAGTGGCCTTCCAAACCCCCTTTGAAGTGAATATGAACTTGGCCTCATTGTAGAGTTGGTAAGCAGAGACTGGTAGGTGTGGCTTGTCGTGCTAGAGCCCCAGCTTCCAACCAAAGTCAACGTCTTCATCACTCAGAAGTGCCCTTTCTGTAGCTCTCTGTGCCCTTATTCTAACCATCCAGGCCCCCCAAATGCTGATCCTTAACTTTGCTGTTCCCAGAAACTGGAGTGGGAGGAAGGCATTTTCGGTGCCCTTTATGGTATGGCTGGGCAATTTATACAACCCACGATGCCTTTGGTCCCAGAAAGGTGCGCCATTCATTCACCCATGAGGAAATATTTATGGACCCCGAGCTACAGGCCAGTCACTGCGCCAGACAATGGCCTGCGATGGCGAGGGAAACCAGTAAGCCCATAAGAGACTCCTTGTGTATCCCCTTTCCTCAAAATGGAATGATAAACGAAGTCTTTTTAAAGGCTTACTTTCCACTTTTACCACCACATTGCCAAGATTTACTCTAAATATCCCTTCTGGGCTCCACCTCCTCTACTTCCGCTCCCTTGTAGAATCCATCCAACCCCGAAGACCTGGGCAGCTGGGTGGGGGTGACCTCCGCCAAGGGTGGGAATCTGACCGTCTTCAGGGGCGGCGGTGGAGCTCAGTGCTCTGAGCCCGATCCCCTACGTGGAGCCGCGGCACGCTGGGTGTGTTCTCGAGGATGCTTTCTGAGCTATGACACGAGGGTTTCCTGGAAGAGTTTATTTAAAGGTGACACGAGGTAATCCTTTGAAAAGATGTAGCACAGACTTAGGCACCAGCGAGTGCTTAGGAAATGCTAGTATTGTTCTTTCCTGTGGTTTCAAGGTAAAATGCAGGAACGCATGTAAATTAAAAAAAAAAATACAATATTAGTGTCATTATCAACCTGTAGACTAAATAAACTTTTAAGATACAAGAATGTTAAAATTTCTAAAAAAAAAAATTAGGATATAATAATCAAAATTCTTGTAGCACTCGCTTTGCTAAAAATTGAGAACCTGTTGTAGTTTCACAAAACAGGTGATTATGTTTCAAGAATGCTTTTTTGCATGCTGCTGCTGTCTTATTTACTTAAGGAGAGATTAAGTAAGTCTTTAAGCGGAGCATCAAGAAGCTCTATTATTTTTGTAATACTCATTTTTAAAACCTCATGTAGGTTCTTTACTCTGGGACCAAAGAAAAGAAGGTCTGCTATTCTAGAAACCCACAAGTGTACATCACCATAAAAGAGAACATTTGCTTCTTGTAGAATTACAGCACTAGATGACAAGTAGAAAACGCATTTATACACACATACACACACACACACGCGCACACACACACACACATGATTTCTTGATGCCTGAACGAGTTCTTGGCATGACAGTATCGCCTGATCATTTAAAATGTGATTTAAAGGTTTCCATCATTTTCTTTTCTCAATGACCTCTTTACTTTGAAAAATGTGAAAACAATCTGATCTGAAGAGGACACTTTAACATACAAGTTAACCTGCTTCCCCATGTTCCCTCAGAAGACGTTATGGGATTCTGATGACGAGGCTAAGGAACAGGACATGGGTCCTGTATTCTGCAGACTGAAGCCTATGAGTGGACAGGCGGGCACACCCTCCACCGTATTTATTTCTATCACGCTGTTTCGGCACATATATTTGGATTTTTTTTCTAACTGGATGCATATTTTTATGCATATCTCATCAGTGGGATTTCACAAGATGAAAGAAAATATTAAAAACATTTAAAAGAAATCCCATGACAGTGGAGACATGATATTTTGAATATTCTTTGAATCGAATCCAAAAATACATCTTTCTTGGGATGCTCTCTGTTTGACTTTGCTGAAGTCAGGGATATTTTGGGGAGATGAAAGAAGAAAACCCAGTTGAAACATCACCTTTTCGGGGCACCTGGGTGGCTCAGTGGGTTAAAGCCTCTGCCTTAGGCTCAGGTCATGATCTCAGGGTTCTGGGATCCAGACCCGTGTTGGGCTCCCTACTTCTTCCCCCTCTGCCTGTCTCTCTGTCTACTTGTGATCTCTCTTTCTCTCTGTCAAATAAATAAATAAAATCGTAAAAAAAGAAACACCACCTTTTCATTTTGTAGTGAGTGGCAAGAAAAAGAACAATGTCTAATAAATTTTCAGAGATATTTGGTAATTAAGAAATAATAAAATTGTATCCATTTTGATTTTTAAAATCAGTTTTTGTTTTCTAGATTTTGTCTACACAGATACCAGAAAATAATTCATTAGTTAAATAAGACCCTAATACTTTTTTAAAAATGACTTCAAAAAAAATTACTTCAATAGCAAGTTTATTTGACTTTTTTGTTTGTTGAAATCTTAAGTTGACTCTGACTCACAGAACTAATTAATTTGGTGTCTCAGAAACACGACGGTGGATTATTAGCTAGATATTTAAGCAAGTGTTTTAATGTTCTCATTGTTTTGTTCTTATGCTTTGCCTCAAACTGATCATAGTATGCAATTGTTTTAAAGAACAAAATTTTTAAAAATGCAATGCTGGAGATTAATTCTGATCCTTCATTTATAGATTTCTGGACTAGAGTTTACTGTTAGAAACCAACAGTGTGGGGTGCCTGGGTGGCTCAGTGGTTTAGGCCTCTGCCTTCGGCTCAGGTCATGGTCTTAGGGTCCTGGGATCAAGCCCCGCATCGGGCTCTCTGCTCGGCAGGGAGCCTGCTTCCCCCTGTCTCTCTGCCTGCCTCTCTGCCTGCTTGTGATCTCTCTCTCTCTCTCTCTCTCTGTCAGGTAGATGAATAAAATCTTTAAAAAAAAAAAAGAAAAGAAAACAATAGTGTTAGTTTACAGAACTTTTCATTGTTTCATTCCTTGGTTAAGCTTTAACTTTTCCTCTTTAATCATGTAAAATGTAATTCTTAGGGGACAATTGACGAAAACATTTTACACTGTGTACCGATCTCTGAATTCCTCCAGCAAATAACAACAACTAGCTTACACCGAAGATTTCTCTCTACCTCTAAGAGAATATATGTTCGGTCGCCGCACCATGTGAAATACTATAATTGGAACCTATTCTACATTCAAATAAATAAATTATTAATACTCTCTGCTGCTGTTAAACAAGCATCACATTTGCGGCATTGAAATTCTGATTTGTCAAGGATTGGGGGGTGTAACTATATTAAACAATGTGTCTATGCGAGGGGGAAAGTATTCTTTAGAAGGGGGATCTTAATCAGTTTCCTGCTGAGCAAAAGAAAATTGTAAACTATGCATTAAAGGAAGATTTAGGGAAAGTTATTTTTGCTAGATCCACTGCATTCTAATTCACGGCTACCCTTTTGCTTTCTGTGATAATATACGTAATCTTCCAGCCACATTCATGAGCAAAGTTTGATGTGGATTTACACTTGTGGAGCTACATTACAATGGGTAGATTTAAGGTATTATAAAATGAGTTTTTGGATTTGTCACAGAGGTATGGAGCCCCTCAGATACAGGCAGATAGGTTTTCCAACATATGGCAACCACCTTATTATAAAACAAAACAGTGTTAAATCAAAGTACCTGATTACGATTCGTGAGTGCCGTGCAGCTCCGATAGCCAGGCTTATATTTAATACCTCAGAAACAATATCATTTATTTTTCTGTCTTCTCTTATCCCTAAGTTATTGGGTTTGTAGGCTTTGAAACCTTAAGCAAAAGGATAAAATACAAATTATAGAAAACATTGGAGTATGGAGAAATCAAATTACATTTTCCAGAATCCCGAAAAAGATGGTTCACATTCCTCTTGTGCAGTCTGGGCGAATCCCCATTACCAGAGAGCTTTCGAGGGGATAATTAGTAGTCTTTGGGGTACAAGGAGAGCATTCATATTGCACTAGGAATAGTCAACTGAACTAAAGGGTTAATTTCTCGGTTTGAAATAATAATTATCCAAGTTTTAAAAAAAACATTATTGAGAGTATTCAAATAATAAAAAAGAATTATCAGGCATTATTTCCATACAATGTGTATCAGGAGAGGTCTAGAGAGGGTATAATTTATTTCAGAACAGTAGGTGGGTTCTCCTTGTTTTCAGTTCTCTCTTTAACTTGCAAATTCACTATGAAATTCGTTGTGGAGTTTTGGAAGTTGTTCAGGATCTGAACATAAAGAGAAATATAATCACCATCAACAGTAGAGAGCAAATTCCTTTGCAACATCCGTTTCTAATAAGTAAGACCTTGTGGAAACTGCGGGGAATGACAAAAACCTGTTAGTGGATAGATATATTCAGTTGAGTGTAATAACTAGTTAATTTATAACCAATCAGAGTTAAAGTTCCATGGGCTTGTCTTGGCTCTTGATCCTATACACGGCTCTCTTATTAGCAAGGCTTTAATTCCAATACTGACAGACAAAAGCAAAAAGCGTCAGATCCTAATGAACTGTCGGCTCCGCGTAGAAAGCTGGTGGTAATGTAGAATGTTAGTTACAATAATGATAATCTTTAGTATTTTTAGCTTGTCAGAACTTGCACAGCTAACAACAACCAGCCTTTTACTAAAACTCTACCTCATCAAACTAACTTAATTAGCAATTCAACTCCTTATTTTTGTTTTGGATTCCCCTCTGGCTACTAATTAAAGCTTAATCGAAACCGCTGAACTGAGGTTGTAAAGAATTCATTAATATTAAAATTAGCCCCAACAATTTTTTTGGGGGCTGGTGCAATTTGTATTTGTTACTGTCAGGGGTTTGAAACTCAGTTGAATTGTTAAAAAAGCCATACCAGAAATTCTCAGTCTGCCATGCGTAGGAGCTGAGCACATTTGACGAATGCCGATGGTTCTATAGACCGATCATTTCTGACCATACAGATTCAGTCTGCTCGGGCCACTTAAAAATATATTTAGCCAAAATATAACTTGGGATATTTTTCCGAGGTCATTCACATGGCTTTAGCCTCCTAAGTGGTTTCATATTTTGGATAAAAGAAAGGAGAAAGGGCTCTGGAAAAAATTTCAAGGATCGATTTTTTTTTATGTATTATCTTGACAAGATTAATATGCTTGAAAAACGAACAGATTTAGCTTCTCACTTTGATTTTTCCACTTTTTGCAACATCAAAGATGACTCGAACAGCGGTACTGGTCAGTCCGAAAAGTAAAATCAAATGAGCACCAAACCCAACTGTTACGTATAGGACACTTTACAAAAACAAAAACAAAAACCCCAAAAACCCGACAACTGAAATCTGATCTTTTATCAAGAATGTTTGAAAAGGAAATGTAATATATTTTTTTCTCTAATAAGATGATTATGTTGGTGTATGCCTTCAGTTCTTTTCCAGATTTCTTTTGATGGTTTAAGTGGTAAATTTAAAACTACTACGTGTTTATTTATTTATTTGTTTGTTTGTTTATTTATTTTTATTTAAAAAAATCACTTAATCAATATTCGGATATTTGTTAACTATTCTCAGTTTCAACGAAACTACATTTTATTTTCCAGTTTGTGACACGAAAAGGCAAATTGGAAGGCTTTTCTTCTTGGTGAACAGGAAATGATTTTCATAAATCAAAACCTCTTTTCATTTTAATTTTTGATATTTTAATAATTTTGTGGAAAACATGTATATTTATTTTACCCTTTAGGAAAATTCCAAGTGTGTAGGAAACAAACCTGTTGGCAGTAAAATATACAGCAACTAATACTGTTTAGCATATCTTATTAAACCTGAACATTAAAATACCCTTCTAAAATGCAAAACTTTCTCAAAATATACATGAAAATTATACTTACATCTAGGTTTCATCTAGACAACATTTGTGACAAAATAATCATGCACACATTTAAAAATATATGTCCGTTCTAAGCCCCCAGATTAAATCAACAATGGCATATAAGGCACACAATTTTAAATCTTGGTGACAATTTCCATGAAGTTATTCAAATACATTTTGACTTCTGACAAGAGGGTGTAATTTATAAAACAGAACGTGCCTATCGGTGGAACCTAAATTAGCATAATGAGGATACTTTCATTTCTGCAAGCGCAGTTTTTGACATCCCGATGTGGAGCTCTTAGAAGGAATCAGTAAAAAAAAAGGGTCAATGCGCATAAGTAGAAAATTATGAAAAAAAAATACTTGGAAACTTTATCTGATTCGAGTATACACAAAAATATTTTCAGAAATATCATGCTTCCTCACACTGATAAAAAATGTTTCTTAGATGCAGAAAAGTCGAATACAGCCTTTAGCTGCCATCATCCCCGTAAAGTAAGGGAGGTGTTTTGAGGTTATTATTGCATGACGAGAAACATTGTTTGACATTAATGTTATGCGATTTTTTTATCAGTGTTTTGAGTTAATTTCCTATTGTGTTTCATATAAACAGACTGCAAGCATAAGTATAACCTTTTAAAAATTGTTTTACAAATTTCTGTTTCCAGTGGAATGAGGCGAGTTGTTAGCTGAGTGATTTGGGCTATTTGAGAAACATACGGCAAATTGTTAAGGAAAATGGATGCTTTTTTACTTTAAGCAATATCGAACTGTATTAACCGGCCGAAATGCTGCTCACACCATTAGATTCAGACCTGATTTACGAAATAATGAAAGAAGCCACAAGTTCTCTGTACAATATTTGGAAAAAAGATGGAACAGTTAAGCAAGTAAAATCAGCGACTGTATTTGAAGCTTGAGTTACAAATAGCATTTGCTTCAAACTTGGAACACAAGAAAATAATGATATTTTCCCAAGCACATCCCTGAAATATTGCTGATGTTTTTGGGATGCATTTGCCTTTGTTGCCCTTACGTAAGCTATTAAATCATTGACATCTATATACATCTATATATAGTCATACGAATGCTTTCATCATTTTATTCCAAATCAGATTGGCAAATGCTACTTTGCAACTGAAATATCTACAAAGGGAAACTCCCTGAAACCTTCTCCTAAAAGGATACAGAGGAATGTGTATTTACCCAAGGAATTAATGTATTATATTTCAAAAATACGGTGACATCGCTTTGTCAGGAATGGGACAATCAAATATGGCCGTGGTATAAAAATGATATGATTCCAAAGTAGAATACTGACAGTGGCTAAGAGATTATGACATTTTAACTTTATTGTTTTAACTAGACTCTTATCTAGAGCTTTGTTAGTGAGTCTACATTCCTTTTATTTATTTACGATCTCAAGTGAAAGTGAGGGCATTGGCTCCTGCATGATTAAGCCCAGCATTATTACAATTATACAAAACCTGTATGTTACACATAGATCCCAAGTTAATATTTCAGTTTTTTCCTCTGTATCATCCTTGTTTGTCAGTACTTGACACTTTCTTTTTTTAATATACAGGTTGGAACCACTATTACATTTTAAATGTAACAAAGTTACAGTATATAAATATATCATTTTAGTTTTAAATGTAGCATTGATCTTAACTAGCATTGAGTCTTGTTATAGTGTTTTAGGATATCATAGAATAATAATAGGCAAAGGAAGCTATACCTAGCATTGATTTAAAGATTCATTTTCTTCTCTTCTGCAATTCCTCCTTTCACTATATATGCTTAACCCAAAGTGATATTATCCCTCAAATATTAGTAACAAAAGAAAGAGATGCCACAATTAATTTATATATATACATATGTGTGTGGTACGAAGGCCACTTAAGATTTATTTCTATAAATGGACTGGATGGTAAAGGGAATTCTATCATTGTGAAAAATCTAATTCTATGAAATTAATAAATGCTATCTGTAAAATAATGACTTCTCATAACTAATATATAAAATGCTTTTTTGAACACCTCACTGTGATTTTGCAGTAAAGTGATACCAAGAGACGGAAAACTTGGTTTGTGTATCTCAAATACCACTGTTCTATTTTTCCTATGTGAGGACAGAAGGGAAGAATGGGGTGAATAGGCTGGGATGGGGTAAGGGAGGACAGAAGGACATCTGCGAGACACAAAAGACTTGAACTGGCCTCAGGGTCTGCCATCAAATGCATGGTGACTCAGCATTCGCCACTTGAATGAGTTCATTAGAGCTTATCCTTACTGTTGTCCCCTGGGTCAGACCTGTGATGTGACTACTTTATAAGACATTTTTTAGAAAGACTCCTTTCACTCTGTCCTACCAATTACGATGTTGGAAAGTTAGCAGCAGAAGGCATTCTGGAAGGGGGAAAGTGGAATGGTGGTTGCCAAAGCCTCAGGGAGGGAGAGTTCGGAGTTAGCGCTTAAATGGGTAGAGTTTCAATTTGGCAAAATGAAAAGAATTCTAGAGATAGATGGTAGTGATGTTGTCCAGCCAGGTGAATGGGCTTAATGTGCATTGAGCTGCACACTTAAAAATGGTTAAGATGATACATTTTATGTTATGTGGATTTTGCCACCATTAAAAATTAAATATAACAAGAAGAGGAGCTTTACTGGAAAGCAATGCAACTTACATATTGTGAATAGGAAATGAATGAGCAGTAAAATTTCCAAGAGCTGCAACGGGAGGAGGGTCCTGGGTATGGGTTTTAGGAACAGGATCGTGATCTCTGCCCTGGAAAATTAGGGACTGCACTCCAAGCTGGTCCCGGGGTCTGCAGTCCCAGAGGAGTCCTCTTACCGCCAGGACAAGGAGCGGAGTGGTGTGGGACAGTCCCCAGTGGAAAAGTGTTGCTGCCTCCTGCTGACAGCGAGCCATTCACAGATAAGGTTTTAAAGTAATAGCCAGGCTTGCTCAGATCTGAATACCAGTTAAAAATTAAGACCCTTAGGTATGACAGGAATGAGTTAATAAAGAAACTTTAAGTCTTGAAATGTGAGCAAAGGCTCTATCAGCGAGAACGAAAATTGTCTTTAAGCTTCTGTTTTTAAGGGCAGATCATTATTTCAGTATAGAATGCAGAGAATACAATCATGGGTGGGTGGGCCTCTGGGAGGGGAAGGAACCAGATAACCGGATCGCTAGTGGGCCAGAGGTTTAAGTTTAACCTGCAACTGTGTTACCGTTCTGACAACTACAGAATCGCCTTGCATGCAACCTGTGGTTTGTAAGATAAAATGCTTGCTTAAGTCACCTAGTTAGTAAATAGCATATCATCCTTATTTCTGGACTGTATATATTCAGTCGTTTAAAATTGGATTATGAGTTCTGCAAAGCCTGAATAAAGGTCCCTCTTAGATTTATTAATAGTATCTAAACGTTGTCAGATCAGAATAACATACCCCAAGTGGGCAAAATGTGTGCCTTTCTGATGAGTTTAATAGGACTTGGTCCTTTCTTGACTTTATTCACATTACAGAAACATGTGAGAAAACCCCAATGATTTGTTGTCAAAGATTAGGAGTAAATGAATTATAGCCAGAATGCCTAACAGTTAAGAGTTAACGTAACTGTATAATTAAGATCAATTCTACAATTTTTCAAATGATTTGCAATGGTTCTGTAAACGAACATTGCAACACATGCGTTTTTTTCCTCCTTGTAATTGTAAAACACACACAAAAGTGTTAAAGCTGAGCCCCACTGCCCCCCACACTCTTCAGTCTTGGATATACAACTGTTCAGATCATTCATTGGCCTATTAGCTGAATAGATAAGATCTATTTCTTGTAACTGGAATACCTACTATATTTTGGATTTGAAGTTCATTCTTCTCGTGAATCTATGAAGCGTTGTTTTTTTATAGTCTACTATTTCTTTCCTATTTCTTTCAATTGTGCATTTGAATATATACTCTTTGCTTGTTTTTTAAAAGATTTTATCTTTACGTCATCTCTATACCCAACGTGGGGCTCAAACTCACAACCCTGAGATCGAGTAATGAGCTCTATCAACCTAGACAGCCAGGGGCCCCTTACACTTTGCTTTTAAAAAGCAAAAACTTTTGAATGGTTTTTGACACACTTTGCCTTTTGATGTGCATCAAAAAACTGGATTTCCTTTATGGAAATTTGTGGCATATTTAAATTAAGTTTATTAATCCTTTCCCGAAAACACAAAGTATTATAATACCATCACAAAGAGAATGATATTTTTCTCGTTGGACTTCAAGAAAATATGAATTTCAAGCTCAGTTTAATAAGCGTACAGGAGTGCACAGATTACATTAAATTAAAAAAATTATTTTAGTGATTTTGCTGCTTCTTTTTTATCTTTAAATTGACAATGAATGAGCATCTTCCTTTTCTCTGGATCACAAAAAATGATGGATAAAAATTCTGAAGAGTTTAAAGAGTTTAACAAAATGCAAAAAATTTAGTAAAAAATAACTTTAAATTTTAGATAATTAAATCATTGCAAATGATTTTTTAATTAAAAATAAAAAAGGTTATTTTTAAACACATAAAGAAATATACCACCAGTCACATCATTTTCCCATTAAACTTAGTTTGAAATGTACAAAGCAGATCAACCACATTTTGGTAAATATTAATAATTTAAAATCTTGATCAGAATAGTGCCCATTGCAAAAATGTCTCTATTTCTGTCAGAATTCATAAATAAAGTTTATTAAAGAGGTCTTGAATTAACTCCACTGATTAGTTTATGTTTGATTCTTCAGCGACAGCTAATTATTCTCAGCATATTATTCATTATGAAATGTAGCCGGCATCTCTTAGTGTTTTTACTTATGCTTTACTCATAGGACAAATGCTGGGGATTTCTCAGATGATATCAGATGATTTAAGCTTTGTTTTAAACCTGGCCTATTAAATTGTTTTAGATCTATTCACAATGTTCTATTACAATAAACACATACATAAGAAGAACAACATTGACACAGCCCGGAGCAAAGGAAATTAGTATCTAGCTCTCCTTTCCCCTAGAAAACACAAGGGTACACATAGAACTCTAATGATGGTGAGTCCAAGACATATTTTTAAATCCGATCACTCAAGGAAATCTGTTGAAAGTAGATGAACTTGCTCTCAACCTAGCACACTCATTCAGCCCAACAATTATGATACACTTCGGTAACGCTCTTACGCAACCTCATTTGGAATGTTCTCCACAACTGTTATTAGGAACACTCACGTAGACAATTTTAACCCAAATCCAACTTTGCCTGCCTCATCCAGGAATCCAATCGTTTGAAGCATTTAGGTGAGGGGCCCTTTTCAGTGACAGATTTGACTCTACTAATGTGGGCTTTTACATATCAAAATGGCAACAAAAATAAAAGAGAAAGAGGGGGAAAGATAGATAGGGATAGAGACAGAAATAGAGATGGGAGTTGGGTAGGGGGAGAGAGACTGAGAGCTCTCCCATTAATCTCTTTAAGTGTGGCTCCTGCGTGAATCAGTGACAGGGGCACAAGGGTGAGACACCATCAGCCCCACCAGGCATCGTGGCAGGATCTCAGAGTCCCACTGCCTTCTTTCCAGATCTTATTTCTCATCACAGTGCTTCATGAGAAAGCTCTGCTTAAGCTCTTTCAAAATGGAGAGTAACCAGGGGTGGTAATGTAGCTCAGGAGGTCAACATTCCCACGAGAAAGAAGGAAAAGTGGAAAATGGACTTTGGTTTACAAGCTTTTATGGTACGATTCATTCATTACGTGTCAAGCCACTTCAACATCACTATGACCAAAATGTTTCTTGGTGGCTACAGTTGCATGATTAGGCAAGCGTGTGGCAAACAGTGTTGAACAAGAGTTAAATGGTATGTGTGGCAGAGGGAATGAGCGAAGAAGGGAATAGTGAACTTTCGCAACCTCTGTTAATATTCATTTCACAGATGGGCACAGCATGTGCCGACCGGCACACCTGGGCTGGAGAGCAGGCTGCCTGGATTTCTTGGGGACCCTAATATAATTATAAACAGACAAGTGGAGAGATGCCACAGGTCAGCTAGCAGGGCAAAGAGGGAGAGGAAAGTGCCAAATTCTCAAAGTTTCCCAGAGAATAATAATATCCACAACTTTCCTAACACCTTTCATCTGAAAAAGAACCAGAAACAGATCTGTCATCGAGGAAAGAAGGCGCTAGCCAGGCTCCACACTCACTCGTTGCTCTGATTTACATTTACTCACGTCACTTCTCTTCTCTTGAGCAGAGAAGAGAAGTCTCTTGTTACTCCCCAGGAGTCCTTGTCATTCCATGTGGGGTCGCGTGCAGTGAGGCAGATAGAAAAGAAATCAAATGACTGGATATTGGATTTTCCTTAGGAGTTGTATTTCAGTAGGACTCCAGTTTGCCCATAGGGTAGACATCCCTGTTTTCATCCTTCATTCGCTCACCTGTGGAGACTGTCCACCAGTCAGGTTGGATGTGTTGCTTAGACGCCCAATGTGAGGATCAGGGTCCCAATTCTGGAGTAAAAGAGGATTCTGGAAAAAAGATTCTGGAAAAAGACTCTACCTCAGGATCTCTTTATCCACTTTTGCATGACCCTACCATGTTGCCCTTTTCCTACCCAGATCATAAAGATGCTGTCCTTTGAACATTTATCGCGGGGAGCTTACTTTCTATGGTGGTATTTCGTATCGCTAGTATCTCAATGTGTGTCCCTCTTTTCTATTTCTATAGATTCTGTCTCTCTCTTCTGCACTTAGATGATGTCAGCATGTGATTTCCCCCTCCAGTGTTTCCAACTTTCACGTGGCTATGCATTCTTTGTGGAACTTAGTTCCATCTGGGAGTAAAAAGAATGAATGTTTTAAGTTAATCTTTGAAGACAGACACAAAGGAATTGTGCCCACTCGAATTCACCTAGAATTAAATGCAAACAAGTTTTTCATAAGTAGACTTAGGAGTGAACAATTACATATCAACAAATAAATAAAGGTGGATAGGGAATATTGTCTTTAGTTTTCAAGTTTTGAATTTGAAAGCCAAACATGTGAGAGAGAGAGAGAGAGAGGGAGATTGAGAAGGCCAGGGTGTCAGTTCGATTGCTTATGGCTATGAGTTTTAGAAAATCCAACAAACGGTGGCTTTAAAAGTTCACTTATTATTTACTTAGTGAGAGATTCCAGCAGTGTGGAAGCAGCTCACCAGCCTGAAAGCCCCAGATTCTTCCCAAGCATCTTCTGGGGCTACTTCCCCAGCTTTTTTTTTGGAAACTTCCTTTCTCATTATGAGAGGACCGAAGCCACAACTTTAGGTATCACGTCCTTGTCCCAGAGGAGACAGGGGCAGGGTGTTGACCCTCAGGGATAAGATGTTTCTCTCTCCTTTTATCAAAAATGGAAAATCTTTCTCATAATTCCTCAATCAGACAGTTCCCTCTGACCTTAGTGGCCAGACCATATGGCTCCTATCAAGCTGCTGTGAGGGTAATTTTCTGGATTTTAGCCTCTCCGATGGGACTCACTCTTCTTCTTGTGATAATGTGAGAGGATAAAATGCCCACACAATGGGGTGCAGTTAGGGGAATGACGTGGGCTCTGTGACGTAGCATTAGGCTCCTAGTGACCTGACCATGCGTCAGAAAGTTCCATCTGCTTCTAGAACACAGTTGACAGCTGGTAACTGAAACCAGGGAAAGTAAATCCTCCTATAAGGAAGGGGGAGGCTACAGTAATCTAGTTAATAAACAGGCCAGTTTCTTAGATTTACTAATAGACTTTTATGTACCAGATTTGCCCACAACTTGCATTTATTCTCAATAAAATAACATTAAATCATTATAGACAATCTGGGTAAGCATTTACCTCATACTTCAGGAAAAATTAGTCTGTGATTGGACATAAAAGAGAGCAAAATCTAAGTTTGAATTAACAAGTTCCTTTTTCACTTAACCTGCGGGGCAATGAATGGGTGGTTGCTTTCTTAGAGAAAGAATCATCAAACAGCGGGCACGAAGACCTATTGCAAGAGACTGGTCACTGCAACTAGCATCAGTGATCCACGAGTCACCTGCCACCATCAAGAAGTAGTTGTGCCTTGGCTTTTTACTCAACTAAACCTCGTCACTAGCAGGTGGGAACCGGGAACACCCAGTTCCAGTAGGGATCTAAATCCGAGTAAACTAATTCTGCTCATGGAAGTCCCTCCTGTAATTCAATCCTATTTGAGCTTAGTTTCAACGACTTGAACTAAGGACTTAGAATTCCAGTTCTGAGATCACATGAGACACTTTAAGGTGACACTTTTCAGAGAGTCTTTTGGAGAATGTGAGCATGAGTTGCGAATGCTTGCTAGTCCTTCAGACCTAAGCTTTCTCTTTTCTTTTGTCATGGGGCTGCCAGCTCACTTAATCGCTGTCGTATTCATTTCTCCACTTACCGAACTGAAGCTCTCATGTTTTTTTCCTTCACTGTGGATGAGTGGAAGGGCTATTTTCATTCCCAGTAGTTGTTTTTAATTTTATTTCTCTCACATCACTAACCCAGGGTATACCCATCCTTCCTGATATGCTTAAATCTCTGTGCTTCCGAAATGACCCAGAACAAGCAATGACTTACACTTGCTTGTCGTAGTTTCCGACGCCATCATGATGAGATACCCACCATTGATCCCTACAGAAATTCAAATGGCTGGTTATCAGTGTTCCTAAACCCACTTAACAGATGGGGAATTGGATCACACGGGGGTGAAGTCAGCTCCCTCAAATGGCAGAAGCAGGATTTGCACACATGCACACCGTCCGAGCCTGGAGCCCTGACTCTCAACCATTCTTCTCTGTGGACCCAATTTGGGGCCAGATATAGAAGGAGCCCCCAAAATGGAGGACAAGCTTCAGTCCACCAGGACACACTGCTTGCCTCTGCACCTGTGTCTCTTCCAGACCTTCCTTCCATGCCACTCACCTGTGTCTCTCCTGGCCATCTATGAGGTGAGCAAGCCGATGTCACTGGGAAAGTCCTGGCCGGGACCTGTCACCAGGAGCTCAGCTTCAGTCACTCTTGGAGTCCCTTAGGAGAGACCCTTCTATCTCTGGGCTCTGTTTCCTCATCGCTACCTGAGAGGTGAAAGCACAAACACCAACAATATCCCACACCTGCCTCCTCCTCCTCGCACAGGCAGATTGAAACGCCCCTTCTTCGGGGAGGCGAACAGAAACCAAATGGAGTTTCTTTCCTTCTGGATTTCCCTGGGTTTTAATTTGAAGAAAAAGAGAGAGAGCTGCAGGGGACCAAGCCATCTTTCCAGGGATTCATCAGCAGCCCTCACCTCCCGCAGCTGTTCTGATTAATGGCTGCGCCTCCCGCCGAGTCCCTGTAATAGGTGTCAGGAAGGTGTTTACTCAAAGTTTTACACCCAATTGTCGTGAAGGTCAAAACAATAGGGCATCTCCTATGCAGGTTAAACATCTTTTTATGAGTACATACTCTATTAGAGAAGACTCCATGTTTTCAGGCGGCTAAACTCAGTGGGTTCTTTCTTCCAGGCTGACTCAGTGGGTCCCTGGTGGGGAACAGGGCCCTGGCACATCAGCAACATTGACCCTGAACTGGGCCTTGGGCCTTGGGATGTTAACCAGTGAGTTACCCGCAGTCTCTCCAGCTTTGGCGCATGTGTCCAGTCTGCTTTAAAACTCGGAAGGATTTTACAAACCCAAACAAGTACTATCGAAATTCCCTTGCCAGGGAAGAGCCATTCATGCAAAACATAGATGGGATAATTCCTTCAAATTAAAATGTCTCCTTTTGTCACATTAAACAATGACCTTGGACCCCCAAAGTCGTTTTCCCCTCCCTTATTATCCTCCACCAATTTTCTCTCCCCTGCCTCTCCACCTCCTGCACAAATGGCCCTAAGAAACAGGGAGCAAAATGCCACAAATTGGAGGCACTTTCTCCCATCTGCTGCCCGCAGGTGTGTGTCGAGAGGGGATTTTTGACCCTCTTTCTGAGGAAGAGGAAGCCAAAGGTCAAAGTGAATTTCCTAAATGTCAGATGCTTTCAAAGCACTGCCTTATGTTCGTTCACACCATGCCTGCAGCCGTCTTGGGCTCAGGCTTTTTTTGTTACACACGGGCGGTTTCTGCAGGGTCCACACTGCGAGGCTAGACCATGGCCAAGATCAGAAGAGCCCACTCGTGTGCACCAAGAGCCCCCCAAAAAGCAAGGACTCCTATGACTTCCACTGGGTTGATTTTAATCTTTCCAAAACCTTCCTGGATAGGTGCGCCTGGATGGCTCAGTGGGTTAAAGCCTCTGCCTTCGGCTCAGGTCATGATCTCAGGGTCCTGGGATTGAGCCCCGTGTCAGGCTCTCTGCTCAGTGGGGAGCCTGCTTCCCCCTCTCTCTCTGCCTGCCTCTCTGCCTACTTGTGATGTCTCTCTCTCTCTGTCAAATAAATAAATAAAATCTTAAAAAAAAGAAAAAGCCTTCCTGGATATAAAAGCATGTTTCCATTTCAGTGAGTACCCACACTGCCCTCCACCTGTGTGAATGGCCATGTCTACTTCTCCAAGTAGGGAGTTGACTACGGTGCTTTTTCGAACCATTGTAGCTACTGGATTTGACTTGAGATAATAACAAGGCACGTGTCCCAGAAGAAATGAATTCTGCAAGTACTTATTGAGATTTTATCGTCTGCTGAAATCTTGGGGTTTCAGAAAGTTGGATGATATGCAATGAAAAAGAAGGAGGAGAAGGTGCAACTGGAAATGGAGTGTGGGGGGTGGTCGGATATTGGCTAGTAGAGATGAGTGGGAAGGGAGGGACCCCAGCAGGGTGATAAGCCCTTCACCTGCATATAACCCCATGACCTTGAAATAGCTTCTACCACCTTCCTCATACATGGATCTACTGGCATCTAGGGAGGTGTAGCTCTTTCTGTAAGCCATGCTGGCCAGGATTTTACTACCTTGCACAAAACTAGACCTGCTTTGCTGGATGACCTCTGGGCTCAGCTTGTGAAATGACGTTGCCGGGGATAGAATGGAATCAGGCAAGAAGTTGAGAGTTGTAAGCAAAAGAACGTGATATCCAGTTCTTGGAGATCAATCTTTCTAACGCCACGTGAGCTGAACATGGGTATCGGGCCAGGCCCGGTGCGTGAGTGGGGAGGTGGATGGTAGGCCATGATGTAAGTCCTGTGGAGGAAGAATCTGTGACCTCTGTCAAGAGACTGAACATACTAGTGAATGATGGCCAGACCGCACACAGAAACAGAACTCTGACTCATCATGTACAAAAACCAGCCCAGGAAAACAACCGTGATCTCTAGCAACATTTCAAAAAGCAAAACAATAACCCCAATGATCATCAACCGAGGATGGCCAGGCCTTGATTGATAATTGACAACTTATCTAATTTTAGTCCCCATTTCCAATTTGGGACCAACAAGAGAAAGCCAAATGTGAACCCCTAAGCAATCACATAGGACACCCCATGACTAGGTAGCTTACTTCAAGAGGCCAACAGCCTTCAATCAGGACATACATAAAACACCTGGAGCCTTCTCTTTTTCCCACCATAAATCTGCCGCCCCCCCCCCCCCTGTCCTCTGCCTGCCTTTGAGTCGCTGCCAAAATGCAAGCGACGGTGGCTGACCCCCTCGCTAGAGCCAGCTCTGTATAACAGCCTTTGCTGGTTCTCATTTGATTGGTCTTTGTTTATGTCCACGTTGTAAGTGGTCATAAGTTGTTGGGACAAAGGAGGGGGCAGGAGGAGGGTGAGGGTGAAGGTGAAGGGTGAAGGTGAAGTCGCTAAGGCCAAGGGGTTTCGGAGGATGGAGGTGTCACCACCTGACCAAGGGCACCAATAGGACAAAAGCAGGACTTTGCGGGAAACTGGATTCAGAGAAGTGATCAGCGGGGAATTTCTTGGATTTCTGGGCTTGTTTGTTTCTGTAGGCATGGGACCTCTAAAGAAAAGTCCTTTGTTTTTAAGGCTACCATTTAGGGAATTTTTATTATGTCTGGGGCTCTGAGCTAAGGACCCTTTTACCTCATTGAATCCTTGAAACAAAAACATTAAGGGAAGATAATCTTTCCCACATTGGAGATGACATGAGAGCTCAGAAAAGGAGAAGATAATGGGCACAAGATCACACAGCTGGTCAGGGTGACAGTTTAAACTGACGGTTTAAAGTCAGACTGACACTCACATCTGCACTTTCGTCCCTCCAGCGTCCTGTTTCACCAACCATGTGGCCATGTCGTGCTTCTGGAAAGTGGACTTGAGGAAAGGAGCTTCAGAGTTAGAAAGTGGATGTGAAAACCACTTCTGCTCCTTAAGATGAGCTATCATTCTACATCCTAGCCCATGCATGGCATCTGATATATTTTAGAGGTAAAATGACATTTGCGCGGCTAATGACCTTTTTTCACAATGACACGAAAGGTCAGATTCCATGGTATATGGTGTTGGGTTGATACGGGAAGACCTAGTCAGCATTCTCCCTCTGCCATTCTGAGCTTATAAAATTGGGTAATCTAGTCAACCTCTCTGGTCATAGATTTCTTTTTTTTTTTTTCTTTATGCTAACACCGGAATGTAATGCTTGTCTTTTCTATCTGGGGATGCAGTTATGAGGTTCAAATGACATCATGGATATGAAAGTACCTTGTAAATTGCCAACTGCAGTATACATGAAAGATACACTCAAAATAATGACTATAACTACAAATACTCCTTGATTTTGGATGATTATAGACGAGACATCAGATTTTAAGAGTGTCTTTTTCAAGTGCCTGCCGCCCATCCATCCTATCTGCAAACAGACACATGTGTCTCACATGTAATAACATGCTATACGGATCACTTGTTTTGCAAATAGGAGGTGGAAACTGCCAGAAGACCCGAGTACCAGGCTAGCCTCCATATGTGTGATAGTTTTGACCTTCGGCACCTGATCTCTTGGAGCTTTAAGCAGAGGAGATCAGCTCTGTCCAGCCTACTTGTGAGTTTCCCTTCTGTTGACAGGAAATGCCCACAGAAATGCAAAGTATTCTGTTGCTTCATTTGAAAAGTGCTATTTATGTGCCACTTACTATTGTTGTGGTTATTATTATAGTTGAAGAGTAGAATGCATTTCAGCAACCAATGATAGAGGTAGCAAATTTTCCACTGCCACGCAAACTCCCTGGGTGTCTCATTCCCGTGGGTAGACTTCATTGCATTTGGGGCCCTATATTGATATAATTAACCTTCGCCATTTGATGGGTGTTGCTTTTAATTCTGGATACATAACAGAGTTATTTCATTGTATTTACCCCTCTAAATAGGACCTACTTTATTTCTAAATTAAATACCATTAGGGAACATGCTCTCAGGCTGACTATACTTACCATTTTCCGCAGATATATTATGTATGACTGAATGTCTTTCTAGGAGCCTAGCTTTAGCTAGGGCCTAGTGGATAGAAAGCTTTTATTTTGAAAAAAAAAAAAAAAAAAGTTAATATTTAAGACAGAGAAGGGAAATAAAGAATAAATGCTCCTTTGGTTCACCTATAAAATCAAGCAATTTAATTTTCAACCAGAAGAATTTAATAATATTTTATCTATCATCTGGTGTTCATTTTCACCTCAGGATATCATCTTAACAATATTTCCCGATGATTCTCAAAATAAGTGTTTTAATCTCTGGGAACTTCATTCAGTAATCTGTAGAAACATCAAGTAACCAAGTTATGTGAACTGTACTTTGGGGTACGTGTTGTCTTTATGCTCTAAAAGTCTTAGCAAGAGTTTTAATTCATTGATCATTCTACTGTGAATGGTTCTCCAGGGACCACAGTTTGCCAGAGACTTCTAGGGCCCCCGTGGCTGCAAGTGACAGGAACTCCACCCATCACAGCATCTTTCTGCCCCGAAGCATCCTTACCACAAAAGCACCCCAGGTGGCTGGGTCTTGGCCCTCTTAGCTCCTCAGTTCTATATTATATTATTTCAGACCCTGGGGAAGAGACTGTAATTATTCTTTCTCTGGTTCCATGTCCACAAATTTGGGGTCAAGTTTTCATTGGCTTAGTTTACTTAATTGCCCACCCCCGGATAGATTGACTGGGACCAGGGAGTGAGGCCAATAAAAAATAAGATAACCCTTTTAATTGAACTGTGAGACTAGGTGGTCGGGAAAGGGGTCCTTCTTACAAAGGCCTGATGGGAAAGGTCATGGAGAGTTGACCTTTGCAATCACCATCTTTCCCAGAGTAACTTGGACAGAATCTAAGTTCATGAAATGATTAGAATTTATTTCATTAGGGAAGTTCTCCAATTATCTAACACATGAAGTTATGGAAAATTCCGTGGTGGAATAATTCTACCACGTTGGCTAGGGCCTCGATGTGAGTACGATCTCATTTAATTTTGACAATAGCCCTGTTATCTTCATTTTACAGTGGAAGGATCTGGA
>CM052811.1:73237431-73254807 GCA_028533885.1 Nasua narica
GGGTTAGGGTTAGGGTTAGGGTTAGGGTTAGGGTTCTTGGTCATTGGTCTTCCTCACCATTTGTGCTCACAGGCACCCCAGCTGAGGAAAGGAACACACATTCTCAGAGGAAAATGTTTGCCCCTGTAAGGTCCCTGGGTACCATGGTACCCCGATGGATTTCACAGATAGGGGCAAATGTACAAATATGTTGACATATTTTGTCTCCCTCATGTGAAAGCACCACGGTTTGGATTTAGAGAGCCCCCAGATGGAGACGCAGATGTGGATAAGTTGCACTGGCTAGAATACAGGGGTCTGTCTGGGAGAGCCCCATACGGCTTCATTCCACAGCTCTCTTTAATTAAGTGGAACAAACAAAGAGTCTCTCCTTCATCAGTTCTACTCAGGCTTTTCTGAATTCCCTTCTCAAGTAGCTCCTGACTTTTTTGAATTCTGTGGTCATTTGTGCCTCGGCTGGTTGCAGCAAGAATTCTGCTTAGTCAATTTACCAGCATTGCCTATCTTTGGTATCTGATCACTTGTGATTTTCGAGCGGGTTCCTCATCCTCCACCTTCTGGTTTAGCCAGAATCCCCCCTGGGACTCCTAGTATCTCCTCCCAGTAATTTTCCATCCCCTGACCCCGCACAGGCACACTCTGCTTCTTGGCTATAAATTCCCATTTTTCTTGGTTATATTTGGAGTTAAGTCCAATCTCCAATCTCTCCCCCAGAGAAAACCCCCACTGGAGTAGTCCCTCCATCAATCGGGATAGATCCCCTTAAATGAAGCTTGCTGCCTATATTTTTTCAAGAAATATTTTTAAGCAGAGTGTATTTGACAGAATCAACAAATTACTGAATATCCAAGTCTCCCACCCTACACGATAAAGGTCTTTCTGAAAAGGTACATGCAAAGGTCCCGATTATCTATGAAGCCTCTGTGGCTTGCAGGAAGGTGTTGCAAGTGATTAGAAGGTAGCTAATTGAGCGCATATTCTGGACCTTAGCCCAGTAAATAAACACACACACACACACACACACACGGAAAGAAAGAGAGAGAGATTCTGAGCCCACAAAACTTAACTTTTTCCACAGAAGTTGAACTTTCCCCCTGCTTATTTTCTTTAAATAGAACTCAGAAAAATACACACAAGAACACCAACAAACTCTGAATGGTACTTTACCTGTTAGGGCCATTTGAGTTCGGAGACTAAAATAAGCTCCGCGAACTTCAGCAGAGACCTACCAAATTTGACTACCAAATGTCACACAAAAGAAAAGGAGTTTGGAAGGATCCCTTGTCATCCAGTAGGGTCAAGTGCCTCGTACACTCACTTGGAAAGTTCCAGAGTGTGCTGGGTCTGTGCAAACAAGCAAAGATTGGTTTACCAACATGTTCTTGAAGCCTACAGATGATTTTAAGGGCTTGGATTGAAGTGAATGCTAATGTACCCTGTAATAAAAAGTGCATCAAACATTTGTTTCCAATGAGTTTTTCAAAGGCGCTACTCACCCAGGTGGAGATTAAAGCGTAGGGCCATTTAGCGATATCTGTGGCATACATGAGAATATGTCTAAGGAGGAAACTGAAGCTCCCTCAGGAGGATGAACAAAATATTGAAGTGCTAGGAGAAAGCTTGCTACAGGTAAATGGCTATGAACAATGCAATAGAGATGGTAAATCATAAGACAGCTCTAGGAAGAGGGAACAACATCCTACAGGGATCGAGCCAGGGATGAGGGATAGAGACGGGGTGAGGCTGAAGCCATCAGTGGAGACAGGCTGGTGTTTAAGCCCCTAAGCCTTGGAGTTAATCAGTACTTGATCTGTACCTTTTACTAGTTTCATTACCTTATGAGAGATATTTAGTCTCTCTGGGACTCAGTTTAGCTATCTGTAAAATCAAAACAGTAGTATTTATTTCATAAATTTGCTTCAAAGATTAAATGGAATGATCCATAGGAAGCATTCTGCATAATTTCTGCAAAATAGGAAGGGCCCCCCCATGAAGCTGGTGTAAAGTGCTTTCTAATCAGAGAGAGGGCGTAACATCTGAAATATCACTATTGCCCGTCGTCACTCCCTAACTCCAAAAATATCATCATATTGTTCTCTCTACTTTGAGAATTTAAATAAGATAGTATATGTAATTTTAAGGTGTTCTCATTAGAAACCAAACTGTGGAAAAGACTCTCTCCTCAAAGCCTGGCCTGTAGCTGGGACCTAAAGGATGAGTAGAACTTATTCAGGAGAATAGGGCATAGAGGGAACTTCTAATGTCCAATGTCAAGAGGCCCAAGTTAGATGCACTAGAAAAATGTAAAAGAAAGGGACCTCTCTGTACAACAAAACGTACATGGAGAGATGAGTGGATACAAGCCTGGAGATGGAAATATGGGAGTCAGGCACCCCACATCCAATCCACTGGCCATTGTTATCAGTGTTACCTTTGTCTTCAAAGGAGAGCTAAAATTTGTTCACATCTACTACTGCATCCCTGGTTCAAGGCAACCTCACCTGTTTTTTTGGAGGGATGCCAAACTTTCTGACTCACCTCTCACTTGCACCTTGGCCCTATGCAGAAGCCAAAGTTACATCAGATCATCCCACTCCTGGCCTTAGCAAAGATTGACTGACTTTCCATCATGCAAAGAATAAAGATCGTGTCCCTTTTCTTTTCTAAATTAAGTTTTTCAGATGAGATGGGGCGTGTTCACTGAAAAAATAAAATATAAATAAAACATATTTAGGAGAAAAAAAGAAGAAAAAAGAGAAGAAAAAAATGAAATAAAATAAATAAAGTTTTTCACTTTGAAATCATTGTAGACATGCAATTGTAGGAAATAATTGTACTCTCTACCAGTTTCTCTGGGCAGGAACTACCAGCAAATAATTGTACATCTCTACCAGTTTCACTGGATGCGTATTGCAAAAGCGTAGAGCAATAGTCAGGATATTGACATTGATGCAACACATTTCCATCACCACAAGACTCTCTTGCCTTGCTCTTCTATAGCCACATCTAGCTATTGCTCCCATCTTCCCCTTCCCTAACCCCTGTGAGCCACCGAACTCTTCTCCATTTTTAAAATTCTGTCATTGAAAGAATGATCTAGAAATAGAATCGAGCACTAGGTAGTTACTGGGAATCTGGGCACACTTGATTCCACGGAATGGGAAGCAAAAGATCAACTTCCTGCTTGACCCCCACCAACACAACTAGGTGAAGGGATAGGAACTCGATGTCTATTTATAGAAGGGTATAGTGAGAGAATATGGTTTCTATTAGTATTTCAATGAGCGTGTGGAGAGAGGTGAGAGTATGGCCAGAAAGGTTTTCTGTTGATAGGTCACCCTTTCTCAGTCCTTTGGTTAGGAGGGACAGACTTTTCTCAAATGTGTTTTGGAAGGTTTTTTTTTTAATTTGTTTTCTGTTTTTGGGGGGTTTTGTTGTTGTTGTTGGCACTTGTTGATAGTTCTGGATGGAGGCTCCTGCAGGTCCTGTATGGGATAGATGGGAGCAAAAAGGAAACCCAGGGAACTCACCCCGTACCATTATGTTTCTCATGTCCAAGGGCCCTACATAATCCATATTCTCACCTTTCAGAGTCTTCTATGTTTGTTTGGGGTGTTATGTCCAGCATTTTTAGCAGTAAGGAAGAGAATTATGCACTACTCTATGTTGTTTTAATGAGAAATCGTTACCAGTGTCCTTTCAACAACATGATTGGATCTCCTTTTATCTCCCCAAGTCTATCCCCACTATGCTTCTTCTCACTCATTTTCTCCCAGACGCATTGGCCTCCTTACTATTGCTCCAACACGCCAAGGAAGCCCCTATCTCTGGGCCTTTGTAGTTGCTGTCTCCTGTGGCTGAAGAAATCTTCCTCCCTATCACCATACACCCTTCTGATCTCTGCTCAAATAATCCCCTCTATGCAAAGTCCTCCCTAAGGACTCTACCTATAATAGCAACTCTCACCCCATCACTTGGGGACCCCCCAATCCTGCTTTATTTGGATCCATAGCAATTACCACCATTAGATATATCATACCCTTGTTTGTTATCTGTCTCCTCTACTAGAATAAGGGAAAGGACTTCGCGTCTCCTTTGTCCCCTTCGTAATATGAGTTCAACAAATGAATACATGAGATAGAAATCGTCTTTCTCATTTTTGAGTTAAAAACTGAAGTAGAGACTGAAGTGTAGAGAAATAATTGGCCTGCATGAGATTAGCTTCTTAGAGGAAGAACATTGCCCGGCATGCATAAAAAATGAGATTGCTTCCCAACTCCTGCTTTGCAGATATCAGTCAACTGACCGAGCGATCACAAGCTGAGTATGTTTCAAAATGTGGTTCTGATGGCCATCCAGGGGGCACCAGCATAAGATGACGAATGTCCATGACGTCTACAGACAGAAAAAGCCTGTGTCAACTTCCACCTGCAGACGCCCTCCTGGAAAGCCAAGAGGAAGCTATTTGCCTGGGGAAATTCACACCATTTCTCAGGCACGTGTTTGATTGTTCAATGTCAATACTCAAGGATCTAACTGCTACATAATCTTCATTACTTTATAATTATATTTCAATTTCAAAAGTGTTCCTTCTATTTGTTTTCAGGGAATCTCTTTTGAAACTTGTCAAGTAATTAGTTGATCAGCTTACCTTTCAGCATCAAGTGGTATTTTATCTTAATCTAAGATGTCTTTAATAACAAGGTATCAGTGATGTGATAATTCAATTCAGAAGCCTCCAGAGACTGACTTACATTATATTCGTCATACAAAAGCAGAGACTTACTCAAGTGGAATGTGAATATCTGTGTTCAGTTATATTTAGCACTTGTGATAAACTGTGAATTGAAGACATAACAAGTACTTCTAAACATAATATGTATAATCTATGAAAATAAAATATCATGTCTATGAAATAGCATGATACAATTATTTCATGATATAGTTTCCCTTTTTACCTTAGGTTTGGGAGACTTAGAGCCAAATTTCATTTAAAAATATAGCAATCAATTCATTTGGGGTGTCTGCACTAACGATATCTTCTGAACCTTTTTAAATAGATTTTATACTTTTCTCTTTTTTCCTCTGTCTCTCTCCTTCCATCCCTCCTTTCCTCCTTTCTTTCTCTTTTTTCTTCCTTCCTTTCTCTTTCTTTTCTACCTCTTAAACTCCTTAAAACTTTGCAAAACATCTTAAATGTTTCTTAAACTCTTAAATGTCTTCTCTAATGAACCCTTTTTATTATATAACATGCTTAAGATATTTTGCAGTAAATGTTATAAATATTGTTATAAATATTTTTAAAATTAGCCTTATCAAGCAACCGGATATCTTTATAGAAACCTGGGTGGGCTTGTAGGTTTCAAGGATTGAATGAACATTCCTGTACCTTGCAATGGTATTAGGTTATCACAAGATAAAATTATCTGATCAACCTGATAACTCTACCCCCTTTATTCTAGGGAAACTGTTCAAGCTTATGATATACACTAAACTGTTATGATTGCTTTTTTTTTTCCTTCTAGAATGTCTGGGATATTCTCATTTTCTATATCTTTCAGCAAGAGGGATGTAGCACAAGTATTTGGACTGGTATTTCAATGTAATTCCCCCCCATTACTGAAATGCAGGATTTGAAAATTATTGCAAGCATTAGAACTCATTCTTAGCACACCTACATGACCGACACATCAAAGAAATTGTGCAAAATACAAGGAAAAGAGCAATGCCCAGAGGCAGAAAAGCCTAAACCATAGACTGAAGAGTTAGGATACCTGTGTTCCACTCCAGCGCCCTCATTTACGACACCAGGACCTCAGACAAGTTATGTATCTGTGCCAGCTTTCCTTCTCTGCAAAAGGAAAAATCACAAGAGTACTTACTCCCTGGATTGGTATGAGGGGTAAGTGTGTTACTCTTCCTGGCACTCGAGGGTTAGCTGTGGGTATTTTTGAGCAGAAGCGGATGCCTCTAATGCCACAGAGTCCGAGGTCCAAGAGATCTCAGTTCCCTGACGTTGCAATCCTGCCTGCGGCGGCCCAACAAAATAAGAATCAAAAGCTACTGCCAAGGTCAAGGAAGGGTATGGCATCTCTGCTGTATCATTTTTCAGTAACTAGGCTAATCCGGAATCTGTATCATGTCATTTCTTTATAGAGTCTTATCAGGATTTTTTTCTTTCTTACTTATTTACTCATTCGAAACATATTTATTCCACTGCACTAAGGTAGGGTCTGTAGGAAAATCCAAGATGTAATAGATTCTACCTTTAAAGGCTTATGGGAAGTATTATAGGAAAAAAGTGGAAAGGTAAATGCATAGATGGTTGGATGGATAGATAAATAGGGAAAGATTGGTTCTTAATATTTCTGCCTATCAGCATAAGCTGAGTGATTTTACTGCTACTTACCCTACTTGTTACAAAGTTCTTAGGAATATCTACTTATGTTTTTTAAATGAGTGATCAATTTTAACCCTCAGCATCCCTAATTGTCTTTATGTTTAACTAAAGCCACCAAGCTGTTTGCCTCTCGGTGGACATATTTTGCTAAATCGAGCCTCTGTGTGTGACCAGAAACGTGGCACAGCGTGGCTATGCTTTTGCAAGGATTCTATTGCCCTCCATCCCTGCAGGGCTTGAGTCTTTCCAGGATTAGTGGTAGAGGGCCCACCTTGTCCCCCCAAATGGCCCCCTCCTTGTTCAGTTTCAGACCACAGGTGGGAATCGCCTGGGTCGCTAACCCACACATCACCAAAAGACCTTAGGTTATTAGAGATCCTGGCAGCCCAAGACCTTGTGTTTATTGGCTGCATGGGAGAAGGGAGGGGGTTTCTGCCGGCAGCTCTATTTGCTATTTTTGCCTAATGTTTAAATGGAAGAAAATTCCCTTGCAGCTTTTTTCCAACACAGCACTTCCCTTTGCCCTTCTGTCCCTTATACTTCTATGCCCCGATGTCTGCTGCCTCTGAGGTCCCCTGCCCTGTTCCAACCCCAGTTGGTTGGGCACAGCCTCCAGCTCCAATGAAGTCGAGCAGGCCTCCCGGGGCTTGGCACATGGCACACGAAGGCAATGGGGTTTTTTTTCCCCTTTCTTTCTTTGTAACTCTTAATGATCTTTTCTTTGTAACTCCCATCCCCAATTATGTTCTCAAAAGGCGAAGTCTATGCATATGTACACAACCGAGAGACAGTCTTCTCCTTGTTTTTCTTATGATTGTGCCTGTGAATAAAACCCTGAAATTATCAATTGGATAATAGGGCAATGTAGCTCTTCCAAATGGTTGGGTTAAATTGGCTGTGGTTTCAAGTAGTATTATCATTAATAATAATAGTAATAACCCTCCCACCCGTCGAATATTCACTCACACATAATAGCATACAAGCCCCTCAGCTCAGGAAGTATCGCGGGGAGGGCTGTCTGGACAGAAGCCTCTAGACGATGAGACAGAAGATGCCTGGATGGACTGTCCGTGGCCGGCTCCCATCTACTCCCTCAGGGCGATACTCCACCATCGCCTTCCCCTGCCTGCCCAAGCCCTTCATGACTCCTCTCCCCCTGGGGAGTATTTATTAACTCCAGCCCTGTTTATCGCTTCACAGTGCTGCCTTGGATGGTTATTAGTCTTCTAATGTCTGCCCTGTCCCTTACTTAACTTTTATCTTTCTGTTTCACCCAGTACCCGCCTTCTACTCCTATAACATTCAGGCTTAACGAAGGTAGCTATTGTCTCTCAAAGCTCTTACAAGTATCTTCATTAACTCAGATAGTTTTCCTTTGCACACTCCCACTGAGCTGGGATCCACACCTGTGAAAGCCTTTCATATGGTTTGTCACTCTCGCCGCCCTAATTGCCAATAGGACCAACATTTCCCAGGCTCTGACTCTGAGTCCTTCAAGACCATGACCTGAAAAACCTTCTTCTGTCATTAATCCTTGTTAATTCTATGAGAATGGGTGATATTTCCGCCGCAGTACAGATGTTGTAACTCAGGTTCAGAGAGGTGAAGTCAATTCCTCAAGGTCATACACTAGTAATTTTCAGAGAGGGTCGCGACCATAGTTTTTAACCATCCCAGGGTGCCGACGATAACAGTAAAAGGAGTTTGGGGGATACATTCCTCTCCTGACAGGTGCTATCGTATGCCTTGTGTAATCTTATCCTCTGATGCTGAAAAGAAGAAAATAGGACAAATTATGAAGGGAAAAGTGACCCTGTGTATCAAGGAGTCAGAAATAATTCCAGGATTTTGCTGGTAGCGTGACGACCACTGCATTGTGGCCCGCCATTACGGCGAAGGTTGTTTGAAGAGCTGTGGAAGAAAAACAAGCCATCCTCTTTTTATGATGTTTAATTCAGTAGGTGAAAGGATATTCATTCAGAATGTTACACTCCCTGGCCCCATACCTTGCAGAGCCGGCTGGGGAGGTGGCAGAAATAGCTTTCCCTTCCCATGGCTCAGTTTTTTTATTCATCTATGGAGGCTGGCATGTCCCCCACTTCTGAACTTGGCTCCACGTGGCCATGGGAATTCCCTCAAGTCCCAGCGAAATACTTCCAAGCAAAAGTATTCCATTAAACAATATTTATCTTTGTCTCACCTCGACAATACTTTCTTCCTGTATGTTACGCTTCACGGGCGTGTCCTAAAATGTCCAGAAGCATCTTTAGCCATAATTGTTTCCTGCACCTTCTAAGTTACATTATTGCAGATCCTCTCAGTTCTAACAATTTTCCTGGTATTTATCACAGCACTTTTGTGAATATCCTTCTTAAAGCTTCCTTTGTATTCTTCTACCTTCAGTTGCGCTGTACTGTCAGTTGATTACACAAGCTGCATTTGTTTGGAGCCTATTGTTTAATGACGAGGGAATTGATCCTTTAGCAATTACCTACTTATTGGGGCCAACCAAGGTCAGGGATATCGCCAGAGTTTTTTTAAATGCTGGTAAAATCAAACCAATAAGAGCTCCTAGTCTATCATTTTCCCTTAGATATTAAATGATTGAAATTAAATAAAATATGATTGTGCTATTTTTCGTGATTGACAATATCTTTCTCTAAGTCCTCATTACTTCCCTATTGTTTTGTCAGGTTTCCCTTTGTTTTCTTGGCATTGCTGGGTTTCACTGCTTGGTGGCAGTATCCGTTTTGCCAGGATTTCTCTTTTCGCTCCTCTTCTGCGGACATACTCCATCATGCAGCTGGGGGAGACTGACGTGACCTACCTTTCACATTTCCTACTTTCCCTGGTGTTGAGGGATTTGTTGACATTTTCTGCAAACCCTTTTGCTATTATGAATCGGAAACTAGATTTCAAGCTCCAGCACGCTCAGAGTTAAGCTGCATTGAAAAGGTGGAAAAAAAAAATAAATGGGAAAAACTTAAAAGATTTAGAATAAGAGATCGTAACAAAACTGTTCCTTCCTCCAGGCATCCTTCCATAAGGTTTTTCCTTCAGAACTTTTTGAAACTAGCCCTTCTTGCTCCCTCACCTACTGATTGTCACCCCAGCTGATAAACATATCACTATTATCATTGTAATCGTTAGTGTAATTATATCTAGTTAGTTATACTTGAAAGAAAACCCTCGCACATAGGGAAACATGCCTCCTAAACTTTCACCGTATGGCGTTTCCGTGGTTTTGAAACAGAAGTGAAACCAGTCACTTAGAATTCCTTTGTGTATCTCTGCCGGTATCCAAATTTCACAATTTTGGAGAACCGGGTGCTCTTTAGAGTATGACCTAAATTATAATGTGTTGTATTCTAAGTTGACAACTCTTCTCTCTCTGTTGAAAAAGAGATCTACCCATAATCCAACTTAAAAACATACTGTGTGGACACCAAAGTGAATGCAGAGGCTGAATGAGGACCTTCGGGTGTGAACACGGCTAAACGGCGTGATGCTACATTCATAAAACCTAACACACACGCGTGCGCGTGCACACAAACGCACACACACTGATGTCCCTCATGAAGGGTTTAGCCCGTTTTCTGCCACTGAGTTTAAGGATATTTTCAGACTTGTCCAAACGTTTGATTTTTGTAATTATTGTTGGGATTTTTTTTTTTATCTTGCTCTACATGGAAAATAAAATTGTGATTTAGATAGTTTGGTCCCAGCGGTCCTGTCTGCGCTCAGCAAATGGTTCCGTGTCACTCCGTGCATCACAATATGGGAGCCACCGAGCTTGGCGGCAGCTAATCCTCTGAGCCCGTTAATAAGCTTAGGAGCACGTTCATTGAAGGCTGACGCGTTAGGCACAAACAGGGAGAAAATATCTACTGGGGGAAGCTGAATTGGTTTTAATCATCTGCTAATCACCAGTAATGAGACCTACTCTGGGGAAGAAAAGAAAAACAGATAGTCGGAGGGAGGTTTTGTTCTTCACAGCAGAGTAACAGGGAATGAGAGGGCAGCTGTTATTAGGAAAGAAAGGATGGAAAGAAAGAAGGGATTTGGCCAGAGCAGATGAAGCGTCCTATGCTGCGCTCCGTTTTGTTAGCTGAGTGTTTTTCATTCAGTCTCAGGAACTTCAGATGCTGTGGGATCTCTGACAGCCCACCTCTAAGATATTGCTTCTTGAAGAAAGAAACTTCCCCCGTCATCTCCCCCTTTGCATTTGCTTCTCTAGCATTCTACCACAGCACTTGACAGAGTATCTGAGTTTCAAGGGAGAAGAAAAGGAAATGGCAAGAGGAGCTCTGGATTGGGACCAAAAAACAAAGGGTGTGCACAGGGGAGGGGGCAGAAAGCGGGGTGAGGGCATGGAGATTCCTTGTCCCAAGGGGGATGCCTGAGAGTCCAGAAAGCCAGAATCCATTGCAAAATGAGCGGACCCAGAGGAATTGGGTGGACGGTCTTGCTGCCATTTTGGATGGGGCCATTCGCAGACCTCTCCTTCAAAGGTTCAAACTCCTGCAGATCCTAATAACATAGCTATATTTAAGGTGGTGGATTAGGAATGCTTTTCTACAATGGACCAGCGTTCTCCATGAGAGGCTAATCATACACTCACTTGAATAATCGTTCTGGAATAATCAATACTGAACTATTACAATAGCTTCCCTGGCCCCAGTTGACTCTTCTTTCTCCAAACATTCCTATATGCTGGGCTAGAGTGAAAACCCTAAAACAACCCTCTGCTCCCAACTCAAAAATCTCCATCAGTTCTCAATACCTTCCATGTGGAAATTTAGGCCTTGTCCCTGGATGCAAATATCATGGTCCTCTGGCCCAGTTCTCTCCTTCCAGTGCCACAATCTAGACCTCTGCCCACCACTGCACTGCCTCTGCCATCACGAGGGCTAACTCTTCCCACATAGCCTGGCCTTCCCCCTTAGATTTTGCAACTTCTATGCACTCTTGATGTATCCTTTGCTGACTGCCATTTCCTTTAATTTTACCAAAGTTTCATAGATTGTGAGGAAGCTATTCCCCTAGCTGAAGTAATCTCTTTTTTCTGGGCCCTCATAACAATTTGCTTCCCAATATTCCATGGCTCTAATCATATTTTCTGGATTTGTGTCGATTTCTGTACAAATTTCTACAACTCCAGGGACAGTGAACTTTGTCATTGCATCCTTCCCATCATCTAAAACTGGCCTTTATGGGGTAAGTTTTTCATTCAGTGAAATGTGATGAATTTTAAGACCTTTAGCAAATGAAATCAAGTGAAGATTTTAGCATTTTGTAAATATATACTTAAATGGTTAGTTGGGATTGAGAGTGGAAGAACCAAGACAAACTTGAATGTTCATATTTATTTTTCTTTATTAGCCATTTGTATTCATTATCTAGTCAGCGGCAATGAGTTGGGAGTGGAAAATAGTAGAGTAAAAGCATAAAATGTATTTTGGAGAAAAATGGAAAAAGAAAAGCTGGGGGAGAGCATTTACTGAATACCTGAGTCATCATTTGATAATACTCTATATAGTCCCCAAAAGTTCAGAGCCCTTCCTAGCTGAGCAAATGCCCAGTGTCTGCATTGGGAGAGACCACAATTGTAAAAGGGAAGAACGAGAGCTAAAGAAACCAGTAGCAGTTCAGAACTATATCACAGCATGGACGTGCAAATGTCCTGGGAGCACTGGGGAGGCAAGACTCAGTCTGGCTGAGGGAACCTGCAAAGGGAGAGCTCAAGAGAACTGACAGTCAGAACCCGGGAGGCAAAGAGATTTCCAGAAGAAAGATGGGACTTCCAAAATGAGGAAGAGTAGAGGCCTCAGGAGATCAAAGCAATTTGTGTGTTTGTTAGGGGAATGCTGACTAATCTAGTGAGGGTAGAGGAAGTTTGTAAGGCCATAACTGAGAATTCAAAGAAGTAGACTTTGGACACAATAGTAGGTTCTACCTTTGAGCCTTGGGATGAGCAAGTCAAGTGAGGAAAAAGACACAAGAGAAAGTATGCCTTCTACTCTGATCACTGCCCATGTTCGCCACTCTGAATTTTGTGTTCTACCACCCGAAAGTCCTTTTGAGGGTCATTCCATCAACAGGTGAGTCCATGGTTCTTTTCAAGTGTGCAACACAGGTCTGGGCACAGAGTGAGCACCAAATCTTTATGTGATCATCATCATCACCAACACCATCATTTATGTCCAATACTGAGACAAGTTGAAAAGGCAATGAAGGGCGCCTGGGTGGCTCAGTGGGTTAAAGCCTCTGCCTTTGGCTCAGGTCGTGATCTCAGGGTCCTGGGATCGAGCCCCGCATTAGGCTCTCTACTCAGTACTCAGCAGGGTGCTTGCTTCCACCTCTCTCTCTGCCTGCCTCTCTGCCTACTTGTGATCTCTCTCTCTCTGTCAAATAAATAAATAAATAAATAAATAAATAAATAAATCTTAAAAAAAAAAAAAAGAAAAGGCAATGAGCTAAACCCCTTTATTTGAAAAGAGGAAATTGACAGGAAGTGGTTTATCCCAGATAATGGTAGTGATACTTTTACCAACATAAAACATTTCAAAAAGCTTTGATATCCCTTGTCTCAGACATAGACAACATGTGGTAGGGAGTGGAGCTGCTCTTACCCTCAACACGGAGATGCTGTGCCCGATACTCACTACCAATCAGAGGCAGAGGGAGAATTTGACCACAAGACTTCCCCTCGCTATCACAGCTCCCTCAGTCAATAGACCTGCATCCGTTCACCAATTGAAAGACAAGCCTTGGGACCTCTGGGTGGCTCAGTTGGTTAAGCATCTTGCCTTTGGCTCAGGTCATGATCCCAGGGTCTTGGGATGGAGTCGTACATTGGGCTCTCTGCTCAGCGGGGAGCCTGCTTCTCCCTCTCTCTCTCCCCATGGCCCCCTCCCCCAGCTTGTGCTCTATTTCTCACTCACTCTCGTTCTATCTCAAATAAATAAATAAAATCTTTTAAAAAAATAATAAATAAATAAATGAGTCCTAATCAAGCCTCTATTCATGGCATCTCTATTTCAGTTATCAAAGAGTGTTAGGTGACATATGAAACTAAGCAATGAAAATGCTTGCTAGGTAGGAAACATTCTTCTGTTGTGAAACAATGAATTGGCCAAAATACTTGATTGATTTTTCGTAACAGTACAGACGGTATCTATATTTATTTTTGAGACAGTATCAAGACAAGACATCCAAGCCCACATGGTAGAGCTCTTAGCTCAATTACACTGCAAATTTAGGAAGTGAAATCAGAGACACGAAGTGACTTTCCCAAAGTCACACAGCAACTGTTCAGAAAATTCTAGCGAAGCTTTCCTCTTTACAGTGCCCCACCTTACCTGCATGGGAAGAGATCAAGGAAAACAGAGGAAGCTAAGTGCAAAATGAACTGTGTTATCTAATAGAGCAATGGAGGAGATGCAGAGAGACACACATCCCCTCTTCTGCAGGAAGAGCATCTTGAAAGAGAAAAAATGGGAATGTCCACAACACTTTTGAATTCTAACCTAAAGAAATTACCTAGGAAAAGTCAGGACTTAGAAGCCAGGACTCTTGATTTAATTCTTATACCTTATGCCACGTTCTTGTGTATGGTCCTTAAATGTCTCAAGCCTCAGTTTTCTACTTCTGTGAAATGGAAAATAATATTTTATTTTATTTCTACTTCTGTGATGAAAATAATATTTGTCTCGCCTCCTTATACTAGGTTGTGGTGAGGCTGTGATGTCATTTTAAACAGAACATCCTAAGGTGAGCCTGAGACAGGACCAGGTGGTAGAAAGGCTGCAGTGAGCTCAGGGGCTAAACTCTGATTACAGAGGAGCGGGGAGGAAGAATGGGAGGATCCCTGTGCACAGCAGAACTTGCACAGAGGCCCTTGGCTGAGACAGTAGAGATGGCGCTGGGGTCAGAGGGCCTGGGCCCAGAGGGTGCGCTCAGGACAGAAGGGTCAGGTCTGCCAGAGAGAGGGTTGGGCCTTTACCCTGCAAGCTGTGAGGTATCTCAGGACACCTTAAACTGGAGAAGTTCAGATCTTCAGACAAATCTTCCAGGCAACGATGCCAACAATGAATTAAAGAGGCACTACAGGCAAGGCAACGGAGAGGAGGCCTGATAGGGACTTCTCTTGAGCCAGTGCCTGTGGAAACAAAAAGAAGTTGGCAAAATGGAGAGCAATTAAGGAGTCTGAACGTGCAGGATGTGCTGAGTGATGGAAGACAATGACTTCCAGCCTTCTCAGTAAGACAATTGGCAGGATAATGGCACTTTCAGTTCCACTCTCTCCAATGGGAGATTGGGCTGAATGTGAGGAGAAAATCAAGTTGTGGATATGCTGGTGTGGGAGTAAAACACACTTTTGAAGGGAATGGACCTTGAGGTCAAGAACACATGGGTTTCAATCTGGCCTCAGCACTTTCCAGGCATGTAGGAAATCATGATGTGAGGCCTGGAATATACAGAATACCACATGAATACAGAGGCACAGGATGATGGCGGTGGTGGAGGCGGTGGTGGTGGTCAGTGGTAGCAGAGTCAGCCATTCAAGTGTTCCAAGACAGAACTCTGAGTACGTCATACTATATTTAGCACGTAGATAGTGAGGCAAATATGGAAAAGAATTAAGACTTTTTTTTAAAGTAATCTCTATGCCCAACATGGGGCTCGAACTTACAACCCTCAGCGTCAAGAGTGGCACACTCCACCGACTGAGTCAGCCAGGGAACCCTGAAAATATGGAAAAGAATTAAGTCACCATGTACATAATTCGGAGGGAAAATTGGAGAAGACACAGCGGAAAGGACATTCACTTTGACATAAGTGGCAGGCAAGACAAGAATCAATTTTTGGGAAACAGCAGTTTCCCTCAAGCGTAGCCTCCAGGAGGGCATGGACTGTGTCATGGCTGTCTTTGTGTTGCCAATTAGCACAGATGCTAAATAAAAGTTTTTCGAGGAAATGAACTTAAATGCCATCTCCTATTTCCTATGGGCCACATATTAGTGTGGCCTCCACACATCTCCCATGTTCTAGCCTCCGTACATTGAACTCTTAATTCAATGATTCTCACACCTTTTCCTGCCCTAGGACTCATGGAACGCTTCACAGCACAAATGTGGGTGTGTGCTTGTGTATGTGTGTGTGGCTGGGGGAAACAGGTGCCAAAGTGTGTGGGTGTATATGTGATTGATGGGTGGGAATGACGTATACAGGAATGGGATTATTGCCGTATTTTTGAGAGAGCGACAAATACAATAAGGCCAATGCTGTATAAAATTGATTAACGAACTTGCTTTCCATACTAAACATCGTCCAACACACAGACACACACACAAAGGTATTTGGCATAATGAAACTATTTGTGGAATATGTAAAAATAAAGGCTCTCTAAAAAAGTCAAAAGGGTCATCAAGAAGCCAGTAATAATAATGTCTGTGAGAGGGTGCTTGGGCGATACATGTAAATCAGTAGAATCTCTTCCACTGGCCTTCCCTTTGGAACTTAGGAGTTTGGGGCGGGGGTCCTTTTTCAAATACTTCTATCCCTTCCCAGGTGACAAGAATCTCACTTTCAAAAATTTAGAAATTAAGAATTTTAAATTTGGGGTTCTCCTACAGAGAAAACTTATGAGCCCTACCTTGTTGAACCAAGTATGGAATCACAGAGCCAAGGGCTCAGAAAAGTGTGAGCAGATAATGCCACCTATTTCCTGACTTTTAAGGTACCTACATAGTCTCTGGTTAACCTTGGCAGGAAGGCTACGTAACATAAAGTGGAAAACAGATTTTAGAGCCAAATGCATGAAATTCCAGAGAAGCAACTGTATATCGATAGGCAAGTGTTTATCCTCTCTGAACTTCATTTCCCTTCTTACTGAACAAATGACAAAATGTCAATATCTAGCCCTTTTTTGTTCTCAGAGTCCAAAGTGAAATAGCTTCTGTAAAGTATCTTGCACAATGTACAACAATGGAGGATGTATTCAGTAATTTCCCCTTGATTCTTCCTACCTGAGCTAGGTACAGTAAGGAACTAAATGGTGTGTGTGAACTCAAAAGATCTGTGCAATTCAGTTATTAGAGACTTAAAGTCTCTAGTCAGAGAAAGATCCTGTAATGCTGCAGTAACAAAATAACCCTGAAATCAATGGCTTACCACAATAGAAGATCATTTCTCATTCATAGAATAAATGTCTATTTGTGTCAGCTCTCCCTCCCCTCAGTTGCTAAAGAACCCAGGATATCAGGAATCCCTCGCTTGGTAGCTGGGCTGTGCGAATCCCAGGCCTCATGCTCTCCCTCAGTGGGAGAGAAAGCTAGAAGGGCACACATGAGCTCCTAATTGCTGGGACTCCAAAATGACACGTGTCATTTCCACTCACCCTGTCACACAGACCCACCTGACTGCAGGGAGACTGGAAAAATGAAAGAGTCTGTAGATATTTGGTGAACAGTAAATGTCTCTGCCCAAGTTAGAGGGTGGTATGAGGCATGCAACTGAAACTACAGACAAATATGGCAAAAATTGAGACATTTACGTATTTCCCAGCCCATCCACAACTTTTTATCCTACAAAATGTACTTTAAGCTAAGCTCACAGTCAAAGGAGATTTCTGGAACGTACATAAATGAGTTTTTTTCACTTTGCTGGGCTTTGAAGACAAATAGTCACTTGCTTCTGAGGCTCTGTCTAGCTCTGAAACTTTTGGGGCCACCCTGAAAGAGTCCCCCCACGGGACCATTGGTCACAGCGTCCTCCACTTTCCCTTGGCTCCCCATCCTCTCCTTCCTTTTCCTCTTTCACTCCTAGTGCATCTGCCTCCACATTTTATCTCTCTGTCAGGCTGATTAACATACTTTGACAGATTAAAAGGCTAAGGTCAAACCAACAAACCCCTAAAGAAATACTGCTAATTATTGTCATGTGTTTTTTAAATACTTTGCTTTTCAAAGAAT
>CM052811.1:73255307-73342807 GCA_028533885.1 Nasua narica
AATCACTTTAGCATTACTTTCTCTGTGGGTTTGCCAATATTATATTCTGTTTTCTCTTGTCTGAAAATAACCTCTTTCATTTTTGAAGGACCATTTTGCTGGGTATAGAATTTTAGTGAAATGTGCTTTTGGAATATATAACCTGACATCTCTCTCTAGTCAGTATCCCCAGGCATTGCCTCTAGCTCATTCTCTTCTCTCCTTTTGCAACTCTGAAAATGCACGTTAGACTTTTTAACATAACCTGTATATAATTTTATGCATTTTCAGTATTTTCTCTTCTTTTATTTTTTTCCTCTGTGCATTACTCTGAATATTTCTCACTGAATTATTTTCTAGTTCATTAATCTTCACTTTAGCTGCACACATTCTACTATTAAACTCACTCATTAATATCCTGATGTTATTCGTTATATATATTTTTAGGGTTCTAGAATTTCCATGTTATTTTAAAGTGGTTTTTAATCTTTAAAAAGTTTTAAATTCTCTAGTTTTTAAGCATAGGAATAAGAGTTACTTACATGTTCACTGTAATGGGTGTGCCTGTTTACTCTGAGCTTTTTGTTTGTTGGCTTGTGGGGTTTTTTTTGGTTCGTTTGTTTGTTTTTATGTCTTGTTTGTTGGTTGGTCTTGGACTGGTCTGGAAAATTCCCTTCTAATCCAAGGTTTGAAGGGGTTTACTATTGTGTCACACTTGTAAACAATTATGGGAACTTTCAGATCTAAGGATACATAGGAGGTCATTGCTGACAATATCAAGTTGGTGTATTATTTAGGAAAAGTTTTGCTCCCAGGAAGGCTCAGACTTGGAGACTCATAACTAGTGAATTTATGGTTTTCCACACAAAGTGTGCTTTCCTCTCATCTACTACAGATAACTAGAACACAAAGCTTGCTGAACAGAGAGTGAACTATATTTCAGACCCTACTCATTCTTTCAGTGAGGTGATTTTGTGTAAGGTACAACCTAAACAGGCTTTCACTGGGTCCCATATACAGATTGTAATACAGTCAATCTGAGCCACAAAGTCCATAGGGATTCCCAAAATTTCCCGAGCCTGCCATGAGAATGTGAGGTCTGGATCTACTCAGTCTATAAGGTTATTAGTTTTTTTAATATATTTACAAGCTACCTTATACCTTAATATTATAAATATATATTTTTAAACATGAGGTTAAATTTTGTGACAGAACTAAAAATGTAAAAAACAACAACAACCCACATTTAAATATTTTAATGTATTACCAAAAATACACATAAAATGTTTTCAGAAATGTTAGCTGGGAAAATTTTATACAGGAACAGGTAGTTAATATCAAAAGCCTCTGCCAATTTCTTCCATTCATAGGATAGTCTTTTCTGTTGAGCAAAGAAACAACATTCCTAAAAAGACAATTGCAACAAAAATGACAATTATATATGAGAGAGAAAATTACTGGAGCAGTTTCGTGGACTGCCTCCAGTTGCAGGAGCCCATTTATTGAAACTGAAGATGGAGCCAGTGCACTGAGCCTTTTAGACACTTTCTAAAATGAAATAATAAATAACCAATATGAGCAAAGATGATTTTTAAAGACTATGCCCATTTCCTGATGAGTGGCTCTTACATATTTATATGCTGTCTAAATATATTTATTCATATTTTTTTCTTTGATAATTCAGCGATGGAGTTGAAATGAACCATCAGAATATTGGACTCTAGGAAATCCAAAGAAAAATCATCTAAGGTCAGTTTTCAAACTCACTAAGGGCTTTCTTCAAATAGCTGTTTCCTCCCCTTGCCTGTCATCTTTAAGAATTACAGAAGGTCGATTCTGATATCTGTTTAATCAAAACCATTTAAGTGAACAGATTCTTACCATAATTTCAAAAAAAAGGGGGGGCTGTTTCAGAGGCAGTCTGTGAGGAGACTTGAAGATTGACCTTTGTGCTGACATTAAATGAATAATTTGGGAGCACTTCTGAGCCTCTCACATCCAAGTGTAAAATGACATATTATTTTAAATTTTGAAATTTAACTCACATGCTAACTCCTTTGTAGAGCCTTCCCTGATTCTCCTATTGCATTAAAATTTGTTGCTTAATGCTCTCCAACACTTTTTTTTTGTAGCTTGCCTTTTGAATATAACATAATAATAAAACAAAAAAGAAACTTACTGTTTTACTCAACTAGTTATTTGTACACTTTTATTGGTCTTCACCTTCATAGGTAAAGTTATAATTTTATATGTTTTCCTTTTGAAATAAAGTTATGCATGGTATTCTTCTATGTCAGGATAGGCTAGGTCATGCTTAAGATAAAAATCATCTCACAGGGGCGGCTGGGTGGCTCAGTCTGTTGAGCGTTGGCCTTCAGCTCAAGTCATGATCTCAGGATCCTGGGATCGAGCCCTGCATTGGGTTCTCTGCTCAAGCAGGGAGCCTGCTTCTCCATCACCTTCTGCTTGATGCTCTGCCTGCTTGTGCTTTCTCTCTCCCTGTCAAAGAACTAAATAAAGGCTTTTTTAAAAAATCATCTCACGAACTCTAGTTTCTTAATCACAACAAAGATTTTTTTCTCCTAGACTGCCTGGCTGGTATCGGCAGAGGCGCACATTCAGAGATGTGGGCTGAAAGTTTCTGCCATGTTCTAGCTTCATCACCTTGAAAATAGGGCCTCCTCAGTTGCCAAGGCAGAAGAGGCATCTGGGGAGTCCCTTGCCAGTTTACAAATATTTCCAACTGCAAGTGACCCATCTCACTTCTGCCCACAACCCAATGGCCGGAAGTGGTCCTATGGCTCCCCAGTGTATCTGAGAAATAAGGGGGAATAACTGAGTCTTTGATGAGTGTCATCATCACTGTCTACACCCCCTATTTACAGCATTGCTCTCTTTCTCTATTGGGAACTGAGACCCAGAAATTCACTGAAATCCACTTTACCTAGGAGACTAAGTAAACTGACTCGATGAAGAGAATTGTGCAGAACTGGTGAAAAAGTAGCCATGAGCTATTAAAATAGTTACTGCTATTTTTCCAAGGGAAACTACTCTTTTCCTGAGGGATAAAGACCAGCAAGGATTCACCAAAAATCAAAAGCTGTAACAGGAGAGTGAGTAACAATCTCTTCCTTAGCTGTCACATGGCGTTCTCCCTGGGTGTCTCTATCTTAGCCAGCGATTATCCTTTCCCTGTAAGGAGATCAGTTGTATTGGATTACAGTCCACCCTAATGAACTCAACTTAATCAAATAAAATTGCATTCACAGGTATTAGGGAGGGAGGTTAGGACTTCAACATATCTTTTTGGGGTATATAACTCAACCCATAGCAATATATATGAGATGTATATGTATTATTAAATATATTATGTATATAAATATATATGTATATATATAATTAATATATATATTATTAATAATATATATATTAATATATATAATTAATAATATAATATATATATAATATATATATAATTTTTTTTGAGAGAAAGAGTATGTGAGCAGGGAGAGGCAGAGAGAGGGAGGAAGAGAGAGAATCCCAAGTAGGCTCCGTGCTCAGCATGGAGCCTGATGCAGGGCTCCATCTCACAACCTTAAAATCATGAGCTGAGCCAAAATCAAGCATTGAATGCCTAACTGAGTGAGCCACCCAGGAGCTCCTATTATATAATTTTATTAAAATATAGTATATATTAGAAATACGTACTTAAAACATGTATATATACATATATATATACGTATATATGAATGTACCAACAAGCATTAATGAAAGTAGTGATAAAAACCAAGAGAAATGGGTAAAAACCTGAATGTCTATCAAGAGAAGACTAGTGAAATAAATTATGGTATTATACATGTGCAGAATATTATGCAACTACTTAAGCAAATGAAGTTAAATCTCTATATATTTCACTAGAAACATGTCCATGACATTTCAAATGAGAAAAAAAAAGCTAAAAGTGATATGTAAAATATAGAACTTCCAGTTACATCCTGGTGATGTAAGAAAGCTGGAAATATCCCACATTTATTATTAAAAAAAATCTGGGCAAGATTTTAACTGAAAAGCTCTTCTTAAATTCATCAGAGAAAGGAGACTATGGGACGCACACATAACAGGAAACCTGGGGGAGAAACAAGTACTTGTAGGCATACACAAGGCTCTCGCAATTGATAATCTGGGGCAGACACTGTTGGCCACATTAAGTCAGTAAGAAGATTCAATATAAATTTCTTCATGAAATCTTACCAAGTGATTGTAGCTGTGGATGAGAGTGTGGATGAGAGTGTGGATTAGCTTGTGGTTGCAGACATAGGGAGTAGTATATTCTCTTGTGAGTTCTTATTCTTTCTTTCTTTCTTTCCCTCTTTCTTTCTTTCTTTCTTTCTTTCTTTTGTTCTTTTTCCTTCCTTCCTTCTTTCCTTCCTTCCTTCCTTCCTTCCTTCCTTCCTTCCTTCCTTCCTTCCTTCCTTTCTTCTTCTTCTTTCTTTCTTTTTCTCTCTTAAAGTTTCTCTCTCTTTCTTTCTTTCTCTCTTTCTTCTTTCTTTCAAACCCACTGGGACCTGACAGAAGGGGGAAGAGTAATAAAATTGTCACCTGGTGGTACTGGTAGAAATTCATTGAGGCACAGAGAAGGACACGGTGGTGGGGAGTTACTCTTCGGGGAGAGCAGGAGTACATGCTTGTCCAGGCATTGCAGCTGGGAGAGGTGTAGGAACACTCATGAAGGCTACATTCTCAGGAAACAGGTTCAGCACGCCTGTCCCATAGTGAAGCTTCACCAGAGCATAAGAGAGAACACCTCTCTCCCATCCTCCAATACTGTGCTAACAGGCATAAAGCAGAAATAGCAGGAAAGTGCAGCAGGGAGAGCTGAAGAGACAAACTCTCTGGGGAGCATTGCAATGGTGGCCTGAGGGCATTTGGGGAGTAGCCATTGAGAGTTGCTTTGCTCTCTGGCAAACCAACCCAAAAGCCCCGCCCCCCAATCTGAAGAGATAACACAGTCATCATAATTAGACTCAGACATGACAGAGATGTTAGAGCTATCATGCAGGAAATTTAAAAAAACTGTACATAATATATTAAAGTCTCTAATAAAAAAGATAGACAATATATGAGATCACATAGGTAATTGAAGCAAAGAGATAGAAACTATTGGAGCATAGAAAAATGCTCAACATAGACACAGTAATAGAGATGAAGCCCATCAGTATACTTGACATAGCTGAAAGACGAGGCAATGAACTTGGAGATATGTTAATAGATGTTGCACAATCAGAAACTCAAAGGGGGAGAAAATACACTGGGGAGAAAGTAAAGAATAGAGCATCCAAGAGCTGTGAGACAATCTCATAAGGACTAAAATAATTCTGTGGGGCTGGCAAGAGGATGTTTTCCTGTTTCTGCAGAGTTAGTGCTTACTAAGCAAGTTTCCAAACTTGAGATCTAAAACTTGGAATGTGGCCTAAAAGACAGGCCTTAGAAGTTAATTTATGGCTGAATAAATTTACCTTCCTGGATATTTAGATTCCAGTGCTGGTGGGTGGGGGGGAAGACCCAGGCACATGGAGATATTCCTGAACTGTAGAGCTGGAGCCACTGCTCTTATCTTTCTTTTGATGGGTTACTTTACATTCTGAAGAGTTACAGTAAGAACCTGGGATCCTTTCTACTGTTTCCAAATATAATCAACACTGTTTTAAAGAGAAACAGTGTATTTATATAGCCTTATAATACCACCGTCAAATATCTATTAATTACTGTGATGTCATTAACATATGTCCACAGATTCTTTGAAATTTTTCCCTTTAGGAGGAGGAACTTAATGTCTCTACTTGAGTGTAGGTTGGACTTAGTAATTCGCTTTTAATGAATTGAGTAGGGAAAGGTAAAACCAGTAACTACAGTGGAGAAATCTGGCAGACTGCACCTTAACCAAGCTATCAATCAAGATTAACATCACCAGTAATAAATCATGTTTATATCAAATATTCCCTGAAATGATACATTGAATAGGGTTCTTCACCTTTCTAACATAAGGTGATGTTCCCCCCAAATTCATAAACTACTCTAAACGTGAGAAAACATCAAACAAACCTAAATTGAGAGACATTCTACAAAATAACTGACATGTATTCTTCAAGTGTCAAGGTCATATAAGACAAGAAAAGACGGAGAAATTATTCCAGATTGGAGGAGACCAAAGAAAGCAAATGCCACATGCCATCTTGGAATGGATTCAGGAACAGAAAAAGGAGATAGTGAAACAAACAAACAAACAAACTACCCTGGAAAATCAAATTATGTCTATACTTCAGTTGATGTTAATTTTTAGTTTAGATAGATATGCCACAATCATGTAAGAAGTTTAGCATTAGGGGACATGGGTGAAGAATATACAAAAACTCTCTGTGATATCTTTGCAACTCGTCTTTTGAACAAATACAAAAAAATTTCAAAACAAAAAGTCAAAAAAGTAAGTACAGCACAGTCTTTTTAAAAAAATAAACCAAAAATTAAAAACATGAGTGTATTTCTATAAGCACAGACAGTGGTATAGAAATGCACATATGGAAGCATAGAAACATCTCTATATTGCTTGACTTAGTGCTGGGAATATGAATTACTTTTCTATGAATAACATCCAATAATCATCTGTATTTTTAATCTAAAATCTATTGAGAACAAAATGTAAACATAATAGTTTATTGCATTCAAAAATCATTGCATTATAATTACATTTGAGACATCCTAACTTCGTCACTCCCTAAAACTTTGAGAGATTTCTAAATAGCACATTTCTCATTTCATGTTTACATATTTGCTCTTAAGTTTACAATTACGTCACCAAGAGTTCTCATGAATAATATTCCAATAAATAATACTTATGTAGCCATAACATTGAAAATGTGGTTTATTGGGTTCAGGTTTTAGGACCATGTACTAGGCAAAGCACAAATGGCTTCATAGGAATAATTAATAATAATGATAATAACCATAACCCAGAATACAATAGTAAGAACAGGAAAGTAGCTTTGAGCCTGAGAAGAACTGAGTGTGCTAGTAAGGAGAGAGGGGAAGTGAAAGGAAATCTAGAGGAACTGGTATTTCTCTTCTATGTGAGAAGTCAGAAAATGGTGTGCAAAAATCATGGGTAGAAAGAAGGCTTCCGTATATTCTTTTAAGTTTTACGGGTCACGCAGTTAACCAAGAAACATTGGAATGAACAGGGGGTGATAAGTTGGGCCACAGGTCTCCTTTTTCATAGTAAGGCATTAGTAGATGATACTTAAAGTTAATATATCAAGAATTACAATTATGGGTGTATTATTACAAGCAGCCACTAGAAGAATCTGAAACCAAAACACTCAGAAAAGATCACTCTGAGGGTTGGGTGGATCTATGGAGATGTGCTTTAACTGTGTAGGCTAGTTATCAAAGTCTTGCTGTAGCTCTAAATGTTCCCTTCATTGCCTGACCTATGAAAATGGATCTGGACCCTATAAATATTTGTTCCTTTGCCATCTAATGCAATCTTTGTCAGTAGAGGGTGCTGGAGAGACATTGCAGGAGGAAAGTGGTACGCTGCCTGCCTCCAGTGTCCTTTTCTGCAGGCTCCTGCAGTGCCTACAGTGCCCAAGGCTCCTGCAAGATATACAACCTCTCTAGTGCAAGGTCCTGCAATGCAGAAGGGCCAGGAACACCCAATGGCTAGCAGCTTCCCTAGCACCTTCTACAGGGGGTTTTGTAGAAGACCGCCTCTAAGGAGATACCTCTCTGTGGATAGCTTTCCTTTGCACCCAAAGATGGTAAAATTCTAGCAAGCTCCAGGCAGGCACCTGTCAATTAGGACCCAACACCCCAATCTCTACACCACAAATTCAGCACCTTATAGGATCTCATTGGACATTTGTGGAATGCGTTGTATAATTAGGGTAAAAATATGTGCTGGTGTTTTGGACGGGGCAATGTCCCAATGTACACCTGTTATCCCAGCATAATTATTAGTAGCAGTTCTTTGTTTTGAAATGTATCCCATTGGTGCAATGTATCGCAAGCTTCCTCTAATTTTACTCTTTGGTGAGAGTATGAAATATTTTTCTTTGTCTGTGAACGTTGACTCTGTGCCCTTATAATATATATGCTATTTTTTGTTTTTCCCTACAAAGAACTTCACCCCACCAAACACATGCATGACTTTGTCTTTGGTTCCAGTATTTCTCTGAAGCAAACAAGTGAAGCCAATTCGCCCTATATTCTGAAACCATTGCAGTGGCTGGGAACCACCATTGGTACCTCGGCATAATCATGCCTGCTGTCTCTCCAATCAGCACCTAGTATTTTGTTGCCTTGGTGCCCACCATTCCCTGAACATTGTATGCACTCAAAAATCATTGCCTTTCTCTTCTTGCAGATTTCTAATATTTGCGAAAGCATACTTGGGCAACTTTCTTTGTCCCTTGAAGGGACCAACCTGATAAATCTGAAACCAGGAGAAAAAGGCCTTGGTGAGTAGCCATATATTCTTGGGGCAGAATGGTGCAGAAGGCTGAAATGGAAATGCTGTCTGGAAGGGAGAGGAAATATCTGGCAACATAGAGTAGGGAAAATGGGTACATGGACTTAGGGGATTAAGGATGGGTTATGGTTGGGGCATGTGGTGGTTATGTATCAAGGAGCAGAGTTGAAACAAAGGAAAATGAGATAAAAGGCAAGACAAATAATAAAGAAAACATATAATGGGAAATTCAGATGGTGGCCAGGTGATTCCCTTTGGTCACACATGAGGCCTCTAAATAGGCAATAGAAAGAGTTTAAGAGGCCATGATGTGTTGTCTTTGTTCCTGAGCACTGTCCAACCATAGTTGCTGAAAACCAACCTCCACATATAACCATCAGGATGGAATATTATCTGGGCAATAGTTATGCCTTCTGTTGAGGAAAGGTGGCTAAATCTCTGCAGCCAGCCTTCACAAGCTCCTTCAATTCATTTAGCATGAATGGATGTCTCCTCTCTTATCTCTATGCTTACCTGAAATCTTGAAGACAAGTCAAAGTGGTAAAGATAGCAGGCACTGAGCTAGTTGTTTTGTGTTCTAGTTTTATTTGGAGAGTTAATGAGGAACATAGTCCTTGCAGACCACAGGGCCACCCTTTGAAACTATGTATACCCAAAAGCTGAGTGAAACTGGTGTTTTTTGGAAAGATCAATGAGGACATGGGGGACGTTAGGACCTATCCCTCAGGTCCGCTGATTACTTAAGTTGCCACTTTCCCTCATAGATGACAGATTGTATTTGACAACATCCTGGGGCAGGTCGTCCAGTTTTGTGGAATTATGCAAAGCATAAATTCACCTATTTAGCAATGTCATTTCCACCTTAAACGGTCAAATGGAAAGAAAAGTTATTTTTTTTTATCAGAAGACATTGAATTCAATTATGGAAAATAAGCCTGCTTAATCTCAGCAGCAGCGTACATGGTCCCCGTTCAGGATTGCCTCGAGTAGAGTGTCACGTAGCCACATGATGAGCTCAGGAGGGACCGACTTACGGCAGGCAGATCCCCAGTTCTTCTGCGGCAGTGATCGCCTAGTAGGGGCCAATCTGAGCTAGCCGATGAAGTTTGGAGACCAGGCGCTGTGTGCCTAGAGACCAAGGATGTCGGACTCACCCCTTTCAAATCTGTGACGGGCTCAACATATTTAAATGAAATTTCGATTTTACATTTTGGGTGTTTTCACGGACTCAGGCAGTAACCCCTTCTGCCCGGTGAAGAGGGCCACTATTTGCCTAGCCAAGACAATAGTGACAGCAGGATCCGTAGTTTTGAATCGTTGGAGATATCTATCCCGATAACTTGAAATGACTTGGATTGTGTGTCGAAGAGTAAATAATATGAAAATGGATAGCATGCGTCTGATGTACATATTGGCAGGAACCTCTTTTTTTTTCCTTAAACATTGAAAATATCTTACAAAAGGGTTTAAGATGACAAGTTCAGAAACCCTCTCCCCCGGCACCCTCCCCAAAGAAAACTTAGGGAAAAGCAAAACTTGACTAACGCAAATAAGGGCTCTGAACAGCATTTGAATTCCCATCACACCACACCTGGTAAGAATCAGTCTAGCACAGCCTCATCCATCATGCTGGGGCTGTCAGTTTTGACATCCTTTAAGTCTACGTCGTGTGCTTAATGACTACATGACAGAAAATGTAAACAGACACCACACATACAGGTATGCACTACATATATGTGTGCGCGTATCTGCCTTTGAATATCTGGTCCAAAGAAGTACTGGAAAAATTCTAGCACCCAACATTGCCCAGGAAACACACACACAGACACACACACACGTTGCGCACGTACGCGTTTGCACCTGACAACGATCCGGACAAAAACCAACCAACCAAACGAAACCCAAGCCATTTCTTACCTAAAAACACAAAGCCCGTTTCTAAATAATTTAGCCAAAGCAAAAGGCAGTAGATCAAAAAACAGATATCAATGCGTGCCCACCGAGGGATAGACTATGGACTTATTAGACATCCCCTTCACCCTTCGTGGTGACACATCATATTGTGACTTCCTAATAGGGAATCAGGAGTAGCTGGTGAGCCCGGCACAAGCCCCGTGTTAATAATTCATCAGGCACACACACAGAAAAAATGATGGCGGAGTACTTGAATAATTTGAAAGCCCATGTGCATTTTTGCTTCAAACAACAATCCGACAAACTCAGTTTTCAGTTTTGTTATTAGCAGACTGCTGGCTTTTAATTGATCATAGAAGAAATTTTATTCTTTCAGCAGCTTACGTAATATCCTTGCAGGGCACAGGGATTATTGAGTTTAGCCATTTTTCTCATATGACACAGAAAGGCATCATTTGATGTTTTGCAAAGTGCCTATTTTGGGGCTTAGCCATAACATATTTGGAAGTGGAATAGTCTCCAATTCCCTCCACCCTCGGTGCAGCACCCCTCCACCCCTACTCAGGGTTGCAGATGTAAGGAAACACGCAGGTTAAAGGAGGAATGACAAAGAAGAAAATGCAGTTCTAAAACTCCAAATCGTGTCGTTCCTTTTTTATGAAAAGGCACAGAGTCTGTGCTGCTACTGATACATTGCTAGTAACCCCCCAAACACAAGGTAAAATAAAATGACTATTTCCTTTTTATTTTGATTTTAATGTTCTCTTCTTTAACTGAGGCAAATCTCAAGTGCGACAGCTTTGGTAAAACTGAATCATAGCATGAAATGTAGTATTCAAATTTCTTAAGATATTCTCGGGATGTCAGATGTATTTCATAGTAAAATTCTGTCAATTTAAAAAAACATTGGAAATGCAAAGAGAAAATTATGTATATGCGCATACACGCTCACAGACTCACACATACACATTTCTCTGTTTAGGGGGAAGTTTTCTTTTCTATTTATTTATTTTTTTTAAGTTGCCACATCAGAAAGATGAGGGTGCACTCTGCTATTAATTCTACATTGTCAAATTATTGGTCTCAAGTGGAATTTCTCTTGGTTCTGAGATGACTGAGGCTCCTGGCCATCCTTTTGATTTAGTCTATGGTCCATCAGGCCTCCACATAGACAGAGAACACAGCAAAACAAATCTTCCTCCTGCCTCCAACCTCGGCTCTAAAGGCTATTTACACATAGACAGACACAGATAATCAAATATTCTCTCAAGTTCCTCTTCGCGTTTAAAATAATTAGGGTGGGCGTTGGTAATAGGGCTCCGATCCAAAATGAGGGCTGCGTAAAAGTGAATGTATGACCACACGCCTTGAGAAGCGGGACGCGAGTTTTCATTTTATTTTTGTTTTGTACATGAGTCGATATTCAATTTCTAGAAGGATGATGCTGTATGTTAGGGATCTCACAGCACTGTCATGTTGCTTTCAAACCGTTAATATCTTCTGTTCTCCTGCAAGTATTATTTTATTTTGCTTTTCCAGAAGATAAAGAGATGACGTTTGGTTAGGTAACTATTTGAAACAAAATAATTCCACGCGAGGACCGACCTACTGCCAGTGCCCACATTAATTCAGAGGCTAGTTTCTTACTCAGTTGGAATCTTTCTCATTACCTCATTACTTGATCTAACAATGGCAGCTTGCAAGAGAGAACCCCCTCTCCCCCCAAAAAGGACATCTTTCAGTTTTCACTTAAAACAACAGACTGTATCACGAGGGCAATATTCACAAGGCAACTTCACCGGGGAGGGGGAAGCAGCCCGCATCTGGCCCTACGAGGAGCCGTTCTTTCAAAGGTTATCGACAATTATTGCTTTCAAAGCCTAGTTTTTACTGCATTTCAGATGCCAGAATATACTTCATACAGTATTAATAAAGGGTTACACCGGAATTAATGAAAAGGTTCCATGTTCACGTATAATAAATAAGTACCTAATTAAAGGCATGGTTAAGCCAGGAGCACAGATATTGTCTTTTATATTAATATCTATTATACTTCTCCAGCATTTACTGTGAGCCTCTTCAACTGACTGATGCCTGAAGGGAGAACGAACAAATCGCTCAGCTGGTGGCTGGCAGTGGTCTTGAAGAAAACTAGGAAGGAACACTTTGCTGTTCTTTCAGAGCCTCTCCACCAGCTGTCACCAGCTATGGGTGCTGAAAAGATCCTGTCACTTCATCCAAAGGGATTTACTTGGTCAGAAGGAAAATTTAAATACAAAGCATGCAGCTAAGAAGCCAGTGAAAAGGATTATGAGCATACAAGAGCACATGTGTAGAGGACACTAATACATCCTTAGGAAATTTCAGATCCCCAAAGCCAGGATTACTGCCAGGGGCAGTGTGGTAGACGAACGCAGGGACCTTTACCACTAGAGTTATTATCTTCCAACCATTCAATTCAACTTTATAGGTCTTTCATCAAGGCCATTAAAAAAAAAAGGAAAGAAAAAAGGAAAGAAAGAAAAGGAAAAGAAAATAAAAGGAAAAGAAAAGAAAAGAAAAGAAAAGCTCTCATCCCTTCAATGGCCAGCTAAGAAAACACATGTGGGTTCAAATATTGGTGGGGATCACCTGCATTGGAAATACTCTGTCACCTTGTTTACATGGTCTAATTTTCTTACTGTGGTCCAGGTTCACCAGTGTGGATGCATCTGGTGGTTTAAGGAGGGGAAAGGCGAATCAAAGCATGAGACATTTTAGATTCACTAACCTGCCTGGTGAGGGACTTAGGGGCACACGTGAAACCAGAGAGAAGGTGGCTGGCACGTCCACAGCCAGGGTGCTCCGGGAGGCGGTGGTGGGAAGCCAACCCCCTTTGTGGGATGGTATTCATGCTCCATTCTTGATGGAGTCAGGGGAGGAACTCTAAGGAATTGGCTATGAAAAAGTTCATTTTATGCAAAGAAGAAAAGAGCAGAGTTCAAATGCGAGCATCCCACATTAAAAATGCATATTTCCTTACCCTGATAGGCAAGGCAGTCATATTGGATTCATGAGATCGGCATTGGTGTGGCCAGTGTCTACCTTTCGGAGAAAACTCATACAGCCTCTGGACTCTCCTGATAGGACTATTCCGGGAGAGTAGGAGAGGGAGATTTATATAGAGCCCGATACGCAACAACGGCTATAGAGACTCTTGCCCAATGTGTGGCTTACGTACTTATGCCTGGGTTGGTCTCAAGACATGTCATCAAATAATTTTTAAGAGCGTTAAGGTGCAAGGGAGAAGCTAACCTTGCAGGAGTGGTATAGAAGGGATGGGATAGGGAACACAAGAGAGGTTTTCACAGACGGCTAGAAAATTTCCAGTCCCAAAGAGAGTAGGCTGAGAAAGAGAGGACCAGAGGTAAAAACCACTTTGTGCAGATTTTAGGAGAAATTTGTCAGAAGCTCTGATTAGAAGCATTTGTAAAAAGGAGCGAGCTGTCCAGAAGTGCAGCTCAAGTTGAAGAGTCTGCCTTTAGATGTCACTACAACCTCACTCCTGCATTTCTGAAATTCCCATGAAGGATTAGAATAGTTTGACTCTAGCCCATACCCACCATAGTCAGTTCCAGGAGATGCTGTATATTATTATTGAAATGTCTTCGCAGAGGCTGTCGTGCAGTGGTCCCCGCAAAGCTGATTAGGGAAGCAGCTTGACTCCCCATAACCTTTCTGCCAGCCCCAAGCCCGCCCCCCACAGTCCCCTTATTCACCGTGGAGATAGGCCTGGAGCAGGCAGGACCAAGACTAAAACACACCAAATGCAAATGAGATGCACAGTCCCTCATCTAGTGGGATGGCTAGGACATGGACCAGCTTTCCGTGCACCCAGAGTGGTCCACACTCTTCTTCCTTCCCCCGAGCAGGTTCATTCAATTACACTCATTTAAAACTCATCGCTCTCATTTAGGAATATGGCTTTTGTTTTATTTTGGTTTTGCTTTTATCCCAGCAGGAAAAAAAAAAAAATCTATATATCTATATATCTATATCCCCAGATAATACATTTCAGAAAGAAGAGAGTAGTATTTCAAGATTCCTACAAACCCAAGCGGGTAATATTTCTTAAGTTCACAGCAGTTTCTTTGGAAGAAAACAGGCCAACAGAAATGTGACCACCTCATCTCAGCCCTTATTTTGCCTACTTAAAGCCGGCATTTCTTTCTGTAGCAATGCGACATTTGGGCTTGAATTACTTTTCCACAGGGAGGCATGGCAAATGCTTGCAATTCAAGAGCCATGTATCCAAGAAAGTCCAACTAACTATTAGACCAAAACTAACTCTGATAACTGGCATCCAAACTAGAATCTGGGGGGGAAAAAAAACTTAGACAAATCAAATATCCAGTGAAAACATTACCAAATGCTACATAACGCAACTGCCTATACATTTCTAATCAGTATTCATTTCCTGTCCTTAAAATAAACAGAAAACAGATTTCTCCGTTTTCCCTAAAATCAATCTTTTGCAGTATCTGTCAGTTGCTTTTTCCCAATTAGTATTCCACATTCATTTATTTTCGTTGTAAGTTAATTTTTTTAACATACCTTGGCACGCATGTTTCATTCAATACTTGTAAATGAAATGACAGACTTAACACTGTGTTCCATGAGGCCGCCAAACTTGTAACTTTGTTAATGAATTGCAATGAATCAAAGATACCTTATTAATTATTGCTTGCCTGGTAGGTAAAGCTTTGGCTTTTCACCTCACTGGCCTAGAGAACAAGATTGCCTTTGGCCATGTCCAAGGGGCTCATTAAGGCATCTCTGGGGAACGCGAAGAAATTGTTAGTGGAAGGCACTGGTCAGTGCCTCTCCCAGAGACCCAGCAGGGAAAGGAAGCTCTCATCACGGAGAACTAACAAGGCTGCGTGTACTACACCTGTAATCAAACTGGCCTCCAAATGCCTGGAGACCCCTGAGCTCTCCTTGTGATTTGAGAAGTTATCTGAAAATGCTGAATCCAATCCATAATTGATGCGTGCACGCAATTATAATCCTCCAGATAGCTAAAAACTGTTGCAGTTGCAAGCCTCAAGGAGTGGTAAACTTTAACATGCGTGGCATAAACTAAGGTATTTGATATAATAAAAGAGAAAACGAGTTTGTTTCCTGCATTGGCAGCAGGGAGGTCTTTGAATAGATATCTGTTTTTCTTAATGAGTGTAATTATGTACAGCTTTTTTTTTTTTTTTGACATCCAGTAGACTGGGGTATAGGCATTATTGTAAGAAATGTATTTCAAGTTGTTTACATTGTACATTTATCTATATGGACCCAATTCCTTTTGTGCATACAGTGGTATGTGCATAGAGATACTTCCAAGTAAGGTGAGTCATTAGACACGGGTATTCATCTCAAACTGAGACCTGTGCTCCTCCTGCTAGTTTGGAAGGATTGGGATTGGGAATTCTGGCAATGGACTCATAATCACCAGCTACTTCATTCACTCACTCATTGTATTAAAAATATTTGTTAAACTTTCAAAATGGCAGGTCTCCCAAGATGGCTTTGTAATGAGGCTGCAAAGTCTATGGGTTGATGTGCTGGGTGCTCCAATGCGGTCAGTCAACAGTGTTTATTGATTGCTCACTGTGGGCTGAATGCAAGGCTGGGTCAACCTGCTTTAGCAGCAGGAATTGGTATTGGATGTCAATGCAAAGGAAGCCTGAAATGTCACTGGTACACTGAGCTGTATGGAGCTTCCATTCTAGTGAATAACTTTCTGAACACAACAGACAAGTGATATGGGAAAAGGGAGTACATGGCTCCTAAACATACTGCGATGGATGTAAATTTCCCTCAAGGTAAAGCCCCCTAAACTTCTTTCTCAAGGTCAGCAGAGAATAAATACTCTGAATGGCGATGATGCTCAGAAACATGGCATCTAGCTGCGGGGCAGGCCTTGATAAGTTTCTGGTTTATTTGGGCAGACTGGGATTGGTTCCCGAACTTCATACATTTCAGGTCATTACAAGGGGAGAAAAATACAGCGTAGTAATAGACCACAAGCATAAGAATCCAAGATTTTCTCATGACTAAAGATTAAACTCTGAATATTACACATTTGGTTAAATCAAAATTGTATGCATTTATCTTAGACGTTGAATTTAAAACGAAAACAAAACTCTTATATTTAGTAAGAGATCTAAAACAATCTCATCGGCCAATGGTCATATAAGACAATTTTAATTTTTTTACTCTTCTCCTTAAAGATTGTTTATCATTTGAAATTAATACTTAACTATGTTAGCTTAGAAAATATACACAGTTTGAATGGATAGGATAAGTTGTATCTATAAATCATGTAGATCTACCGGGTCATTTTTTAAATCCTGTCTTCAGAACTTGTAATACTTCCCAAAATAGCAAAAAAGGGGAAAAAAAAAAAGAAAAGCTGGAGAAAATTTGATTACTTTAAAAAATGTATCTGAGCTTATGGACAAACTGTAAAGTTTAGAGTTGGAATCTATTCAAGCTTTTCAGTTAAAATACAGGGATCTCATTCTATCAAAAGAAATAAGATAACAAAAAATACTTAGTATGGAATTTGGAGATATAAAACATATTTGCGATAGGACCAATTCCACCCCAAATCAAAATATGAAACGCACACACTTGAGTTAACTTCTGATTAATATACAATTCATATAAAATGAAACTCATGCTACTTTCTAGAAATCTGGATACACCAGTGATCCTCAGTGTTCACTCTGTTGTTGTTGTTTTAATTTTACCATATCCTCTGAGGAGCCTTTTCAGGTATTTTATTTCTAATTGTTCCCTTCCCATGACATTTTATTAGCAAAGATACACTGTGTATCCGATGATGCAGGGTGGCTTTTTAGATAGCCCATAAACCATTATAATGTCCAAGATTATTTTTAACCCCCCAAGAATCCATTTCACCCCCTTGGGGGCGATGTTGCCCCTGTTGAGAATGGCTGGCCTATGCTAATTCTTATTTCCAGACAGGGTTTGGATGTGATTTCTGGAACAATCACATCTCTTTTCCCTCTTATCAGTACATCACAGCTAAGTGATAAACAGAGAAACTTTAAAAAATGTTTTTGAAAGTCCTGGAAGAAAGGATGGCATGAAAGAAGGTGAGTGTTGGGTTGGGGGTCATAGATTCACTCTGCATATGCTGTCAAGTGAAAAGTTTTCCAATGGCACCCCTCAGTTGGGTGTGCCCTTCACACGACCGGTACGTCGGAGCAAGGCTGGACATTAGCAGCCCAGATAAACCCGCACCCCCCACCCGCGCCTTCCCAGCTGGTCAGCTGACCTGCGACGTGGCTCTCCCAGTGGTCCCAGTCCTGAAGCCGAGCAGGTGAGGAACAGTGTGAATGCTTTTGATGTTACCAGCTCCCATTTGCCACCCAACTTTTTCCCCTTCCAAAACCTCTTAGCAAACTTCAAAGGCCTCCTTGCTTCTTGCCTTAATCCAGTGCACTGAGACCTCTAGTTCAAAGAACTTTCCTTAAACCCTCTTCTTAAACTGCAACCCAAACTTTTTTTTTTTCCCTTTCCTTTCCACAAAGTAGCAATTACAGCTCCTTTGCGTGGCGATTGGGCTCCTCCGATCCGCTCCTGCTATTAATTAATCTCACAAAGGGGGCTCATTTCCTGGCATTCAAATTGACAAGAGAGCAGAGAACAGAAAACCCTTTCAAGCAGTTCCAGCTCACCGAGGGGAAGAGGTATCAGAGGGGAGAGCCCCACAGTATTTGAGGTGGAGGGCACATTTGATACTCCCTGTACATTCTGCTGATTGAAAGATTTTTGTTCACGGAGAGCTCTTTGCTAATCTTCTACCTGCAAAGCTTTACACAGAAAGCAGCGCGGTACAAATGTAGCTAAATTTTGACAGAGAAGATTTACAGGAGCTGCTTTCCCATCTCAGCCTTAGCGAATACATCTTCTGGAGCGTTTCACTTCACTTTAAACAGAAAGCGTTCACTTTCCTCTCACAGAAAAGCCCTTGGAAGAGGAGGAGATGAAGAGAGGCAAGAAAGCAACATAACAGACGAGATTAAAGCTTTTTATTCAGTATCTCTTTCGTATTCAAATTGTGCTAAGGGCTCCGTGAAAGTTAGAAGCGAGCTTGTTCAGGAGGGCTTCTAAAGTGTGTACACGGATTTCATGGGAATAGAAAAGAAGCCACAGCCTGGGTAATGAAAGAAAGATAAGATGTCCTATATAAAACAACTCAAGAGTGGTTCAATTACTTCAGCAAACCATCAAGGCAAGCTTTGAAGATTTGAGAAAACACTGTTAAAATTTAACAAAAAACTCATGTTGCAGGTTTTGTACCAATAAATGTTTGTGTACTCTGTGAATGGCTTAAGCTATATTCCCCCTACATGAATATTGTTTACTAAACCAATGCATTTTGCTGATACCAACTATAGAAAAGGGTCCTCTATCAAAAAAGAAAAAAAAAAAAAAGAAAGAAATTACTTAGAATCATTTGTAGTCAGAGCAAAAAAACAAAACAAAACAAAACAGGTGTCTTTGATTAAAAGAAAATACACTTGTGAATCAGAGGTCCCTCACTTGCAGTTTTAGTTAACATTGAAGGGTTGTGTTTGGACACAGATTTAATGCATACAGTGAAACCAAATGTTGTCAGCGAAAGGCCATAAAGAGAAAGGTGGTTTTTTTTTGTTTTTTTTTTTTTTACACATACCTGCATTTGTAAGGTCAAAAACATTTTGGTTAAACTGAAGCCCAAAGCTTCTGTTCATGTATGGAACAAGAGAAGAAACAGCCTCCAATATTGTTCAGGGAGAAAGCTGAACTGTGAGGGCCTCCAAAAATTTTCAAACTCAAATCATGCTGAGCAGGATGTTCCCATCCAATTTGGAGGATAGATGGATTCTTTAAGCAGAAGACAGGTACGTCTTCAAAAATATCCCCTTCCTTTTATTAGAATGGACAGTTGTCTCATTTGATATTCAACCCACTGAGATCTTACCTATCTTGTGATACTGAATCAACCTTGGACCTTTTTAGGATTTTTTCTTTTCTTTCTTTCTTTCTTTCTTTCTTTCTTTCTTTCTTTCTTTCTTTCTTTCTTTCTTTTTCTTCTTTCTTTCTTTCCCTTCCTTCCTTCCATCCTTCCTCTTTTCTTCTTTTCTTTTCTTTTTTTCTTTTTCTTTTCTTTTCCTAGTGGCTCCTTTTTCCTGTGTATATATTAACCATTCTTTATATCTCCAAAATGAAATGCAATACAACTTCAGTTCATGGAAAATTCTTTTTAAAGAATTTTCCAAAAGCATTCTAAAGTACTTAAAAAGTGGATAATGTACCCCCTCCTTAAAGTTTTGTCTGAAAACTATAGTAAAAATAAGCTTGAATGCCGATCCTTGTATGCAGTTCAAAGAGATTAATACAGAAATTCCAATTTTTTGATCAAAGGTATTTTTTTAAAAGATGACCTAAAAATTGTCTCATAGCACCTATGAAACTTTTTGGCTCAGGTAGGGCAAGAATTCTGACTCTGGTCAAATGCAACAAATCTTGTGCAATGGAAGTCGATGTTATAGAACCAGATGCTTGTGCATTATAGGTATGAACAAACTCAGGTCTGATGCTATACATGATGAGATTAATTTTTCAAAACCTTACTCAATGGATCTGAGCCAGTGTCTAGAAAAGTGACCCACATTTAGTTTTAGCTCTTTAACTTAAAAAAAGTACCTTTTGCAAAAGCCCAGCCAAATAGAGCACTGTTAAGTTAAAAAAGAAAGGTAGCAAATGCAATTTAAAAAGGAAAACGGTAGCTTTATGATAAAGAGACCCTTGAGTAATTAGAAACCTTGGAAACCAGGAAGTCCCCGTGGCCCCTGACCCCAGCTGAGTGCCACATAGAATCGCAGTCACCCGAGTGGCCACAGGTGGTGGCCTACAGCTGGAGGGGGGCACAAGGGTCCTCCCCACTGATCCCAGGACTCTGTGGTTGGATAGTGGCTTCACTACAGCGATCATGGGCCCCTGGCAGAAACCTTAGCCTTCCCACATACTATAAGCCACCTCTGGAGCACGGCTCTGAAGACATACACACCAGATGCGGCAGGACCTGGGCAGCCGACAGGAACCCTTAGTGCCTCGTGTTCTTGAAACTGTTTTCTGGAGAGTGAATGACAGGCGCTTCCCAGAAGCCAGTCTCCGATGCCCTGGAAGTGTGTTTCCGGGCTCACGTAGGGAGGTAAGATGAAATAAGAGATCCAGAAACAGAGACAGAAAGGTAGAAAAGAGAGGCACAGAGCTCAAAAAGAAATAGAAACAGAGGGATTTCAAGATTTTTTTTTTCCTGCCGTTTTCTCCCTTTGATGAGTCTTGGCCACTGTTGCAAGACAGGAAACCCCGTATCATGTCCTTTGTCAGCGCCCATCTCGACAATGACCATGGTTCCTAGGAAGACACAGATTTGTCAAAAAAACAAAAAAACGAAAAACAAACAAACAAACAAAAAACATTCTAAGCAGCTCTCCATAAAACTGAGGCTCACAGGGCTGAAAGTGATACTTTTTGATAATAATAATTATACATGAAAAATATTACCGAAAAAAATTGGAGGCAGGGTATTTTATTTTTCTGTAATCATCATATGGTCGTAAACCCAATGAGTTTAGAGTAGGAAAGCTTCCTTGCAGCCTGACTCCACCAACAGCCCAGATGCATTATTGGGCGTAGATGTTGTGAATGCATTCACGATGTCCCAACCTAAGTATTACACTGCATTTGCCAGTCTCCATGATCAATATTAAATGCTGTGTGATCAAATCTACTGCAGTACTCAGTATCTAATATAGGGAGGACTAAATGAAAGAAATGGCTGGGCGTGATCCAGTCCTGCTGTAGCCATGGAAGAAAATAATCAAAAAGTAACTGGAGAAGATAGGGTAATATATTTTCCCCCTGAGAAATCAAGCTGTAATTAGATTACACAATGAATTAAGGAATTCGCAGAATCTTGTGTGCCACCATAAAATAAAATCAGGTTTAAATATTACTTATCATAGGCCCATCTTTTAGCTGATGCATTTAGGGGAAAAAGCCCAGGCTTGGAGAACATGAGTGATAGCGCACCGGGGAACAAGTACCTCTGACCTTGAGTTCTTAAAAGTTACTTTCCCTTGTTAAGAAACATAGCCACCTCTTTCTTTTTGTATCACTTAAGTTTTTTTTTTCCCCCCAAAATTCTCATTGTCTCTCTTTTGCTTTTCTCCATATCTGTTTGGTCTCTTTCTGCCTTTCTCTCTGTCTCTGTCTCTCTCTCTCTCTCTCTCTCACACACACACACACACACACACACACACACTCTACTTTGTGAGGACAGAAACTCCGCAGTGCAGGTGTTTTTGCCCATTAAATTCTCTTAATCCTCCTCCTGGTTAGACTTAAATATACCCAAATCTGTCCGCATATTATTAGTAGAACCAAGAGAGCACTGATACGCAGTATTTCAACCATACAGCATTTCCCCAAAATACAGGAAGATTCAGATTTCAGAGGCCTTTATCCTATCACTGGATAAATAAGTTATATCCTGGGTCATTTAAAAAAATTTAAAGATTTTTATTTATTTTAGAGAGAGAGAAAGAGCACTAGTGAGAGGGGCCGAGGGAGTGGGAGAGAGAATCTCAAGCAGAAGCCCTGCGGAGCTTCTGAGCCAGACATGGGCTCGACCCCATGACCCTGAGATCATGACCCAAGCTGAAAAACCAAGAGTCAGATACTCAACCGATTGCACCCTCCGGGCACCCTCTATCCTGACACATTTTTAAAGATAATATCTGACTTCATTGGTTATGAGAAATGTGTTGTAAGAACGATGGTGATCTAGATTCTGACTGTTGGCCCTTAGGAGCATACAATACCTCTTTGCAAAGTATGGGTATATGACTAAATCAACAGAAAATGTAGTAGAGATTCCCAATTGTTGTTAGAGCAATAAGGATACATTATAAAGAAGAATAAAACAGTACAAGGAGGATTCAGGAGAAATTTTTCTTCTAAAACCAAAATTAATTAAAATTTCTTCCTTTATTTAAGAAATAAAGCAGCTACTAAGGCCTAAAATTGCACACAACTTTTCTAAAGTTATTAAAGCAATTTCCACACTTCTGAGTGTGCAGTAAGGTCTTAACTGCTGTACTAAGATACCCTAATGGACACTGTTAGATCATCAGGTCACAGGGAATACAATCTTATTCAGTGTTAAGAAAGCCAAAGTTTTTTAAAGTCAGAATCTTACCAGTCAAGTTTGTTAAAACAAGACACCCTCTGAAGGATTCCTAGTATCTCCAGGAATTATAGAAGGTGTTTCCTCAAGGGAACCTAAGCCCTTTGCAACTGCTGAAAGAACATAATAGATTCTGCAGTAAGTGTCTTGGAGTTTTTATGCTTAATTTATTGATGAATCCTGATCTAGCTTGATTGCATCTTTATAAGCCTTGCTTCCCAATATGATATATGCAACATATGTCAACAGGTCTTTTACTATGAAGGGACATTTGTCCTTCCTATTGTTAACCTGAAGATAGGACCAGAAGTAAAATCTTCCCATTGAAATATAGTTAGGATGTAAGGATCAGCAGGAAAGTAAACTCAAACCTGAACAAATATTGAAACCAAAAGTACTAGAAACGCTGTCCCACTACCACTCCTACTAGAATGGGAGCGTCATGTAGGCAGATGCCCCATGTCCTCTCCCCAGATTTCTCAAAGCATAGAAGAATACCTACACTTAGCAGATGCTCACTAATTATTTGATGTGTAAAGCCTAAAAATAGAGTTTTTTTGTTTCAGCTTATGTGACTGAATTCATCAAGTGAAGCCAACATAGTTTCTTTTATCTCCTTTCTGGATGGCTCCACTAGCTAGAATAGTTTAAGTCATTTCTTCAAGGAGATACCGATTTAGGAAGTAACAGGAATAACTCAATTAGTCCTTATCCTCTCACTTGGCTATGGAAGCCCATCATGGCCAACGTGTTCTTCTTGCTGGGGACATAGTGTTCTGACAGAGTTTCTTTTCATCAGAGAGATTCTGGAACTTCACTTCAAATCATAGTGCTTTCTGCCTTGTAGCTAACTCAAAAAAATGATCAATGTTTGAAGTAAGGGGAATAGAAGCCCCCTGTTGTCATCCCAAAGGTACTGCAGAGAGAGATTTCTTATCCCACCTGTAGGTAGAATGGCACATTGACACCAGCTTCCTGAAGCAATGGCTGTGTTAAGCACAGGCACATACAGAGAAAATATTGGTGAATCTAGGCCTACCCTCAAGATTTGGCATGGGTGGGTCACTCAAATACCGAAACAGCTATGCCTAGAAATCTGATTTTCTGGTAAAGCAGGAGAGTAACTCAGCTCAGAAATCTATGTCAGATCTCTCAATATATTCTTATCATGTATAGAATAAAGTTCTAGTGCACAGATATCCTGATGAGTACTTTGTGATTTCATTTGCTCCACAATTGTGGAAGGGTAACACAGGAAAATATTAAATAAAAAAAAATTAACACCTTTACAAAGGTTTTACGTAGATTAAGATTTAGTTCAATCAGCTAAAATATAAAAATGTAGTAATGTAAGGTAGAAAATGATATTCTTTTTTTTTTAATATTTTATTTATTTATTTTAAAGAGAGAGAAAGTGGGGGTGGGGAGGGGCGGAGGGAGAGGAAAAGGGAGTGAATCTCAAGCAGACTCCACACTGAATGCAGAGCCTGATGTGGGCTCGATCCCATGACCCTGAGCCCAAATCAAGAGTTGGATGCTTAACCAACTGAGCCAGCCAGGTGCCCCAAAAATGACATCCTTTAAAGGAATTTGTGTCATAATTTCTTAGAATGAAGCAAAAAATTTGCTTGAAAGAATCCTTACCTATTTATCATGTGCTATCATAGTGTAGATCCAGACAGAGTTTTAATAGATAGTCCTTTGTGTTTAAAAGCAAGAAGACTTACAGTAATCAGAATGATTAGGGTCATATTACCAATACCAAAAAAAGTCATTTTTTAATATATCAAATTTAATTCCTCTCTGTGTTATGAAGTTTTCCTAACTAACCAAATTTGTTATACTTGTAACATTTTGCAAACTGTAGAATACATTTTAATTAACCCTTAATAATAATATCCTTATTAAACAGAAACCTCATGTTATCATTTCCTGTTTCACAAGAAATACAGGCAAATTATGAAATGAGAATTTTTCAAGTGAAAGCTTTGTATAATTTCAGCCATCATTTTTAAAATAGAGATCTACATGGGCCAATGTTCAGTTTCCACATTGATATAACTAACTCTGGTTCAGCAAGAGTGAACTAGAAAGTTTGAAAGGGGGAGTATTTCAAAGGACTTAGAAAAAGACAACAGGAAAGAAAACAAAATGTTTAGTTCTTCAGTATATTAGTAAGAAGTATCACTATGGAAATTCTTACTCATCTGTGTTCCTCTCAGCGATTAACAAAGGGGATTGTGTCTCCACCTGGTACAACTGTGTGCTCTGGGTTTAAAGTGTGGGCTGTGATGATCCAAGGGCCTTTGGCTTTTCTCTTGTTATTCTACCATTGCTCTCCTCTTCTGTAGGACTTTCCGTCAGTACACAAAGTTCTTGGCTTCTCTTCTGATGGTTTTAAACATCATAGATGGATGAAAAGTTACTCCACTTCCGGAATGGGTGTTCACACTTAATGAAGTTCAATTTTTCAGTGGCTCTGTGATTGTGTTTGATGGTTAAAGGATACCAAAGATGGGTTTTACAACTGGCACACTGCCTTTCATGCCGTTATTTATTACTTGACAAACATATTTTGGTCATAGACACACATGTCTTGGGAAGAAGATGACTGCCATTTCACAGTATTACGATTTAGACAGATAGTATAATTCCAACATAAACATATGTAGGTTCTTTAACTTGGTAAATTGCAGTTTTTATTTTCTAGAAATCTTATTTGTTTTCGGGAGAGAATATTTAATGCCTTGAATATCTGAAAGTGTTCACTAAGTGAGGAGAACTCAGTCATGATGTGGATATTTGTGTTAGCTTGGGGAGGGGAAAAGCAAAGAAGGAAAGGTAAAGATGGGGAGGAGAGACAAAGAGACAAAGAGACAATGTGAAGAGAATGTAGATGGCCAGAAATTATAGAAGTTTAGGAACTAGCACAGTCTGGGGCTGACACCAGTCTTGGGTCATATTTCCTTGAAAGGATTGCCTTCTTAGTTTGGATCCCTTGGGCCTATAATCCAGGGGCAAAGGAAGATTGAGGGTGGAGGCTGTTTTGACCTCTGATTGGCTGCTTGTGGAGGTAGGGAGGGTATTCTGGGCACATGTGTGCCCCTCAGCTCCCTAAATCCCCCAAGTGTGGATGTCTTTCTAGTCTATGGACCTAATTTTTTAAGACTATACTTTCAGGGATCATTTCTCTAGTTTGTTATGGACCTAATTTTTAACATCGATGTTTGGAAAATATGCAAAATATGTGTTATCGATAAGGTTAAAATACTTGCAAGTCTTAAAATTTATTGGTTACTCAACATCCCTAATTCACTTTATAGGTCATATCCTGCTGATAAACGAGAGGAGATTAAATGATTACACAGCATGGAGATGAACAAAATGTGGGAGGCTGTTGGTCAAGAAAAGTCTAAGAACAGAAAGAGCCAAGAGAGGGGGCTGAGGACCAAGACATATCTGGACACAGGGAAGACCAAACTAGTCCATCATGAGGAAGTTAAAAGCAAGCAAAGCACATCAAACCTTCTGTTTAAAGCTGTGCATATAAATAAACCTTGGCAGATTGCAGAAATTCCCTTCTGCGTCTTTTTGCAACCCTTGCTTTGGTGGACTCATTGAAATAAAGCATTTTGTTTGCTAAATATGGAAGTCGACTATACTTTCAGATAATTTTGTGAGGTATATCTTCTTTCTCAAATACCTTGATTTTTTTTTTTTGATTTTTTTTTTCTAATTTAGTAGTTAATCATCTCATCTTTGATTTATGGAGAACTTGACTTTCTAAAGAAGTATGGGTACCCTGGGGTGCCTGGGTGCCTCAATCAGTTAAGCTTCTGACTCTTAGTATTGGTTTTGCGCTCAGGAGGCAGTGTGCTTGAGATTCTCTCTCTCTCCCTCTCCCTCTGCCTCTCCCTGCTCACACACACTCTCTTGCCTCTCTCCAAAATAAATAAATAAATCTTAAAAAAAAAAAGAAGCACGGACACCCTTTAAAAGCTTATAAACTAATACTCCAGTAAAGCAAAAAGCCAATTCCATCTTTTTCTGAAGAGGAGGTATCATTTTGGTGAAATAGAATAAATAAATAACATTACATAATGACAAAAAAAAACTATACAAGCAATTTTAGAAATCCATAAGAATACCTAAAGGGGTACCTGGGTACTTTAGTCGGTTAAGTGGCTAACTCTTAATTTTGGCTCAAGTGGTGATTTCAGGGTCATGGGATCAAGCCCCCCAGTGGCCTCCAGGTTCATTGTGGAGTCTGCTTATCCTTATCCCTCCCTCTCTGCCTCTCCCTCTGCTCACAACTGTACATTTGTTCTCTCTCATCCTCTCTCTAAAATAAATAAATAAAATATTTAAAAAAATAATAGCTAAAGAGACAGAATGGTAACTCCTTCACTCTAGTTTAAAAATAGGAATTTGATTCTAAGATATAAAATTATCTCACACCTTTTTTCTGTTTTTTTTTTTTTTTTTAATTGGAACTCAATGGAAAGGTCGGGGCTGGTCATATAAATTTGAGAGCTCTAATTTAAGGTCATACAAATGGACAAGATCACCAAGGGTCAGAGAAAAAAAATTGAGAGACCAGAGTCAACTGCAAAGGAGCCCCAGGCAGTGCCTTCATTTCAAGGTCAAGCTGAGGATGGTGACCACCAAAGACTGAGAAAGAGCAGCCGAAGAGGTAGATAGGAAACCCAAGATGGCAGCCTGGATACCAAGAGAAAGGTCTATTTCAAGAAGGAGAGATTGTAGTTTCCAAAGATGGCCGACATGATAACTCCCATTCCATATGCTTGTGTTACAGTGTGACCTTGCCACTTTCTCACTAAGAAGTGGGATATATAAATGATACAACTTATTCTTGAATATATATTTCTATATATATAAAACTCTTTAAGTGATATAGTCTTGAAATTCGACATCATTTGTCAGCAAAATTTTATTAAAATATTTATCCATAGATAATTCAAAATGTACTGCCTTAAGTATATTAGGAATCCCAAAACTCTTTCTGCAAGAAGGCAAAGCACTTGTCAAGATAATTAATTTTAGAGTTTACTTGTATTATTTTTACATTTCAATAAGTTGCATATTATTATGAGGTCAGCAAAGTACCCAGATGGAATTGCGTTTGAACATTGTCGAGCATGGAATACTGTGCATTTTTCCAATGGACTCCAATTATGGAAACACCTGCACTGTATAAATTTGTGCTGACCCACTGCGAAATTATGTTGTGTTCAATAGGCCTTAAAATTTCTCATTTCTCACCTGTGGGTGAAGTGTTCTACTTGCTATCAACTAGAGTATGACATACTTGTATTGAAGGAGATAAACCATAGGAAGCTATTTAAAATATTTTGTATTATTCATCCCACAATATACATCCTTACTTAAATGTGTTCTGTCATTTAAACGTACTAATTGCATTCTTCAGACCTAACATAAAATCGTGCCAAAATATGTAAAGAGACAAAGATTTCCATTTGCATAGGCTTAGAAATTACAGACCATTATTTGGAAATAGTCAGAGGTTAAATGTCAAACAGTTCAAAATGCTTCAGTTATTTTTGCTTCACATTTCTGTTTGAGCAAGGAAAAACATGGTGTCAAAGTAACTCACCAGGGCTAAGTGAATGCAACAAAAAGCTGAGGTAAAAAGAATCCATTATCTTGATATTTTATCTTCAGCAGGAAAATACTAAGCATTATATTATAGCACATTTGTGATCACGATGATGATAAACTGAATTTTTCAGTTTTTATCTCGATGTTTGGAACTAAGTTGTTATATGCAGAATTTTTAGATTGCATAACAATGTAATATTGCAGTTTCCGTTATTAAAATTTAAAGAGATTTTCTTCAATTTTAATATGAAAAGCTATGTCAGTGATATTAACAGCTCTGTGATGGGAAGACAAGATGAGGGGTTTTATTAGTAGCAAATGCAACAAATGAATGTGTACTGAAAATCTCTGTTGTGTGTCTCTCCTCTTTAACCCTTAATCACTTCCAGAAACACAGTCTATTGGTGCTAGTTTCCTATCTCAAGTAAAGGAGTGCTCTGGAGAGAGAAATTGTTGATTGAAAGGAGGTTTCCTACCCAGGTTTGGTTTAAAAATGGAATAATAATTTCTGATCTCATTTTATACTTCTTCTCTACAAATTGGGGCTATCCTGGACCTTATGTACTTACAGAAAGTAAACCATATGCTGTAGTCTGTGAGGTCGTTCAGACCACGCGCAACTCCTTGTTACGACAAGCATAAATCAGTGTGAACCTCGCAGACTATAACTTATATTCAATTTATTACTATAGACACATTTATTGGGATAGAATTTTTACAGTCTCGTAATATTCTGAGAAGCTCACCATAAACTATTAACGAGAGAGGAACACTATTAATAATGAACATCCCAGAGCAGTTATTTTCTGAAAGTTTTTGACCCTGAGAATGAAATTAGTTAAGATGGGTTTGGGATAATAAACATATACCCTTAATCTGATAAAATACCTGAAAAGAAATGTATCAACCTGATATCATCATTTCAGAAACATTAAATTGCATTTGGAATTTTGTTAAGTGTGAAGGCTTTTTTTTTTTTTTAAGTGTGAAGGCTTTTAATTATTGATACCCTTGTATTATATTATAAAATATTGATTCTCGTTCCCATTTTTGAACATGTTAAACCATTCCTGATCTTCTGCTGTCATTCTAGGGTAATTTAATATTTTCAGAATCGTCTTTTGTGGGTTTGTTTGTTTTTGTTTGTTTCAAGTTTTTATTTAAATTCTAGTTAGTTAACATATAGGGTAATATTAGTTTCAGGAGTAGAATTCAGTGATTCATTATATATATATATATATATCACACTGCTCATCACAACTGCCCTCCTTAATCCCCATTACCCATCTAGCCCATCCCCCACAAAATTTTAATTCATTTCACTTAAGTTAGGTCAGCAGACTTAAATGATTTTTAAAGTATTAATTTTTAATTGATATTTTTTTCCTGTCGTATTTTTTAAAAATATCGACCACATCGGTTAAGTGTATTATCACTGGTCTCACGTGGTCTTGCAACCTTAATAAAAGTGATTTAATTAACTTGTCAGCCTTTATCAACTGCTGAGTAAATAGATAAACCCCATTTCAGTGGCTGTTTTTTCCCCCCCTTTTTCATTTTGCTTTATGCTGATTCTGGCTGCCGAAAGTACACGCATGTTTATAGGCCTCTTCATTGATCCATCACCGAGGAACCCAGCTGATGTTGCCTTTCCTCATGTAATAGGACGGTGTCAGTGCGGGGGCATACATACACACACACACGCACACGCACACGCACACGCACACGCACACGCACACGCACACGCACACACACGCCTTCATAAAATAACATATCGTGAACTTCCAAGATTTCTCTGGGGCAAGAACATAGTAGCTTGACGCACGTGAAATTGCCGATATTTGTTTTGACTTACAAAGAATGTGTAATTTTGAGGTCTGCGTGCCTACATATTTACCCTCATTTTCATTTATAATTAAGCAAGAGAAAAACAATCTTACTCTGATTTCCTGTAACCAAACAGTTCTGATGCCTGATGTCCTGCCAAGCAGCATGGACGTTCGCTTACTCACACCCTATTCCATCTCTTAACTCACCTGCAAAGGTTGTCTGGGATTTTTTCCTTTTGAGGTTATGCTGGCAGGCATACACATATGTGTGCCCACATGTGCACACGGTCACAAATGCACACATACACACATATTTCATAACAATGGGATCGTGAGAAGAATGTGTTTAAATGACTCCATTGACCAGTTTTAAAAAAGGCTCTGCGAGTAAGTAAAATTACCAGATGTAACCAGTAATGGGAGAGAAGCAGCAGGAAACTGGGGAGATGTGTGGGTGCCCAAGAATTCCTCCATATCCTGAAGTGACACACTGGAAGCTAAAAGGATTTGGGGGTCAAATCAGGACTTTTCCAGGACTCTTTTCACCGCTTGCTTAAATCTTAATTCTAGCTGCAGCCTGAATATTTCTGATTACCATGCAACCTAGCACATTCACAGGCTCTGGGGATGAGACTATAGATACATTTTATGGGCTATTATTCTGGGTATCATGCCTTATATATAGATTGGATCAGACCACGCAATGGCTTGAAATATTGCATAACCACTTGCTTGCTTTCTGTAGGGGTCTCTCGAAATAAAGTGAGATCGTAAGATTCCTCTGCTCAAAATCCTCCAGCGGTTTCCAGGTTATCTCTGAGATAGTAACAATTTACTTGAAATGGACTCCGAAGCTCTTTAGGATTTGTCCTCCTAATAATGTCGTATCTCCTAGCACTCTCCTTGTTCCTTCCAATGCTCTGGCTCTGCTGGACTCCTCGCTATTCCTTAACACACCAGAAGCCTTCTTGTCTCAGGGCCTTTGCACTTGCTATTTCCTCTGCCCAAACCACATCTTCCCCGATACTTATGCAATCATCTCATTTAATCCTTTGCTCAAATGTTGACATCCCTGAGACCTTCCATGCCATCCACTTTAACATGGCAGTGACCTAGCCCTCACTGTCTCCTGCTGTACTTCTATTTTTCATGATGCTCATCAGTGTCACATTTTATTCCTTTTTCTTCTTCAAGATCTGCCTTTGCCCAGTAGAATGTTAACTCCATGAAGGCAGAGATTGTTGTGTTTTTTGTTCGCAGTCGTGTGTATCTCTAACACCTTGAAGAGCGGATGCTCACTAGACATATATTTAATTCATGTCCTATGGCATATGCCTCTCAGATATCCTCTGGCATGTTTAAATCCAAGATGTGTGCGTGATAATCTCCATAATCCCTGCATACTGAAACTCACATCTAATTATTTGTATACTGTAAGTAACAGTGCCCACAATTCAACATTCAGCAATATCATTCATAAATGTTCGTTGAGGATTACTATGTCAGGCATTGTAGTTCACATACTCTACCTCAGTTAATCCTATTTTTTAAATTACCATCTACCATGGCATTGACAAGTGTTAAGGTTAAGTATTGCTTTGGGAAATGTTTGTCTTACATACAAGTTTATGCATGTGTGTGTGTGTGTGAGAGATAGAGACAGGCAGAGACAGAGATATTGTGTCTGAGCTCTATGAAAAGTTAATTTCTTACTGTGTGGGTTGCCCAAACTTTGAAAGACACTTCTATAGAGGCAGGGCAAGTATGGGACAGTACAAAAGAGTGTAGAGAGGAAATAATATGATGGCCTTACCATGAACAGAGTTCCTATAGAAAAGATATAAAAGGTATTAAAAGCTAGGCATCAATTTTTCAATTGAGCAAAATATCTCTTTTAGTAAGAGCTTGTTTCAATACGTAAACATAATGCCCTTTGCTAATTAGTAAGGAATCACATTAGTGCTATAGTTTCATTTTTTAAATAATTGTCAATAAAACTAACCTTTAAACTTCTGTTATTAAGGTTTCTTTAACTATACTCATGGAATGGCTTTGAACAATAAGAGATTAACAACATTTAAATTCATTCTGTTTCTCAAATCTATGCAGAAACCCATAAGATATTCAGACACTTCTAGGTCAAATAGCTTTTTTCTAGCCCCAATAAAGTAAAATAAAGTAGGTATTGATGTATGGATATGATCATACTATTACTGGAATATGCCCAATTTTCCTCTCAGCATAGAAATGACATTCTCTAACACAGAAACTTGACCGATGTACTGTCAAATTGTTGTAGAGTATGGTTTTTATTTTGCTATTTTATTGGTAGAATTAACAACAGTTTTGATAAATAATGTAACTATTGATTATCATTATTATATTTTCCATTATATCATTTTCAGTCTGACACTGGGGGAAAGATTTATTTTGAGGTAATTTGGAGTTGTTGAACTGAATTGCTAATGAAAGTAGAAGGTGAGTTCCTGGATGGTTCAGTCGGTTGAGTGTCAGCCTTTGGCTCAGGTCATGATCCCAGGGTCCTAGGATTGAGCCCAGCATTGGGGTCCCTGCTCAGTTGGGGAGTCTGTTTTTCCCTCTCCCTCTGCCATCCCCCCTTGCTCATGCTCTTTCTCACACTCTCCCTGCTTCTCTCTCAAATGAATAAATAAATAAAATCTTCAAAAAAGTACCAAGAAAATAAAAATGTGAGATGAAAAGCCCTAGTGTAGTCAATCTTCCAGTCAATCAACTATCAACTGAGCCCACTTTTCCAGGCACAGTGTCTTACAGACTCAGATTCACGCCTTAGCTAAACAGAAAGAGTCAGCTTCCCTCAAGGAGCTTTAGTTTAATAGGAGTAAAGGCAGATGATACAATGAAAAGTAACCAAGATGAGAATGGACAGTATAATAAATTCTACTGATGAAGAAGGTAGAGTAAGTATTGGAGAATGACTGGAGCTTCCTGCATGATGCAGGAAGGCCTCTGGGAAGCATGGGCATTTGTGCTGAATTTCAGAAATAGATTTTGTCAAACATTGTGTCACTAGAAGGAAGTGTAACATTGTGCGTAGATGTCTGGAAGTCTATCACAAGCAATGGGATAGGGTGGAACACTCAAGAAATAGTGTTTCCAAGGTTGGTGAGGGTGTTTTAGTTGAATGTTTCAAATTCCACATGGAGGTTATGTACCTGGAATTGCTCCCTTTTTTATATTCCCGATGGACTTTGTGACTCTATGATAGCCATTGGAGTAGTCAGTGTTGAATAATTTTACTTATACTTCTGTCTCTTTCACTAGAATTGAGCTCCTGGAGGGCAGGGGACCGTATGCCCTGTCGTGTTCCCCAGTGTGCGGTGGGAACACTTTCTATTAAATGTTGACATTCACAAGTATTTCTTTAATGTAAAAATGATCTCATTCTTTTAGCGGGTCTGAAGTTATTAAGTTCTGGACTTGGAATCTGTTTTATGTGAATCAGGTTTGATGAAACGAGAAAACAAGACAGAAGACTGACTTAGGTAAAATAATACATGGTCGATAGACCATCAGAAATACCTTTTACAATGTAGAATAATGGATCTTGTATTTGAAATGATTTTTATCTATGGTAACGGCCCAAAAGAGCACTCATTTTCTTAGCATTCTATGTTCAAAACCAGAAGCAGTTGGAAAATCTGCCACAGACTTTATTTTTTAGATTTCCCATTTGAGCGCACCACAATGGATAAAGGAGGAGCAAGCAGCTTGACATGCTATTTATCCAGCTTTAAAATTATCATAATTAGAGAAAGTGAGATATTTTGGTATTTAAAAGAGCTTATTAGTTCTTTGAATAATATTTATAAACAAATATTTGCATTTAAAATATATATAATTATATGAAGCATAATCGAAGAAACTAGTTTTAGGGTTGTAAATTAATGGTTATTTATAGTTGCCATGAAATTGATAGGGATTTTAGATATTAAAAAGGTGTCTGTTTATATGTGAGTCATATTTACTCCCCTGGGGGCAGGAGAGGTATTTAAGGATTCTCACAGATGTTCCAGGATCAATTTATATAGAGTGTGAAGAACTGGTGACATATATATGAACTATATGGAAGGTGAATTCATTTTTATACATCAAAAAATGAATCAATGAACAATACGGCAAATAGCAAAAGATATATTCTGTATTTGCATATCACAATCCAGCTGTGAATATAGAGCATTGATGAATGCCTGTCATGGTTGAATTTAGTATGTTAATAAAGATCCTGTCCATCATAAATCTACAAAAGCTTGATACTAAAACAAACCGCAAGTTCTGTAAAGATTTTCAGAATTCTATGGTATAGAATTTTCTTGTAGTTGTACACTTGATTTTTAAAAGGAACATATTTTACTTTTAGGGCAGTTTTAAGATTACAGAAACATTGAACAGGTAGGATAAAGTTTCCATACTCCCCTCTTGATCTTGCGCGTGGTTTCCCCTATTAGTAACATCTTGGATTAATGTGTCACATTTGTTACAATTGATGAACCGATATTGATGTATTATCATTCACTAAGGTACATAATTTATATTATAGTTCACTCTTTGTATTGTGCAGTACTACAGATTTTCACAAATGCATGTCATGTACCTATCACTATTATCATACAAATAGTTTCACTGCCCGAAAAATCCCCTGTGCTCAACCAGTTTCTTCCCCCTCCCTTTTCTGAATCTTAAGTGACCCCCAATCTTTTTTACTCTGCCTATATTTTTCCTTTTTCCAGAAAGTCATATAGTTACAATCATGCAATTCAGCTTCTTTAGCTTAGCGTTATGCATTTAAGGGACCCAGAGATCTTTGTGAGGCTTGATATTTCATGCTTGCGTTGCTGATGATATTCCATTATATGGACGTACCATAGTTTGTTTCCCTGTTTGCCCATTAAAGGGCATCCTGGTTGTTTCCCACGTCTGGCATTTCTGAATAAAGCTACGGTAAACATTTGTATGAAGGCTTTTGGGAGGACATAAGTTTTAATTCTTTTGGATAAATATTGAGGTGTGTGATTTCTGGATTGGGTGATAAGACTATATTTAACTTTGTAAAAAACTGGTCAACTGTCTTCCTCTTCCAAAACGACTACCATTTTGTATTGCCATTAGCAGTGAATTAAAGTTTCTGTTGCTCCACACCCTGACCAGAATTTGGTGTTGCACCTGCTCTAGATTTTGGGATTATAATGGGCAAGATAACTGTGTAGTCCTATCTTATTGATATTTCTTTCACAACTCCCTACTGATATGCAATGTTGAAATTCCATTCATATACTTATTTGTCATCCGTATACCTTTGGTGAGGTGTCCATATCTTTTCCCACTTTTAAATTGGGTTGTTTGTTTTCTTATTGTTTTTTAGGGTTCTTTGAGTATTTAGGATACAAGTCCTTTATCTAATGTGTTTCATAAGTATTTTCCCCCACTATGTGGCTTGCCTTTTTATTTCCTTGTGAGTTGCTTTTGTAGGACAGAATTTTTTAATGTTAATAAAATCCAAATTATTAATTTTTTTCTTCATAGATTATGTTTTTGTGTTGTGTCTTACAAGTCATTACTAAGTCCGAGGTTAACTAGATTTTATCTTATCTTATAGAAATTGTTAATTTTTCGTTATAGTTAGGTCTCCGATCCATTCTGAATTAAGTTTTGCAAAAGAATGTAAAATCTGTGTTTTTGACATGTGGATGTCTAGTTGTTCCAGCACTGATTACTGAAAATAATATTTATTCTTCATGAAAATTGCCTTTGTTTTTTTTTGTCAAAGATCAGTTTATTATTTTTGTGTGCACTTATGTTTGGGCTCTCTATTCTGCACCATTGGACTATTTATCTATTCTTCGGCCAAGACTGCACTATTGTGCTTATTGTAGTCTTATAGCAATTCTTAAATTTAGAGAGTGTCATTTTTTTCATTTGGTACTTCTTCTTCAATATTGGGTCGACTATTTCAGGAGTTTTGCCTTTTCATCTAAACTTTAGAAATTACTTAGTTGCTATCCACAAAATAACTCACTGCCATCTTGACTGGGAATTTGTGGAACCTACACATCAATTTGGGAAGAACCGACAACAATATTGATTCTTCTCATCCAAGAACAGAAAGATCTCTCCATTTATTCAGATATCTTTGACTTGGTTGTCAGAGGACCATATCAGATAGGAAGCCAGAAGTCCCTCTACACCTAAGTTTTAATATTTCTATATTAATGAAACGTCATATTGCAATTCCATAAACATAATATCCATGAAAACCGTTAAGTCTGTCTACAACCATGCGTACTCCAGCAAGAGGGTTTGGAGCACTGAGGAAATGATTGTGAAGATTCTAGCTACCCAATCTTAAATATGGAAGCATATGCATATAATACCAGATACGTATTCTAAAGACCTCAGAAGAAGACTATATGGAGCATCTTTCTGTGACTTGTTGACATAAAAAAAGAATGCAGAGTATTAAATAGTTCACTCGTTGGACAATCACTACCACATACATATGAAGGAGTCAAGATTTGATTTTGAACTTGGTTGGGCTTACTCATACACGGAAGGTGTAGAAGTAAAAATAACTCTCATCCAAGTCACTTCGAGCACTGTCTGGTGCAAAAGAGAAATGAAAAAGAAGATTGACAAGATTTTTACAGTGACTGTTTCATTTTCTTCTTTTCTGTCTAATAAACAGAAGGAAAGACGTTTTTCAGGTGCCATGGACTTCCATTACAAATTCTTTTAGAGGACTAATTCTGTTACTTCAGAAAACCTGGGAGAGAAGAAAACAAAATTATCAGAGAAGATCCAAGTAAATGTCCTGGTATCACTGCCCAAATATAAAAGGAGAGACTAACCCCAGCTCACGTGAACATCTTTTTAGATGAATTTTAAACCTCTGTTGGAATGACCTCTGCAACTGGAGAAAGCATTATGAGTCACATGATCTATAAGGAAAATAGCTGTGTTACACAAACTAATGCTCTTTAGTACATGCTGAAATGCTCAGTGATTTCATTTTTTAAAATCACCTTTGTTCTCCTGGTCAGGGGATGGAAGAAAAGCTGATAGTATTAGAAAAATGCTGTATTTTCTGCTCTGCTGCAGGGTACATATGTTTCTAAACACACAAACATGTACCAAAAAAGTATGAAATTGAAACCAAAGTTTACTTTTGTACAATTAATAAAAATAATTTGGATGCAAATAAATTCCCGTATGGAGAAAAAGAAGGTTAACACGAAATCTAGATGGATGGCTAGATGAGTACAGCTGAAAAATTGCACAATTACGTCTCTGATTGTGTGTGTTTTTATAAAGCGTAAGTCACAGGTCAAATGTAAGCATTTGTTTTTATTTTGTGCAATGATCATGTCCAGTATACTGTATAAAGTCAAACTAAGTAAGATTAATGCACGATCCTAATTCAGTGTGATTGGGACTTCCTGCTGATATTTATATATTGGCTTAAATGCATCATTATCTTTATTAGATGATTGAATGAATCATATTTGTAAAAGCTAATAATCAATGTAACCTTAACAAAAATCATATCATTAAAAGGAAGGCAGATGCTTACACCTAAAATTAACATTCTTTTCTTAATCTGAATCAGAATGGTCATTGTATCCAACCTTTACTCTTGTGGCCAGAGAGTAAGAACTAATAAAAGGTTTAGTGATAATCCTATATTTATCAAATTTGCTGTTGAAACACTTTTAATAGCAAGGATGTGGAAGTGATAGGAGAGAATAATTAGTGGTAGTCTGGGGTGATATAAAGAACCTCATGCTTGTCATCTTTCTGTTCTCATTTCTGCATTATCCCACCAGATGACTTTGCAGCGGCCATTTTTATTTTTCCCTTTGAATCTCTGTTTCCTTGTTTTTCAGTTGAGTTCGTTGAACCAGTGTGTTTTTTTGGAGGGACAGAGGGAAAGGGAGAGAGGGAAACTTTTTTTTTAAGATTTTTATTTATTTATTTGACAGAGAGAGATCACAAGTAGGCAGAGAGGCAGGTAGAAAGAGAGGGGGGAAGCAGGCTCCCCCCTGAGCAGAGAGCCCGATGTGGGGCTCGATCCCAGGACCCTGAGATCATGACCTGAGCCGAAGGTAGAGGCTTTAACCCACTGAGCCACCCAGGCACCCCAAGGGATTCTTAAGCAAGGTCCATGGCCAGCATGGAGCCAGACACGGGGCTTGTTCACATGACCCTGAGATCTTGATCTGAGCTGAAATCAAGAGCCAGATGTTCAAATGAATGAGCCACCCAGGTGCCCCAGTTGAATAAGCCTTTAAGTTCTTGTCTGAATAACAGGCTAAGTTTATGAGATTGCGAAGGAATCCAACTGGACCCCCATCTCCATGACTACATGTAGCCAGGTTACATGTAAACTACTCATAGCGGGCTTGAAATGTAATTTCTATTGTCGTTCACTAGAGACGTGGGTATTGAGTTGCCCATATTTCCTGCCGTGAGTGCTGAACACATACAAAAGTCTCCAAAATTTAGTGCCAAATAGTGAATTCATTCAAAACAGATTTAAAACGGATTTTTTTCTAAGTCAGAATAGGTGATGTTTTTATATGTATATATCTTGATATGCTTTTGATCGAGTTTGATTTCCTGAGACCCACGGCACAATGGAAACCTTTATTCCCATTAGTGGTGATATATACCCACTGCCATCAGTTTCATACATGTCAGAGGGGCTATGCCTTATTGGTACAGAATTCTCTCAGTGTGTTCCACAGTCATAATGAAAATGGTCATCAGTATTCACTGAACGCTGGACATCTGGCAAGCACTGTTCTAAGTTCCCATGTAGTAACTCACTTAATGCTCCAAACAGACCTGTGAAATGGCTCTCCATTGTCCTTATTTTACTGAGGAGGAAATACAGAGATAGAAGGGATGGTTAACTTGCTTAAAGGTTCTCAGCTTGTAAGTGATAGAGCTAGACTTTTTTTTTTCTAAAGATTTTATTTATTTATTTGACAGAGAGAGAGAGAGATCACAAATAGGCAGAGAGGCAGGCAGAGAGAGAGGGGGAAGCAGCCTCCCCGCTGAGCAGAGAGACCGATGCGGGGCTCGATCCCAGGACCCTGAGATCATGACCTGAGCCGAAGACAGTGGCTTAACCCACTGAGCCACCCAGGCACCCCTAGAGCTAGACTTTTAACCCATTTACTGCACACTTGTCCTGGAATCCATAATCCTAAGTATTATATTTCGCGATTACTCTCTGCGTGACCTGAATATTCTGGGTACGGATATAGTTCCTGACATTGTAAGTTGGTGTAATCTTATTCAGGTAGTTATCAGTGAGAATGTTATAGGTAAACAGCCATTGCTTTCTTGAGATTCAAGGCCAGATTTTTGTTTTGTTTTGTTTTTTTCCCTGTAAGCCGCTGGTGAAAGTCTTAGCTAAATGTAGCCAAGTGAAATATCTCAGCGCTTCTCCTCTTAGAATGGAGCAACTTTTGGTGATGTTCCCACAATCTTTGTCAGATACCTCTGTGCCATGAGATTTACAATTAAAATGGTCATTTTTGTGTGTGTGTGTGTGGGGGCTTTTACTACAATTAAGGAGAATCCTGTACCAAGCACAGAGCCTGGCACTGTATATATACTTGGTTATTAAACCTTATAATTGCTATGATCGACTTGAGGTGTCGTCCCCATGTATTATATGCCTGGAATTTTACTTATTCCTTAAGAAAATTTTCTTAACACTAAAGGGGTTCCTTTTCCTCTCCTCCTCTTTCCCCTCCTCCTCCTCCTTCTTCTTCAAGATTTATTTACTTGACAGAGAGAGAGATCACAAGTAGGCAGAGAGGCAGAAGCAGAGAGAGAGGGGGAAGCCGGCTCCCCGCTGGGCAGAGAGCCGGAAGCGGGGCTCGATCCCAGGATCCTGAGATCATGACCTGAGCCAAAGGCAGAGGCTTTAATCCACTGAACCACCCAGGTGCCCCAGTTCCTTTTCTTCTGATATGCATTTTGCAGATGTCAACTATAGTTACTCACTTAATATTCTCTGTCTCTTCTACGTGGGTTTTCTTGGATTCCATCTCTCCTTAAGCTGCTTCATGGTAAAAAAAGACAGGTGTTTAGACTTCCTTATAAAAAGACATAGCTCCATCCAATAAATATTTACTGAGCACCCACAATAGGCTAAGCCCTTTCGAGTTGAATATGAGTTAACAAAGATTACATGACTCAGAAACAATTAAGTAGGCCCCATCTTTTATGTAGTGTTAGTCAATATTTTTCTTTCCTGTGGTACTTAACCTTGGTATCCCTGCTATGCATGGGTTATAATATAATCACAGAGACTTGCTGCTGGGCACAAAATAATTCTGATTAATTTATTCATTGCATGCTAACAATGGGTTTTCTGAGAGAGTACAGATTTTTAGTGGCAGTGCATGCTAACAATGTATCCAACTAGTAATGAATGTTGAATGGGATGCAACATCTCACAAGACACCTGTAATCGTGCTAGTCTTAACAGAAAATAAAAGGTCATTTTTAGAAAATACATTTTTTCTTCCTAGAGATGTATTGCTCCGGTGAGGGGATTGACTCTCAGGCATCTTCAGAACTGACGGTGTCTTCTTCCTGAGGTAGGCTCTGTTTTCTCAGGCTGGGAATTGTGTCTTGATATGTTTTACAGATAGGGTTCAATGTCAATACGATCACTTGTGTGATCTGTGAGAAAACACACGTAAGTGTTCAAGTACATACTGAGATAAATTAAACCTTTTGGGGAAGCAACATGAGTATGACGAGCATTAAAGAAAGAAAAAATAGCAAGCATTCCAATCCTGTGTCTCTTCCAAGAGCAGAGGCCATTTTGGTATCGGATCATCCTTTAAAAAAAAAAAAAGAAGAAGAAGAAGAATATTCTGGCTTACAGAGTCTTGGAAAATTTTATTGATGTGTTGGAAGCAGCCTGAAAACATGAACCTAAATATCTTTTGCATGGCTCTCAAAATAAACTGTTAATAAAGCTTTTGTATAAAAAATTGCTTTCTTATTTTGCCACTTACAGTTTTGCTTTTGACCCAGAGATGATTACCGTTAGAAAATTCTTTTTTAGGAGTTTTAGAACATTGTGACATGCTGCTCAAACTTTAGTCCTTTTTGCGTAGTCCAGGATCAATAGATTTTTCATATTATGATTATTACTTTTTGCATATCAAATAGAAGATTTTGAAGAAAAAATATTTTAAGATAAAAGGGACTGCGCACTATCACGGAGTAGATCTATTTAGAAGGAAAGCCAATTCAAGATGAAAGTGAGTGTGAAGATATATATATCTATTTATATTCCCAGATAAGAAATAGCAACAGAAAGCATTGTTTCCTGACCTTTATCATTTATGGGGAGGTTCAAAATCTCTCCCTCACTCAATTCTGACTACAGACGTCCTCAGCAGGCTTGACTATGTTCTCCCTGTATCTTTTCTCCTCCTCTATCTGCAGCTCTGAGCTTTGGGGATAGGATGTAGGAAGACTAATTAAGAAAAAGAAAATGGAAATGAACAGAAACTAAATGAATGGAAGGAGGCTGGAAAAGGAAAGTGTTGTGAGAGCAGCATAATTTTGTTCAGAAATAGGGTCTAGATTTTAAGAAACTGAAAGATCTTTCTTTAGATGTTCAGGCTCCTTCCATTTGTATTTTTCAAAAGAGGTGAAAGAAAATTTATGAGGCTATAGGAGTAGCTAAGGAAGACTATAATGTAAAAGTTCCATGTTATAGTCATTGATAGATTTATCTCGCTCTTTTAAATGTAAACATAAGTCAGTGCCACGGACAATCTAAATTGTACCTGGTGGCCCGATGTATTAAATGACTCATTTTAAATAAAATATCTTTGATCACTCAGCGATTGGAAACAAAAGATTAAAGGGAAAGCCATTTGCGGTCTCGGAATTTTCAAAGAATCACGGTGTCATTTGTTTGCATAGAATGTACTAATTTGGGAAAATTACAAATCATTTCTGAAAGGCCACTCAATCAAAATACGCAGAGTCATGTGCCACAGAAGACAAAAAGATCAAGCTGAATACAACGCAGTTTGAAAGAGTCCAATGATCTTATTAATAATGAAAAGATGCAAAGTTGTTATCATATGAAATTTATTCCAACCTGAAATGCTGGAATTAATTTATGACAAGTTTCATTCTTACAACTTTAAAGAACACTTTAAAGCGAAATCTTACTCTTTCTCCTCATGCTAAAGGAATGAAGTCACGTTTGAATCTTGGCAACACAGCCATATGCTTATTAGCTTTCCCTTGGAATTAGGTTTCTGACGGTTTGGAAGTCTTTCTACAGATTTTAAAGACAAGTTTCTTTTAATTGCCACACATTTGTCATGAGATAGAATTGCATAATACATCAATTAATGTTCTCGATGAAAAATGTATTGTATCCAATGATAATCATAATAGCTCACACTTACTGAGTGTTTTTTCCGTGTCAGGCACCGTTAGGAGAACGTGCAATGTATCGGTTCCCTTACTTTCCCAGTGACCCTATATTGCAGGTCCCTGGTGTGAAACCTATTGTGCAGCTAAGAAAATTGTGGCTCAGAAATAACATTTTTATTTCAAAGATTTTTATTTATTTATTTGGGGAGAGAGAGAGAGAGAGAGAGAGAGGGAGAGAGAGAGAGAGAGAGAGAGAGAGAGAGAACCAGCAGGGGGAGCGGCAGGCAGAGAGAGAAGCTGGCTCCCCGCCAAGCGGCTCCCAGCCAATGCGGGGCTAGATGCCAGGATGTGGGGATCATGACCTGACCCCAGGCAGGCGTTTAAAAGACTGAGTCACCCAGGCATCCCTTAGAAATAATATTTTAAGGGTGGGTAGAAAACGAAAAGAAAGATTATGCCCTGGATACTGAGGTCCAAAGTGGCAGAAATCACAGTGATCCACACAAAGTAATTTTTCAGTGAAATTTTTAACTAGGGGGGATGTTACACACTCTTCATGGCTTTAAGGGACTTAACATCTCTCAGTCCCCCCCCCCCCCAACTATGCGTATGAGGTATATATATATATATTTTAATGTAGTTTTTCAGAAATGGGGCTATTATAATCTTTTTTTTTTTTCTTTTGACTGAGAGAGATCACAAGTATGCAGAGAGGCAGGCAGAGGGAGAGGGGGAAGCAGGCTCCCCGTTGAGCAGAGAGCCCGATTCGGGGCTCGATCCCAGGACCCTGAGATCATGACCTGAGCAGAAGGCAGAGGCTTAACCCACTGAGCCACCCAGGCGCCCTGCATATGAGGTATCTTGAGAAACATTGCAAATCATGTTAGATGAAAGAAATATATATATATATATATATATATACCTTATCCCTGCTAGGTCTTTGGTTATCTATAGTAGAGACACCATTAGGAGACTGTGAGACGAATCAAGGATTACGAAGCCTGAAAAGTGAAACATCCACAACTTACTTGCCTTTCTGACTACCTCAGGAAATGTTCCAAACCGCCCAGTACAGCCTTCCCTTACTTAAGGGGTTTTGACCTGAGTTTTTCACTGTAGTGATTATGGCTAAAACACAGATCTTCATGTTGGCTTCAAAACATTCCCATAGTCTGGATTAGAATTCTGGCTTGTGATATTCAGATGAGTTCCTTTAAAGTGCCTTTATGTTACAGATAAACCGATTGGTGATAGGATTATGATCCCTCCAGCGGCTTTAAAAGAATAGGAATGTTGAAATGTATGGAGAGATGATGTTTCCTTGAAAGGTGCTGCAAGCATGTGAGTATACTGGAGAAACTCAACGAGTGTTTGTTTCAATAAAATTGACAAATTTTTCTATAGTTTTCCATGGTTTCCTCTTACAGGAGGTGGAAAAAGTGGGGCTAGAATGTAACACAATGATTGGATTACTTAAAACATCTGAACTACATAAATCTACAAAGACGCTCAGAAAAGTTGCTGATTTCCTTTCATTCTAAAATATCAGCAGATGTAGACCTCCACTTTGTCATAGTGCCACATTTTAAGTGAAAAATGTCACTAATGTTTTCTTGTAAATTGAATACTTTCTTTTAAAAATGCATTAAAATGAAAAATGCTTTTGCTAGAGTTTCTTTTTTTGTTATTTTCTTTTAATGCTTACAATAAAAAAAGGAAATATAAAGTATTAAGATTAACTTCAAAAGTGATATATTCTTTTCAGGACAAGGTTCCATCCTCGAGGACTTTTCTTTTAATTGCAATATAATCACTTTCACGTGAAATAACTCTAAGTCAGGCCTGAGTGGATGAACGAATACATTGGAATTCAGTTCTTTCTCTTTATTTTTGCTTGACCTTGGACAAATCACCTTGGTCTTCCTGGTTGTGAAAATAAGAGAACAGTGATTATTATTTATCATCTTAGGCTTGTTGGGATACTTATTACAATAGAGAAGCAGAGGGGCGCCTGGGTGGCTCAGAGGGTTAAAGCCTCTGCCTTCGGTTCAAGTCATGATCCCAGGGTCCTGGGATGGAGCCCTGCATCGGGCTTTCTGCTCAGCCCCGCAGCGGGCTCTCTGCTCATCGGGAGCCTGCTTCCCCCTCTCTCTCTGCCCTGCCTCTTTGCCTACTTGTGATCTCTCTCTCTGTCAAATAAATAAATAAAATCTTAAAAAAAAAAAAAGAATTTCTCTAATAAGAAGTAGCACTGGCAGGGCAAAATCTGATCCACAGCTTTTGAAAAAAAGTCATTTGTCGGATACTGGTTTTTTTTTTTTCTTCTTTTTAAAAACCTGTGGTTTAAAGAGGTACCTTAAGGATAAAGTATCACTCTGAATTCTCTTAACTTCTGTAGGGTCTTCCAAAGCGCCTTTAACATTCTAAGTTTCCAATAAATATATTTTGCATCATTAGATGAGTAAAGGCCAGTTATGGACTGTGAATAGAGAACACTGATTCTAAAAGGTCTTCAGAAATAAAATTGTATGAGATTATGAATTTCAAATTACCACTCAGCTACCTACTATCATAGAGGAACTATCATTTGTGTCTCATACTATGCCATGTCTGATGGAAGGAATGAACATCAAGTTCCCAGAACAGGATTTGTCAATATCTTTTCTTTTCCACTTTATAGTATTTTTTTAATTAGAACATTTAGATTTACAAAAAAATTTCAGTGATATTACAGAGATTCACATATACCCCATACCTACTTTGCTTTATTAGTAACACCATACACTGGTATAGTACATTTGTTGCAATTAATAAACCAGTAGTGATACATCAGCATTAACTAAAATGCACACATTATGTAGCTTTCCCTAGTTTTTACTAAGGTTCGTCTACTGTTTCACGATTCTCTCCAGAATACCACATTACATTTAGTTGTTATGTTTCCTTAGGCTCCTCTTGGCTATCACTGTTTTTCAGCCTTTCCATATTTTGAGGACCTTGAGAATTCTAAGAAATACTGGTCAGGTATTTTCTAGAAAGTTCCTCAAGTGGAATTTATCTGATATATTTCTCATGGTTATGGTTATGGGTTGTTGGGAGGAAGATCACAGGGGTAAAGTGCCATTCTTATTACATCTGTCCAGGGTATGTGCAATCCACTGTGAAATCATTGTTTTCCCCATTTCCATAGTTTACTCTTTGAAAGAAAGGCACTATGGGCAACTCATTTAAGGAGTGAGAAGTTATATATTATGTCCTTGAAGGTACAGAATCTACATATCTACCTAAGTTATTTGGAATTCTTTTTCACAAGATATCTATTTATTCAAACATTTATTTATATCAGTATGGAATTATGGTTATTTATTTTTAACTTGGGTTTAATTCACTACTATTTTATGTATTTACTTTCTCCAATGATTTTTTTGTCAGTTTCTTAGGTTCACACAAACAGCAATGTCATCCGTGAACAGAGAAAGTTTTTTCTCCCTTCACAACCTGTATACTTGTTATTTTCTTTTGTTTAATTTTATCTCATGGCACTAGTTAGGGATTCTAGTATTATGTTAGTTAGGAGTGGGAAGAGAGGACATCTTTGCTTTGTTTCTGATCTTTGGGAGAAAGCTTCCAGTTTCTCACCATTAAGTGTGAAGTTAGTTGTAGGTTTTATTAAGATGTCCTTTACCAAGTTGATGAAGTTCCCATATATTCCTCGTTTGTTAAGAGATTTTATCCTGAATAGCTGTTGGTTTTTGTCAAAGGCATTTCTGCATCTATCGATATGGTCCTTTGCTTTTTCTTCTTTAGCTTCTTGGAGTTATGGATTGCCTTCATTGATTTTTGAATGTTGAATAAGCCTTGCATATTTGGAATAAATCCCACTGGGTCATAGTATATAATTTTTAATACATTGTTAGATTTTATTTGTTATTTTATTTAGGATTTTTACATCTATATTTGTATGTCACATCTATGTTCATGATTTCACACCTATGGCCTGTAGTTTTCCTTTCTTTATATGTTTTTATATGATTTGGGTGTTAGGGTAAGGCCAGCTTCATATAATGAACTAGGAAGTGTTCCATATACTTCTATTTTCTTGAGAATATTGTAGAGAAGTGTATCATTTTTTTTAACTCTTTCATGGAATGCACCAGCCAAATCATTTGATCTTATCTTTTATTTTTTTGAAAGTCATTCATTTTTAATTTGATTAATAAATGTCAGTGAAATCCGATGTTCTCTTCTTATGTGAGTTGGAAGTTTGTTTCTTTCAAGGAATTAATCAATTTCATCTAAACTATAAAATTTATGGGTATAGAGTTATTTATAATATTTTCTTGTTATTTTTGCAAGGTCCATCAAATCAATAGTGGTAAGCTTTTTCTCATTTTGAATATTGGTTCATTTTTTTTCCATCTCTCTTTCTTCCTGAGTTAGTCTGGCTAGAATTTATCAATTTTATGGATCTTTTCAAAGAATCAGTTGGGTTTTGATTATTTTCTCCGTTGTTTCCCTGTACTTTAATTAAAATCTGCTCTTTTTCCTTATTTTCTTTTGCTTACTTTGGATTTAACTTGTTCTTCTTTCTCTATTTTCCTAGGGTGGGAGCTGAGAATATTGATTTTAGATCTTTTTTTTTTTTTAAAGATTTTATTCATTTATTTGACAGACACAGAGAGAGAGATCACAAGCAGTGGCAGAGAGGCAGGCAGTGAGAAAGGGGAAGGCAGGTTCCCCACTGAGCAGAGAGCCCGATGTGTGGCTCTATCCCAGGACCCTGAGATCATGACCTGAGCTGAAGGCAGAGGCTTTAACCCACTGAGCCACCCAGGCGCCCCTGATTTTAGATCTTTCATTTCTGAAATAGTCTCCTAGATCTTTAACTTTTCCATCAGCACTACTTTTGTTGTAGCCTGCAAATTTTGATAAAATAATTTTTGTTTTGGGGCTGCCTGGGTGACTCAGTCAGTTAAGCATCTGACTCTTGATTTCACCTCAGGTCATAGTCTCAGGGTCATGGGAACAAGCCCTGAGTTGAGCTCCATGCCCAGCACAGAGCTTGCTTGAGATTCTCTCTCTCCCTCTGCCCCTCCCTTCGTGCTCTAAATAAATAAATAAAATTAAATAATAATAATAATTTTTGTTTCTTTCTCTTTCCTGGATGTAAAATCCTTGACTCAACATTTTCTTTCTTTGAGTATCTTGAATTAGTACTCCATTTTTCTTTGGCATAAACCATTATTAACACAAGTTTGATGAGAATCTAATTTGCTGTCATTTATGTAATTTGTTGTTTTTGCCTAGGGGCCAGAATGATGCTTTTCTTTTTAAGTCCAATATTTTTAGAATATATTTTAAGTTGATGATTTTTAGGTTTATGTAGATACATGGTATACTTTTCCAATATGTAGTTTTAGTGGTTAATTAATTAATTAATTTTATTTTTATTGAATTATAGTTGGTGCACAATGTTATGTTAGTTTCAGGTGTACAACACAGTGATTCCACAAGTCTATACATTATGCTGTACTCACCAAGAGTGTAGTTGCCATCTGATAGATGTTTTCTGATTGTAATTTATAACTATTTTTAAATTTCTCTTTTGAAATTTCTTAAAGATTAGTTGTTTAATTTCTAAATATTCAGGTATGTTCCGAATGTCTTTTTTATTATTTATCTGTAGGTTAATTCCATTGTGGTTTGAGAATATAGATTCTAGAATTTCGATTGTTTTGAATGATGTAAGCTACGTTTTAAGGACTAGAATGTGGTCTATCTTGGTAAATGTTCCACATGAGATTGCGAACAATGTGAGTTCTCCTGTTGTTGAATGTAGCATTCTATAAATGTCAATTAGATCAAAATGATGGATGGTACTATTTAGGCGACCTCTAGTCTCGCTGTCTGCCTGCTGGATCTATCAATTACTGAAAGGGGAATACTGAAGTCTTCAACTATTATAGAGGATTTCTCTATTTCTCCTATCAATTCTATCAGTTTTTGCCTCACATATTTTGATGCTGTTGTTAGGCGCACATATGGTTAAGACTGTTATTATAGCTTTTTGGAGAATTGATTCCTTTATCACTATGTAATGGCCTTCTTTCCATGATGATTTTCCTGGTTCTGAAGTCAACTTTGTCTTAAATTAAGGTAACTATCATCTTTTGATTAGTGTTAGTGTGCAATATCTATCTTCATCCCTTAATCAATCTGTGCCTTTATATTTAAAGTGGGGGTTTCTTGTAGATAACATATAGGTGGTTCTTGTTTGTTTATTTTTAATCCACTCTGTCAATCTCTCTCTTTTAATTGGTTTATTTAGAGCATTCTGCTTAATGCAATTCTTTTTTAATTGCAGGGTGATTGATATATAATATTATATTAGTTTCAGATGGACAATACAGTGATTCAACAATAATATACATTACAAAGTGATCACCATTTACCTAGTTACCATCTGTCATCATACCAACCCGTTACAATAATATTAATATATTCCTTATGCTATACATTACATCTCATGTCTTATATGTTTTATAACTGGAATTTTGTACCCCTTAATCCCCTTTTCCTATTTTTCCCACACCCAAAGTGATTCTTGATATAGTTGGATTAATGGCTAGCATGCTTGTATCTATTCTCTATTTGCTTCACTTATTCTTTATATTTTTATTAACTTTCCAATTTTTCTGCTTTTTTAAAAAAAGATTTATTAATTTATTTTAAAGAGAGTGTGTGAGAGTGGGAGGAGGGACAGAGAAAGAGAGTGAGAGAGTTAAGCAGACTCTGCACTGAGTGTGGAGCCCCAACAGGGGCTCAATCTCATGACCCTGAGATCATAACCTGAGCCAAAACCAAGGGACAGATTCTTAACCGACTGTGCCACCCACCCAAGTGCTCCTCTGACTCTTCTTATTTTAATTGAGCATTTTATATGATTCTACTGTATATCCTCTTTTATTATATCAATTATTCTTTATAAATAATAATTATATTTGAGTTTGCAGTATTTATTTTTAACTAGTCTTAATTGACTAGTTGAATATAGTTGAATATCTTGTTGAATCTTGAATAGTTGAATAGTTGAATCTTGAATATCATATTCCCAATATTCTCAATTCCTCCCTCTCATCCCTTATTATATTCCTGTCATTCAGATCACTTTTTCATGTGTTATTATCACTTAATACATTGTTACTATTATGACCTTAAACAAATATGCATCTACCGTATCAGTTAATTTTAAGAAAAATAATTTTTATTTTCTTCTCCATTTATTCTTTCTTCAGCGGTCTTTCTTTTGTCATGCAGATTCAAATTTCTGATCAAATATTTTTCTTTAATGATTAAGAAAACTTTTTAAAAATTTTGTAAGCTGTCTGCCAGCAATGAATTCCTGCATTTTTGTTTGTCTGGAAATCTTTACTTTTGAATAATATCATTGAATATAGAATGGGATACTGTTTTTTGCCTTCCACAATTTATTTTACTCTGCTCACTTCCTGCATGCATGGTTTCTGCTGAGAAGTCTGATATAATCCTTATCTTTACTCCTGTATAGGTAGTATGTCCCTTGTCTGCTAATTTCAAGATTTTTCTTTTTGTCTTTATTTCTCTGAAGTTTGTGCACAATATGCTTATGTGCTCTTTGGGGGTATTTGTCCCAGAAGTGTTTTCAGAGATCCTGAATCTGTGGTTTGATGTATGTAATTAATTTTGGAAAGTTCTCAATTATTTCTACCCTCCACTTTCTCTTGCTTCTCTTTCAGTATCACAGTTATGCATCTATTATATATTTTGAACTTTTGTCACAGTTCCTTGATATTCTGATTTTTAAAATTATATTTTCTTAATTTATTTTGGTTTGGGAAGTCCCTATTGAACTTTCTTCAAGCTCACTGTTCTCTTTTTTTAAGATTTTATTTTTTATTTGAGAGAGAGATAGTGTGTGCATAAGTGGGGGGAGGTGCAGAGAGAGGGAGAAAGAAAATTCCATGCAGACTCTGCACTGAGTGCAGAAACTGATTTATGCCTCAATCCCAGGACCCCGAGATCATGACACTGAACTGAAATCAAGAATTGGATTCTTTCTTTCTTTTTTATTTTTTTTATTAACATATATTGTCTTATTTGCTTCAGGGGTACAGGTCTGAGAATCATCAGTATTAAACAATTCACAGCACTCACCATAGCACATACCCTCTGCAATGTCCATCACCCTACCACCCCATCCCTCCCACACCTTCCCCTCCAGTAACCCTCTGTTTCCTGAGATTAAGAGTCTTTTATGTTTTGTATCCCTCCCCAGTTCCATCTTGTTTCATTTTTTTCCCTCCATTCTCCCCATGACCCCTCCCCCACCCTGCCTCTCAAATTCCTCATTTTGGAGAGATCATATGATAACTGTCTTGCTCTGATTGACTTATTTCACTGAGCATAATATCCTCTAGTTCCATCCATGTCATTGCAAATGGCAAGATTTCACATTTTTTTGATGGTTGCATAGTATTTATACATACACACACACACACACACACACATCACATCACATCACATCTTCTTTATCCATTCATCTGTTGATGGACATCTAGGTTCTTCCCATAGTTTGGCTATTGTCGACATTGCTGCTATAAACATTCCGGTGCATGTACCCCTTTGGATCACTACATTTGTAACTTTAGGGTAAATACCCAATAGTGTGATTGCTGGGTCGTAGGGTAGCTCTATTTTCAACATTTTAAGGAACCTCCATACAGTTTTCCAGAGTGGCTGTACCAGCTTGCATTCCCACCAACAGTGTAGGAGGGTTCCCCTTTCTCTGCATCCTTGCCAACACCGTCATTTCCTGACTTGTTAATTTTAGCCATTTTGACTGGTGTGAGGTGGTATTTCATTGTGGTTTTGATTTGTATTTCCCTGATGCTGAGTGATGCTGACCACTTTTTCATGTGTCTGTTGGCCACTTGGATGTCTTCTTTGCAGAAATATCTGATCATGTCTTCTGCCCATTTCTCGATCAGGTTATTTGTTCTTTGGGTGTTGAGTTTGATAAGTTCTTTCTAGATTTTGGATACTAGCCCTTTATCTGATATGTCATTTGCAAATATCTTCTCCCATTCTGTCAGTTGTCTTTTGGTTTTGTTGACTGTTTCCTTTGCTGTGCAAAAACTTTTGATCTTGATGAAGTTCCAGTAGTTTGTTTTTGCCCTTGCTTCCCTTGCCTTTGGCGATGTTTCTAGGAAGTTGGTGTGGCTGAGGTTGAAGAGGTTGCTGCCTGTGTTCTCCTCAAGGATTTTGATGGATTCCTATCTCACATTGAGGTCTTTCATCCATTTTGAGTCTGTTTTTGTGAGTGGTGTAAGGAAATGATCTAGTTTCATTCTTCAGCATGTGGCAGTCTTACTTTCCCAATACCATTTGTTGAAAAGACCGTCTTTTTTCCATTGGACATTCTGTCCTGCTTTGTCAAAGATTAGTTGACCATAGAGTTGAGGGTCCATTTATGGGCTCTCTATTCTGTTTATTGATCTATGTGTTTGTTATGTGCCAGTACCATACTGTCTTGATTATTACAGCTTTGTAATAGAGCTTGAAATCTGGAATTGTGATGCCACCAACTTTGGTTTTCTTTTTCAACATTCCTCTGGCTATTTGGGGTCTTTTCTGGTTCTGTATAAATTTTGGGATTATTTGTTCCCTTTCTTTGAAAAAAAAAATGATGGTATTTTGATAGGGATTGCATTAAATGTGTAGATTGCTTTAGAGAGCATAGACAGTTTCACAATATTTGTTCTTCTAATCCATGAGCATGGAACATTTTTCCATTTCTTTGTGTCTTCCTCAATTTCTTTCACGAGTACTTTACAGTTTTCTGAGTACAGATTCTTTGCCTCTTTGTTAGGTTTATTCCTAGGTATCTTATGGTTTGGGGTGCAATTGTAAACAGGATCGACTCCATAATTTCTCTCTCTTCTGTCTTGCTGTTGGTGTATAGAAATGCAACTGATTTCTGTGCATTGATTTTATATCCTCACAATTTACTGAATTCCTGTATGAGTTCCAGTAGTCTTGGAGTGGAGTCTTTTGGGTTTTCCACATAAAGTATCACATCATCTGCAAAGAGTGAGAGTTTCACTTCTTTGCTGAGTTGGATGCCTTTTATTTCTTTTTGTTGTCTGATTGCTGAGGCGAGGACTTCTAGTACTATGCTGAATAGCAGTGGTGATAGTGGATAGCCCTGCCGTGTTCCTGACCTTAGGGGAAAAGTTCTTAGTTTTTCCCATTGAGAATGATATTCACTGTGGGTTTTTCATAGATGGCTTTGATGGTATTGAGGTATGTATCCTCTATTCCTATACTGTGAAGAGTTTTGATCAAGAAAGGATGCTGTACTTTGTCAAATGCTTTTTCAGCAAATTTTTAAAGAAAGAAAAATTTGGGCCACCTGGGTGGCTCAGCCATTAAGTGGCTGCCTTTGGCTCAGGTCATGATCCGAGGCCCCTGGGATGGAGCCCCACATCAGGCTCCTTGCTCAGAGGGAAGCCTGCTTTTCCCTTTCCTACTTCCCTTGCTTGTGTTCTCTCTCTCACTGTTCACTGTGTCTCTCTGTCAAATAAATGAATAATATCTTAAAAAAAAAGAAAAATTCATACATATAAAAAAATAAGGGTCAACACAATGAAGGGATGGAATATGACTGTAAAGATGAAAATTTAAAAAGATTCTAAAAAAGTAATAGATAAGGTAAGAAGTTGGTTGAAAAAGGAAAAAATGTGATCAGGCTAGACACTAGAACAAAGCCATGAGCTAGATTTAGGGTATATTTTGATCCGTTACAAGAAACTGTATCCCAAAATTTTAAAGAAAGAAAAACTTATACATACACAAAAATAAGGTTAAATACAATGAAGGGATAGAATATGACTATGACAATGAAAATTAAAAAGAGATTTTTTTGAAAAGGTATTGATAAAATAGTTGAAAAAGTTTAAGAAAGAGGAAAAATTAAAAAATATATAATAAGAAAAAAATTAAAAATATTTAACTTTGAAAGACTAAAGGATCATGAGGAAGAAAGCCATGAATTCTTTTTTTTTTTTTTTGGAAACCCATGAATTCTATGTGTTGTTTTCCCCTAGCTCTGCAGTTCCGCAGTTCTCATTGATAGGTGAACTTGGTCTTGGCTGGATGTTCTTACTGATCTTCTGGGGGAGAGGCCTATTGTAGTGATTCTCCAATGTCTTTGTCCGAGGGGGAATTGCACCACCCTTGCCAGGGACCAGGCTGAGCAATCTGCTCAGTTTCACTCTCATAGCTTCTGTTCCCTGAACGCTTTCCATTCAGCTTTGGAGGTGGAAATAAAGATGGCGGCCTCCCAGTCTCCAGCCAGGAAGAGCTGAGAACCTGGGGCCCCACTCCTCAGTGCACCCTCAGAGAAAAGCTGTCAATCCCTCCTGTCTCCCTGGTCTCTGGTCATGCTCTGAGCTCAACTGGCCTGTAACCGAGTGTTTCTGTGGCGCACGGCCTAGTTTGGAGTCTCCAAACCCAGCATATTCCTGCAGCGCACTCCCATGCAGCTCCTCCCCAGGGAGGAAGGTGAGTTTCCCCAGATTTGCCACTTGTGGGGTCCGTACTCAAAGAGCAGTGGCCTGACTGTGCCTCAGATCATGGTGTAAGGTGACCCTGAGGTGAAAGCTCCCATCTTGGGTCTGTCTCTGTGGTTAGCTTCCCCACTCTGATACCCAGGAGCTTTGCCGTACTCAGAAACACCCAGTCTTTCTGTGACGCCGGGGTTCCTGAAACCACACTGTACCCACGAGCGTTCCCCCCTCCCCCTGCCCTGTTTAGCCTCTGGAGTGATGTCCCTTAGTGTTTGTGCATTGATTTTATATCCTCACAATTTACTGAATTCCTGTATGAGTTCTAGTAGTTTTGGAACTTATAAAAGTTCCCATTTGTGCTCTGCTGCTCTACCGTTTGCCAGGAGCTGGCCCCTCCCCCTACATCACCTCGTCCTACCTTCCAGAAAGTGGTTGCTTTTCTCTTCCTAGAATTGCTGTTCTTCTTCTCTTCGATATCTTGTTGAGTTTGTAGGTATTAAGAATGGCTTGATGACTATCTAGCTCAAATCCTTGGACCCAATGATATTAGGTCTTCTGCTCCTCCACCATCTTGCTCCTGTTCAAGAATTGGATTCTTAACTGACTGAGCCAGCCACTTGCCCCCAAGCTCATGGATTCTTTACTCAACCATGTCCAGTTTACTGAGTCCATCAAACATATTCTTCATTTCTGTTACAATATGTCTATTTTTTTACTTTTAGCATTTCCTTATCATTTTTTTCTTAGAATGTTCATTTCTCTGTCTACCTGTATGTCATTTTTTTGTTATCAACTCTTACCATGAAAACCATTAACATGTTAATCATCATTTAAAAAAATTTGTTTTAAAGATTTATCTACTTATTTTAGGGAGGCAGATAGGGGCAGAAAGAGAAGGAGAGAGAGAATCCTGAAGAACACTCCTTGCTGAGCCTGGAGCCCCACACAGACCTCAGTTCCAGGACCCTGAGATCATGACCTGAGCCAAAAACAGGAGTCAGCCACTTAAACAACTGAGCCATCTAGGTGCCCCAATCATCATTTTTAAAAAATCCTCACCTAACAACTTCTGACACCTCTGTCATATCTGCATCTGCTTCAAATGCTTAATTCATCTCCTGTGTTTTTTTTCTTGCCTGAGCATGTTTTGTAATTTTTTTTGTTGACAGTCAGACCTAGTGTGTCAGGTTTTAGGAACTGAGGTAGCAGGGTGTGAATTGTATAAAGTTTTATGTTATTCTAGCCAGATGTTGGACCACGTTTAATGTTTGCTGTAGCTATAGGTGTCAGAAGCTGCCATTCCTCTAATGTCCTTGTTTTTATCCCTCCTGTTGACTTTTGTCTTCCCTGACTTTGTGTCTCACAGCTCTTTCGGCTGTAACACACTCCTCACATGATAGAGCTCTGTTTGTTTAGGTAGAAAGCTGTGGCGAAAGTAAGTATTCTATAATCTTATCAATCTCAATTTTTTAATGGACTCGTGTCCCTGACCTTTGACATTCACAAGTATTTCTTAGCTCCTTTCTTTCCATTATAGCATGAGACAGAAAAGCAAGTGGAGGCAGAGTGGGAGAGATGTCCCTCCCCCATAGGAACGACTCTGCTAAGTTATTTTTTCCCTTTGGAGAGTGGGCATGTGTTATGGGAAATGTTCTGGTGTATTTTCCTGTGATTATCAGTCTTCTCTCCCCGCCAGAGAAATGGAGGGATCTTTCTAGTTTTTCACTGTGACAGCCAGGTAGGGTTCCTGGAGTTAAACTCATCAAATTTTTGGAAGCCCCTTAGATGACAGCTCCCAGGAGTTTTTCATTCTCCTGTTGGTCAAGACTCTGCCCGCAGCTCCTTCTCAATATTCCTATTTCATCGTCTCCACTTGTTTATGACTCGAGCAGCTTCTGCTCCAGTTAAGCAAAATCTCAGTAAGGATTCTTTGTATTTACCTGTCTCTCCAGATTTAGGATGGTGGTTTGGAAGTCATTCTCGAAAAAGTCCAAGAAAAATTGCTGGGTTTCAATTTTCTCAGGTTTCTTACAAGTACAAGAGTGATGACTACTGAAATCCTTACTTACATGTTCAAGCAGAAACTGGAAATCCCATTATCTTCCTTCAGTCTTACCTTCTTTTTACCAAAAGGTTGGGAACTTAATCTTTCCCCTGTTCTTAGAGAACATATATACACATGATCAGTTCTGACTGATTTATTTAGATAACTTTTTAATTTGGGATAATTTTTTAAAAAGCCATTTTTTTCTTGAGTATTCTATGTTCTAGACTTTTGTTCAGACATATTTAAAATTTTTATAAAAATGTTTTATTGTAAGCTCCAATTCAACATCTCATCAGAAATAATGCTAAAAAAAAGAAATAATGATAAGACCTCATTTAGGTAATCTAGTATTTGTAAGACAGAAAGAAATAAATCTAATATATTGCTTATACAAGGACCCTGGGTAAAGTAGTAGATAAGAACTGGGATCCCCACTGATATATTTAAAAAATTACAGACATGAGACTTTGGCCTTCATAACTTTCTGTGAACTCTAAACTCACTTTTTCACTTTCTGGCTAATAATATGCTTCCTGAGAAGTAGGAGAATGTGATTTTGTCCAAGCGAAGGTAGCCAGAACCACAGGGTGATTTCTTCCCCTATTTCTTGTAGGTCAAATATCAGCAGTTCCATAGAGTTAAAAGATTTAAAATGAGAAACATGAGAGAAAAAGCTGGATTTCTAAGTGAAAACTTTTTCCAAAAATAGTTCTGCCCTTTTTAATCTCCAGTAGATATTATTGGCAGTTTTGGGGAGAAAAATCCCTTTGGCCGTGTTCTCCCCATACATGTCCTAGTATTGCTAATGCTGCTCAGTTTGCGACGCTTTCATACCATGCTATTGAAGCTACAATTTTAAAATCGGTTCTCTAGGTAATAGCATTTCTGACAAATTAATAATGTGATGCTTTCCTCGGCCCATGAGAGTTTTCATTACATATTCCCCAACTGTTATTTACAATACGATGACAACTCGTAATTTGTCAAGAAGTAAAGAACAGCAGGAGGAGTTCTAAGAGATGCGCACAAACCAGTCTCTAGCGAAAGGGGCAGGGGCACTGGTCATTTTGAAAATTCTCAAGTCACTGCCTCTTTTTGCCTTCCTTCAGTTGTGCCTGAGTTCTGTCTTGAGACTCATCCATGCGTCGGCTAAAGCAAAGGCTAAAATACAGGTATAGGTATAAAAAAAAAAGAAAAGAAAAAAAATACTTTTCATGTGTTGGTGGAGTTGCCAAAATCTCTTGGGGAAAAATTACGGTGGTTCTTTCAAAGTTACGACTCTCTAATATAACTCGGAGAAACAACGGACCCATATACAGCTTGTAAATGGTCAGCTGCCCCAAATAAATAGTGATTTATGTCAAGTGAGGAGTCAGAGACGCTGATTTCATTTTTTTTCCCCCTAGCTTGTGCGCTTCGTGAGAGGAGGAATGACATTTTCTAAATAATTTATTCAGAAGGTTGAAGATGCGACTGGCTGGCCTGAGCCGGAAGCCGGACATTCCAGTCTGCCACTACCTGCTGTGGGGCCCTATTAAGCACTCCTCAATATTTCAGTATATATTGTGTAATTAACTTGCCCCAATGTGAAACTGGAACTCTAAATGGCGGCCCAAGAGGGAACATTTCAAGCTGTTAACCATCACGTAGGAAAAGAGAAACCATACCCGAGGTTCGAAAAACTCGGAGCTCACGCGAGAGAAGATGGGAAGAAAGGACAGGTGAGTTCCTGTTAGCGGAAAGTAAAAGAGATTTAGAAGGGGGAAAAAAAAATGAAATAAAGAGGTAATGAAAACCTAGTGCTTTGAAAGCTATAAAGGAAAAAAAAAAAAAAAGAGAAGCAGTGATGTAGGAATTTATAGTTTACAGCTTGTACTAAAAGGATATATGATTAGAATCCGAGAAAGCGAGGTTCTTTTTAAAATGACTTTGGCGAGGATGCTGTAATACTCTCTAATAGCTTCTGCAAACCCAAACCAGGTATAAAAAGACAGTGTAAAAATCTGTTGCCAAAATCTGGGAGGCATTTCTACTGAATGCAAAGCTTATGGCACGACCGCTTCTGAAAATTTACCTTGCTAACCGCGCCATGCTCTGCTGTCTGAACCAACGTTATCTTGCTTATCTAAAGGTAAGGAGGAAGGTCTTTTCTTGATTCTACATCCTCTTCCAGATCTCCTGTGAAGTCCACGTCTCTATGAACAACACATTAGGTGACCTTCCTGTTGTGTGAGTGTGCTTTTCTGGCCAGAGAGCGGTGCCACTTCCTAATTTCATCACTGAAAAACTTTCTGTGGTGCCAGATGGGTGCTTGGGAGTGCAGGGATTGGAGTGGGCTCGGGAGACCAGTGCTGGTACGTTGAATCAGGGGATGACTATTTCCCCACAAGAAAAATGGCTAAGGAAAGGTCAAAGAATGGAGGTATATATTTGGAAGTGGTATGTTCTGGGTATTAAAAAATAGTTTTCTCAGTCTGTCTCTTCAAAGAGTCAGAGATCAAAGCAGTGGGTTGATCTATATGATCCTACGATGAGCCATAAGAACAGGACAAGATAGAAGTGAGCTTGATGCTGTGCGCTTGCCCAGGAGCTCGAAAATCAATTTGCCACCTATCGATGTGTGAAAGGGAATCCAGGAATGTCTGAGTTGACTGAGAATTAGAACAAGAAACTCCTGGGGAAAATGTAGAAGCTCCAGAAGGATATAACTCTCAGATTGCTATGCAAGTGTCTTGAAGGGCGTCTCCTTATCTCCCTTCTTCACTTCCCTTGTTCTACTTTATTTGAACCTCAGATAAAGGTACTGAATTTAATCATATTCTCCCTTGGGGCGCCTGGGTGGCTCAGCGGGTTAAAGCCTCAGCTTTTGGCTCAGGTCATGATCTCAGGGTCCTGGGATCGAGCCCTGCATCCGGCTCTCTGCTCAGCAGGGAGCCTGCTTCCCCCTCTCTCTCTGCCTGCCTCTCTGCATACTTGCGATCTCTCTCTCTCTCTGTCAAATAAATAAATAAAATCTTAAAAAAAATTTAAAAAAATCATATTCTTCCTTAATTTTTCCCCTTCAGCACCAAGCCCATTCCCCCTTTTTCTTCCTTGTAAGCAACCCACTATAAAATGTTTACCATGGACCTGTAGATTATATATATTCTTGAAGACAAATATGTCAGCATGACTTTCTATATCTGTATTTTAACTCACATTAGTGGAGTTGAACTATAGATCTTGCACTTAATATTTTTTCTCTCTTTAGATTTATTTGTTTCTGGTGCAGTGAGTTAATTATTCTAAGAACTGCATAATGTTCTATAAGGGTCATCTACCACCTTTCCCTTATCCTGTCCCATAGTGATAGGCTGTGCGGTTTCTCCCTGTCCCATCTTCCCGGATGCCACTCTGAATATCCTCATCCCAGTACCTTTGCTATATGAATTGTTGGGGATAAAGGAGGAGGTGATGAGAACTCTAAGGGTGTAACACGGGATGTGCACATTTAATTGCATTAAGGGCTAGTCAGATGACTCTCAGGAATGACTATAACAGTTTATACTTCCATTTGTGTGCTGGGGGTCCCCGTTTTCTCCAAGGTTTGAAAAAATCCCAACTTGGTATTATCTGAATTTTGCTCCTCTTTTGGGTATAAAGGATTCTCTCATTGCATTTTTAGAAAATTAACCTAGTTATAGTGAGTCTAAGTGTCTTTTTAAACTATGTTAGCTGTTCCTTCAGCGAATTGCCTCTTCATACATCTTGACTATTTTTCCATTTGGTTTCCTGTCTTTTTCTTGTCAATTTTTACTAGTTCTTTAAAATGTTGGAATATTTTAAATGTGGATGTGCTCTTGTTAGAAGTTGGCAATATCTTCTCCTTAAATGACATCCGTCTGTTATTTTTGTCTACCATGAGCAGTACTGGATTTTAATGTGAATATAGCCATCATTATTTATTTGCATGTTCTAGTTTAGAGTCTTTCTAAAGACATTATCTCCCTCCTGCCACCAGCCTGAAGGTGGATTAGTTTGGGCTTGGGCAGAGCAGCAGGATCCCTACATAGTTAATGGAGAGATTTGACCCCGTACAATCCCGGGAGCTGGTTAAACATTCTGTGTAAGTCTGTTGCCCCTGCCTCAGGAGCTGGGCCAGATGTGCGCTCGGTCAACAGTCAGAAGAGGTGATGGACATCATGTGGGGGAAAGCAGGAAAAACTGTAACCCATGTGCATGACTTAGGTCTACCCCATGGCTCACTCACTGCCTCCATGCCTCCATGTTGGAGGATGTGGGTAACGATGCAGGGGCGCTCTACCATACAACCGCATGTGAACCTGGCTCATGATTTGGAGAAGCTAAATGAAGAGATCCAGTGGGAGCTACAAGACTACCACAGCCACCCACCAACTAGGGAAGCCCGCTGGTCGGTAGCAATGCGCATGAGCTGTACCCACACCTGCCATTACATGAACCTTCTCAGAGTCAAAAGAGCTAATTTTCAACTCTGCCTTCTAGATCATTTCTCTTGTAGCCCTTCCTAACCCAGAATCAAGTAGAGGATGACCTGGGAAAGACCTGGGAAAGGTCTGGGAAAGACCTCAATGTAGCTAATTTGATATGATTTAAAGCCACTACATGAGGTTACTGATACCTTTCCATATTCTTGCTTCTTAAAACATACGTCATGGACCAGCAGTATTAGCCTCACCTGGGAGCTTGTTAGAAAACTGGAGAGAGAATTGTAAATGTAAAAATTTACAATTTTTATTTTTTTACTTACTTTAATTTGATTTTTCAGGTATACATTTATGGAAGTTTGAATATGATTGTATTATATATTGTTTTCTTTCCGTGATATGTCAGATTCCCACTACCTTCTGGTCATTAATCTTCTTCCCTGCTTAACTGATTATAGAACCTCTTCGTTATGCACCACATTTTCTAGACACAAACTCAAATCAGATCAGGATATATGACAATGTATCTATTCTGCTTCATTTGGTTTTGACCTGTTACTGCATAAGGTCAGCTGGCATTGTTTAGTTTTTTTAGTTCTTTGGTTTTGATGTCCGTGGCGTTTGGGTACATTTAAATTTAATTAGGAGACTCTCTTTTCTTTGGCTTTTATATTTATGTTTCTCAGCTGTCCATTAATAAGAGTAAAACATGTAAATATGTTATGATTTCCATGTTATTTTAATTCTTAGGTAACTTACAGTTCTATAATTTTAATTAGTATCTACTTTCTAAGTGATTATAGCCGATATAGTGATGCACTTTATTTTTTTGAGTTTGTGTCTGGCAAATGTGGTGAACTGTGCTTATAAATTCTTACGCTGTTCTGTGATTATTTAGATTTTCTATATAAGTAAACACAGTTTCTGTAAATAAAGATTTTATAATACCTCTCAATGTTTGTGCCACTTACTTTTTTATTATTTTACTGTATTTGTTAAGCTATCTAGAACTGTATTTAACAATAGTGTAATAGAAAGCATCTTTCATCTTTGTCTGGAGTCTCCATTAGATGCATGAGGCTTGATACAGATATTTGAAATATAATCTTCATCAAGTTAAGGAATTTTATTTCTAACATTCTGAGAATTGTGATCCAGATACGTGTTAAAATTTATCATATTCTTTTTTACATTTACTAAGGCAATAACATTTATTCTCTTATGCTTGATCAGTTTGGTAAGTTACGTCAAGATATATAATAGCAAATCCTAAAAGATCCTTGGATGACTTGAATGAACCTATCTCAGTTATGATGTGTGCTTTTTATTGTATTTTCATATTACTTTCCATTGTAGGCAGACTTTTCTTCCCCACAGTAATGTCAACCTTTTTTATTCCCAGGCATTTTTTTTTTTTTTTTTAGAGATTTTATTTGTTTGAGAGAGAGAAAGAGAGCACAAGTCAGGGAGAAGGGACAGAGGAAGAAGGAGAAGCAGACTCCCCATTGAGCGGGGAGACTGACACAGGGCTTGATCCCAAGACCCTGGGATCATGACCTGAGCCAGAGGCATACATTTAACCCACTGAGCCACCCAGGCACCCCATATTCCCAGGAAACTGTTAAAGATTTTTGTCCTTTTAGCTTCTTAGCTTCTTCATAGTCTCTATGTACAGCCCATAATTAAGGTTAGGGAATAATGTATCTTCTTCAAGGGAAATAGCTATCGAAATTATTTGGGGACTTTTGAATGGAAAATTTGTTTATTCTTTCCCACTTATTTATCTGTCTATCATTTTTTATGTCAATGTGGACTTATGATTATTTATTCCATAAACCAATTTTCAGTACTTTTAGGTTTATTTTCTTGCTCAAATTATTTGTGCTTTGGCCATCAGGAAATCTTTCAGTTTGCTCCTGTGCTCTTTTGATATATCTCCATTTTGGTTTTTTTGAGCATTTCCATACTTTCTGGAGTTACAAGTTGTTCCAGTCTCATCTTGAATATTTCCTGCCCCAGTCTTAGCACCAGCCATTTCTCCAATGAGCCCTGGTCCCTTTTATTAAAGTGGTAACTTTAAGAATTACTAAATCAAATATTAATAATATTAAAGAATTCAAGTGGTAACTTTGCTTTTTGTTACTGGTGTGTCATTTTTCCTAGGCTTCCTTAGCAGATAGAACTAGGAAATAAATATGTACATTCTAATCCATTTAAACACACGTGAATCTATTATTACTTCTATAATATGTATTTATCTATACCTATATTCAAGAAACGTGAGTTTATACTGGTATCTCTGACTCTAATCCAGGGTCACGTTTTATTCTAGCCTTCCTTCCTTATCTGTAATATCCCACTCTGATGAGAGACACTTGGCTCCCATCATCCTGCATCAGTTTATTTGTTCAATATCAGTGTTTTTAAAACGATTAGTTCATACCCTCACAGTGAATAACTATATCAACTAGAGTAGTTGTTTATGTATAATTCCTTCTGTCTGTAGTTGTATAGTCTCTGCTCATTACTGAAACTACTTACATCTTTGATTTATTTTACCAAGTTTTATACTTTTTCACATGTCTATCCTGCACACAGTTTGTTAAGACTCGCACCTAAGTATTTCTTTTAGAGAGGGGAACTAATGTGTTGTACATTTTTATTTTCTAATTCCAAATTGTAGCATTCATTGCCAATAGGTAGGGAAGGAATCAATTTTTATTCATTCATCATATATTTTGTGACCTTGCTTTACTGGCTTCCAGGACATCTTTGTTGACTTTGGGGAGATTTTTTTTTTTTTTTTACCCAGACCAACAAAGAGAGTTTTATTTTATTCTTTCAACCTGTTAAGTTATTTCTTTTCCTTGTTTTACTGTGTTAGCTAGAACTTCCAGTAAGATGGTGAAGTGGTGAGAGAGGACATCTTTGTCTCATTTCTGATCTTGGGGGGAAGCATCCCATTTCTTATTATTAAGTACAATATTAACTGCAAGAATTTTTTGTAAATGTCCTTTATCAAATTGAGAAAGCTTCCCTTAATTTCTAGTTTGCTAAGTGTTTTTGCCATGAATAGGTGTTGGGTTTTGTCAAATGCTTTTTACTATATTTACTGATATCGTGTGATTTTTCTTCTTAGGGTATTGGTATGGTGGGTTATATTGATTGAATTTTTGAATGCTGAAATAGCCTTGCATACCTGGGATAAACCCTACCTAGGTGCAGTATATAATTCTTTTCGTATCTTGTTGAATTTAATTTGCTATTGTTTTCTTGAGAATGTTTACATCTATGTTCATATGAGATATTGGTCTGCAGTATTTTTTTTCTTGTAATGTTATGTAATGTTATGTTATCTGGTTTTGGTAATTAGGTTAATGTTGGTCTCAAGAAATGTTTTGGGAAGTGTTCTCTCCTCTTCTGTTGTTGCTGGAGGAGACGGTGGGGAATAGGTATTATTTTTCCTTAATCATTTACTAGGATTCATTTGAGAAAACATCTGAGCATGGTGGATTTCATTTGTTTTTAGTTTTTTAAATATTACGATAACTTTGTTTAAAGATGTAAGACTAACTTTTCTATTTTCATTTTGATGAATTTTGGTAGAGCATGTTGTTCAAAAAACTGATTAATTTCATCTGAACTATCAGATTTGTGGCATAAAGCTCTTTGTAATACTCCTGATTCCTGACCCAAGGGATCAATAGACTTTGCCACTTCTTTCACTTCTGATATCAATATTTGTGTCTTTCCTCCTTTTTCTTCATTAACTGTCAAGACATTTATTAATTTTGTGATCTTTTCAAAGAACCAGTTCTTGTTTTGTTGACTTCAACCATTGTTTTCCTGTTTTCAATTTTGTTGGTTCCTGCTCCAATATTTATGATATCCTGAGTTCTGCTCTCTGCAGGCTTAATTTGCTCTCCTTTGTAGTTATCTAAAAGGGAAACTTGGTTTATTGATTTTAGATATTTTTTCCAACACGTGCATTTAATACTATAAATTTCCCTCTAAACATTGCTTTTATTACATCTTCAAACTAAAAGTGGTATTTTTATTCTTCTGTAGTTCTAAATATTTTGTAATTGATCTTAAGACCTTCTTTAATCCATACATTATGTAGCAATATGTGGTATAGTATCCAAATATTAAAAATAGTGTTCCTGTTCTTTTTCTGTTATTGATTTCTAGTTTAATTCTGTTGCAGTCTGAGAACATACTTTATATATTTTCCATTCCTTTAATTTGTTATGGTGTGTTTCTATCTTGGGGAATGTTCCATTTGTATTCCACTGTTTTAGATGGAATATTCTACAAACATCAATCAGATGATGTTGATTGATATTGCTACCCTGCTGTTCAGGTTATCTATCCTTACTTACTTTCTATCCACTGGTACTATCTATGAGAGATGTTGAAGACTCCCACATGGATTTGTCTGTTTCTCTTTTCAGTTCTTTTAGTTTTGTTTCATGTATGGAGATGATCTGTTATTATGTACACACATGTTTGGGATTGTTATGTCTTCTTGGAGTGGTGTCCTCTTTATTCTTATTGTAATGTCCTTCTTTATCCCTCATAAATTTCCTTACTCTAAAGTCTCCTTTGTCTGAAATTCATATAACAATAGCAGGATGCCTGGATGGCACATCAGTTAGGCATCTGACTCTTGGTTTTGACTCAGGTTGTGATCTCAGGGTGGAGGGATCGGGCCCCATGTTGGCCCCGTGCTCATTGTGGAGTCCAGTTGAGATTCTCTCCCTCATCTTCTGATTCTACTGCTCATGCTCTTTCTCTCATCAATCAATCAATCAATCAATCTTAAAAAAAAAAAACAAAACACAGCAACACAGCAACCACAGCAACTCCTGGTTTCTTACGACAAATATTAGGTTGGTATACCTTTCTCATTCTTTTACTTTTCACCTAAATCTTTACATTTAAAATGGGTTTATTACAGACAGCATATAGTTGGGTCTTCTTGATTTTGTTCTTTTAAATCAGTAGATAATCTCTGTCTTTTAACTGGTGTGTTGAAACCATTCACAAATGATAGTGATTATTGATATAGCTAGATTAAAAACTACCATCTTTATAAATGTTTCTATACACTGTATTTGTTCTTTATGTCTTTTTCTGACTCTCTGATTTTAATTGAGCTTTTTATATTTTTATCCTGTAACAGTATTTTCAATATTTCGTATCTGTTCCTTCTGATGTTGCTGTCTTTCATTTGTCTTATCCACATGTTATAATCACCCAATACATGGATAGTATTGTTGTATTAAAATTATCTTTTAATTACAAATAAAAAATAAAAGACTTTATATACTTTATTCCCAAATATGTTTATTTTATTTTTTCAGTGTTAGAAGATTAATTGTTCATGCACCACACCCAGTGCTCCATGCAATATGTGCCCTCCTCAATACTTATATACTTTAACTTATTACCTTTTAATGTCTTTCCTTTCATTACATAGATCCATGTTTTTGACCTAGATTTCTTTCTGCCTGAAGAACTTCTTTTATTTTATTCAGGATGAGTCTACTGGCAATTAACTTTTTCAGTTTTTGTTTATCTAGGAAAGTTTTTATTTCTACTTCACTTTTGAAGATTTATTTCACTGGACATATAAATTTAGGTCAATGGGTTTTCTCTCCTTCAAGAAATTAAATATTTCATTCCACCTTCCTCTTGTCTGATTTCTGAAGAGAAGGCCAATATAAATTTTATCCTTGTTCTTGTATAGGTAAGGTGTATTTTCTCTCTGACTTCTTTTAAGACTTTATTTTTGTCTTAGATTTTCTACAATTTGTTACATACCTTTATGTTTTATCTTATTTTTTTTATATTTAGCCTCTTTTGTTTTCTGAACTTTCCAGATCTGTGGTGTGGTATCTGTCAATGATACTGGAAAGTTTCCAACCAATATTACTTCAAATATTTCTTCTGCTCCATTATTTCTTCTCTTGGTATTTTTGTCTTTCCATTTAATTTTGTCAAATTTTGATTGAATGATCTCCAAATTCAAATTATTTTCTCACCTGTGTCAAGTTTACTAATGAATGGATCAAAGGCATTCTTCATTTCAGTTACTGTCTCTTTCATTTTTAGGTTATTTCCTATAGTTTCCTTCTTTTTACTGGTATTACTGTCCACTCTTGCATACTTTCTATTTTTTTTTCTGTTAGCATCTTTAACATATTAATCATGGTTACTTTAAATTCTTTTTGTTCAAAAATAAATAAGTAAATAAATTCTTTTTGTTCCCATATCTGTGTTTTATGTGAGTCTGTTTCTGATAATTGCCCTGATGTGTCTTTTCTTGTCTTTTGGTATGCCCTGTAACTTTTTATTGAAAGCTAGTCATCATGTTGTACTGGATAATAGGTACTGAGTGACATAGACATTTAGTGCAATGATTTACACTAATCTGTTTAGAAGTTGACCTGTGTTTACAGTTTGTAGTGGCCAAAGTAGAGATACCAAAGGTTTCAAATTCCTCTTATCATTTTGTTTTCATCTCTCTTCATGGCTTTTTGTGGATTCCCTTTTTACTGTTCCTCAGAGAAAAGTTGCATCTTTTACAGCTTTTCTAGCTCTCTATTAATATTCTGAAATTTGTCGATGTTGTGGTCATGGTCTTGGGCCCATGTCTCAGGTGGTTCTTCACACGTTTCTATACCTTTTCCAGGTGCTACCTTATCTCTTCTTTCCCACTTCTTTCCATGGCAGTAGTGTTCCCTTTCTGTTTCCTTGAAGCCCAGCCCCTGATAACGATATTTCCATTTGTTTTTTATTTTCTTTTTCCTTAGGTGAGACAAGAAGCCTGGAATTGGTGGGGGTGAGGCAGAATTCCTTTCCTCTCTCTGGAATAAGGTTTCAGAGTTGTCCTCTTAGGGTTTCCTACTATTTGGAGAAACTGGGTTTTTATTAGTGAGAAGAGTCTAAGAATATTTCACAATGACTATTCTTTCACTCCAGAGCCATGAGAGGGTCATTCTCAGACCCTCACCTTGAGGATCTACTGGGGTTTCTGGAGGGAAAGTCTGCAAAAGTGTAGGATCCCCCCCATAACTTTGGTCCCCAGGAGTTTCTCAGCCTCATACTAGCTCAGACTCAGCATCTAAGAATTCTGTAATTACCATTTAAGTGTTTTTGCTAGCTCATGGATTCCATGTAAGTAAATCTTGAGTATGCCCTAGATGTGTCTGTTGCTTCAGACATTAGAGTTGTGGTAACTTCGGTTCTCTGAAGAGTCTAGGAAATTGTTGATTTTCAGTTTCTAAGCTTTTAAGTCTCTCATTGGTCTTTTAGCCACATAGTCCATGGAATGCTCTTTGAATGTCACTGTAATACTCGTGATCACAGTTCAATTTTCATCTTGGTCCCTATGAGACATTTACCATTATTTCTCACTTTCTTCTTCTGGAAACTTCTTTGTCTTACCCCCTTGACCTCTGTGACAGCTCATCTTCCAAGTTTTTTTCCTCTCTTGCTGTCCTCTTTTTCTTGTTCTTCCTTATCCAAACTAAATTTGAAGTTTTCTAGGACTCCATGAGGGATCTTTCCTTCTTTTCTCATAAGAACATCATTTTTCATGACTTTAAAACCATTTATATGATAAAATCTCTTAAACTTATGTATTGAACCTAAATGTTTTCTGTTATAATCAACCATACAAGTTTTATATAAAATCTCCTCTTGGGTAGGCCAATTATAGGCCTAGTGAACTTAGCATATCCACAATCAAACATTTGATGCCTTAACCCCATCTAAAATTTATTCCTTTGCCAGTTTTCTCTTTCTCAATAAATTGCATAACTATCTGAGTTGAGCCATGAATCTGGAGTCATTGATCTTTCCCTCTGCTTATGCAATGAGTAGAATCTATCTGCAAGCTTTTACCTGTTGCCACCATCTTAGTTCAATTCACCATCACCTTTTGCCTAGAAAATTTCAAAAGTTATATTACTGGTCTTTTCTTCTAGTAATGTCTTCTTACAAACTGTATTTCACAAAGCAGCCCAAATTGCTTTTTAAAAATTATTTATTTAAAGAGAGAGAGAAGATGGAGGGAGGAGCAGAAGGAAAGAGAGAGAGAGAGAAATTCTCAAGCAGACTCCCCAGTGAGCCTGGACCCCAATGCAAGGCTTGATCTCAGGATCCTAAGATCATAATCTGAGCTGAAATCAAGAGTTGGATGCTTAACCCACTGAACCCCCCAAAATTACTTTTTAAAGATTATTTGATTTTCCTACAAAAATTCCTTTAAGAGATTGCCATAGCTCTAAGAATAAAGTCTGAACTCATTTTTTTTTTCTGGTGTTTTCTATCACTACAGCAAATGTATATCCTTTATTTCCTTCACAGCACTTTCCCCAGGGTGTAACTATATACAGAGTGTATTTCTGTTTTTCCATTCTCTTCCTCGAGGAGATTATAAGACTTAGGATATATCAAGGACCAAGTTTTGTTGTCCCCTGGTTTCAATGTTGTAAGTAAGAATCAATTCTATTCTTTAAAAATCTGAAAGATAGGTACAGTGACCAAAAGGGATATTTGATTAGAATAAAAGAAGAAAAATTATATTCAAGCGAGTTCTGGAGCATAGATTTTTTTTTCTTTTTCATGGAGCACAGGAGTTGCTCCTGACTATGCCATGGAGTTGGAGAGAGGCAAAGGACATATATGGGCACCCTAAGAATACAGAAATAGTGCAATTATAAGTCTATAAAAAGGAACTATGATAGAAGATGGAAAATACTAAATGTTTCATTGTTAATATTTTCCTAATGTGAGAAGGAACCTTTTTCCTTTTGATCATTAAAAAATGGGAAAATATTTTCTAATTTATATAACAATTCCTTACATTTAAAAGGAACAGATTTTCCTTTTAAGCCAATAAAAACATCTGGTAGAATTCTGAGAGGATCTGAAGTTGAACATTGATGCTGTAAGAGATTGTATGCCACCAAAGGTACACATGGGCGCTGGGTGATCAGATGGCCACAAAGTTCATTCAGGGTAGTTGACTTTCTTAAGGAGTAGTCAAAATGAAAATAATATTATTTTAAAAGCTTCTCAAAGAATGTGGTCTATGAACCTCATTTTGAGAATAACTGATGGAGATGAATTCTTTTTCTGAAACACAGAATACGTCCTATCAGGATTTTCAAACTGTTTTCCTGACAGGTTGAGTTGCTTTAGGGATTCTGCAAACAATAAAGTGTATTCTATCAAATAATGAAGATTTTTACTGCCGGAGGAAAGTATTCATCACCTTTATATGTTACATAGTGGAGTTAGAAAAAAAAAGGATCCTGTTGCTGAAAGTGTTTGAAAAATCTCAGTCCTAGACAATCTCTCTGGGCCATTTGCACAAGGGCAGTGCCCCACAAGATGGAATAAAGCATTCTTTAAACAGTGGTGTAATTAAATAAGTTCAGGAAATATGTGTTTAAGTGACAAATATTATTGACTCCAGGAGTTTTAATATGCTAGTTCAAGTGGTGAAAATTCAGGAGAGGAACATAATATGTTGTTTTTTAATTAAGATAACAGTTGCATGTGTGTTTGCTTATTTTGTTTCATTTGTTTTTTTTTTTTTTGCAAAACACCAATCTACGTTGTGAGGCAATAAGCAATGATAGGATTTGGGAAGCATTGTTCTAAATAATGCCAGTTAAAATATTTTGTATCTATTACATCATTTAATGTATCATGCATTTAATGAATAGGCATGGATGTTCAACACATACTCAATTTTCACATTATCATAGGAAAAAGTTGGTATCCTTACCTAGTTTCATAGATTGGGCCTGAGAATATTATATAATGTACCTAAGATTATACAGTGAGTAGGGCACCAGCATTTGAATATAGGCTTGTTTGACTTTCTATTACTCAAAATTAAGTGCATTATTTATTTCAATTTTTTTCAAAATCTAGCTTTGATCTACCAGTTTCCTGAACTCCAAGCCTGCCCATTGACTTTCAGGTTTTTGCTTACTGGATCAGTATTATTTCTCATTGGAACAATGCCACATCTTTGCCTTTTGGGCAAATGTACTAGATGAACTCAGGACATTTCTAATTCTGAAATTCTAACTTCTCTGAATTTTCACAATACATATATGTATCCTAGTTTCCCAGGTTTTTTTTTTTTCTCTCTCATTTCTCACTTTAAAATTCTTATTTGTCTAAGCCACTTTCCAGTATCTTTTTTCCTCCTTTGTCTTTTGAATCTCAAATATCTTTCTGTTTTCATCAGAAATTAACTGTTTCTCAGGGCACCTGGGTGGCTCAGTGGGTTAAAGCCTCTGCCTTCAGCTCAGGTCATGATCTCAGGGTCCTAGAATCAAGCCCCGCATGGGGCCCTCTGCTCAGTGGGGAGCCTGCTTCCCCCTCTCTTTCTGCCTGCCTGTGATCTCTCTTTGTCAAATAAATAAATAAATAAATAAAATCTTTAAAACAAAAAAAGAAATTAACCGTTTCTCTGTTTCATTCTATCTTCCCACTTCCCATGATTGGGGGAGGAGGCTACTTTGAAGGAGAAAAGACCAAAGTCATTATATTTATAAAGAAATAAAATTATGTAGTGTGATCATTTTTAACTTTGTATTTTTAAATAGTCGTAGATTCATAGGAAGTTGCAAAGATAGGGCAAGAAGATCCCATGTGCCCTTCACATGGTTTCCCCCAAAGGTTACAACTTACATAGCTGTATAATATCAAAACTAGGACACTGGCACAATGTAGGTTTATAGCTCTGTTATTTTATCACATGTGTAGGGTCATGTGACCACCACTGCTATAAAGATACAGAACAATTTTGTCATACTGGTGTGAATTTGAATCATTGGATAACTATGCTCTGGCTCCCAGATGGCATTTTTGAAGATATATTTTCCAAAAAGATGGAGCCCGATAAGCAGTGCCTTCTGAAGATTAATAAAAGAGAAAACTATTTAGGTTTAGAAATGATGGTGCAAAACTCTATTCTGGTATCAGAGAATGAGAAAGAATTATTGGAGACCTCAGGGGGACAAAACATGTAGACATTAAGATTCCTAAAATTCCATACAGAAGGAATGAAGAAATAAGTGGGATAGAAACCTTCAACTCAGAAACTGACCAACTCGTAAAGATCATCTAGGTGAGTTCTTCTTTCCCCCAACACCCAACCTTGTGCCATTTGACATATAGAAGGGTGCATAGCTCTAGAGAGAGGTGCAGAGCCTCTCCGAGCATAGATGATGACCCCAACAAATGACTATCTATCTGCTGGAGAAGCATCAACCCAGCTCTGCCCTAAGATTTGTGGCAGATCGAAGCCTGCACTTCTACCTGTTGGACTCCACTTGTTGCTCTAAGTCTGGTAGAATAAATTGCTATTTTTGGCTCTTCGGTGTACTTAAACTTTTCTAGAACACCTTTTTCCAGGGGCACATGCACAATTATCAGTTCGATAGTGTATTTTGTCTCATAGAGATTACAAGCATACATCTTTTAAATTGCAAATGTTGCTATGATTTCAAAATCATTGCTTTGCTGCGTGTACTTGTGGCTCTAGTGCTATTAAGCTCTATTATGTCAAAGACTGACAACATTCCTTGGAAAATAATGATTAGGAATGCTCTTTTACCCTCCAGGTACAAACACTTGGTCCCAGATTTTCTGGTGCAATGAATGCGAGATGTGTTTGTCTGTTTCTTTAGTTAAAATATATAAGATAAAATGATAGTATTTTCAAATTTCTTATTTATTTATGAGTCTAATGAAGCAGAGTTGTGACTCTCATGAATGGTACATAGAACAGACACAAAAACTGTACATTTCAAAGGATTTTTGTACCAAATTTTTGTGATACATTAAAGATGAAAATAGGTCTGAAATGGATTTTGGAGGCGTCTGTTTTGTTTTAAGGTACTATTTGGTGTCTGGATGTAGTTTCCAGAAATATTACTTGTGGCACAAAAAAATAATTCAAAATTTAATTATAATTACAAAAACTAGTATGATAATACATTGCTGGAGCTTTAAATATAAGATTTAAATTGCATTTAACTGCACTTCTGTAATGTCAGTAAATGTAGCTTTTTTGGCCCATAATCTCTTTCAGAACTTGCTCTTTCATATATATTTCTACATTGAATAATCAAGTGTAATTTTGCATTCTGACTTTTCTCATGGGTTATTCTTTTTTTTTTTAAAGATTTCATTTATTTATTTGACAGAGAGAGACACAGCAAGAGAGGGAGCGCAAATGTGGGGAGTAGAAGAGGGAGAAGCAGACCTCCCACTGAGCAGGGAGCCCGATGTGGGGCTCGATCCTAGGACCTTGGGATCATGACTGGAGCCTAAGGCAGATGCTTAACGATTGAGCCACACAAGTGCTCCTAGACTATTCCTAATTACGCATTTTTTGGGGGTAAATTTTTAATTTTTTAAGGAGTCTGTAATACTAATTTAATTAGGTGAAGGGGATTAATACTTACAAATTTCCAGTTATCCAATAAATAAGTCATGGGAATGAAAAGTACAGCATAGGGACTATGGTCAATAATATTGTAATAGCATATGGTAACAGGCGGTAACTACACTTAGGATGAGCATAGTGTAATGTATAGAACTTTCAATTCACTATGCTGTACACTTGCAACTAATATAACATTGTATTCAACTATATTTTGATAAAATTTAAAATAAGTATTCCTCAACTTTGGAGCAGTTAGACAATCCACATTTTTGCTGTTGTTAATGCTTTAAAATAAAAATCTTCAGAGATATAAAGATTTCCTAGTTTTCTCTGTCAGACTTCAGTACAATTCCCTGATACACAGTTAGGAATTGTTTTCACTGTATCTTGATGAGTGTTAATGGTGACCCCTGTAACTTATTGAATATTCTTCCTCGATTTGTAGGGGGTATTTCTCTGAACTCTCACTGTAGATTTGAGTCCTGCATTCAAATTCATTTTTATTGAAAGAAGTTTCTAAATATCATTTGTATTCTTCACATTTAATACTGTAAAACATTATGAGTTTTAGGAGAAATATTTGCTAGATGGCAACTTAGTAGAAATAACCCAAGGTCAATCACAGGGCTGTTGTGCTAACTCTGCTTATGTGCTGCGGGGAAATGACACTAGCCTTGGGAGGGGACAGTCGTATGGGTCTAGATTTCCAAGGGTTAAGCAAAGAAAGATAAGAATGTTAGCTAGGGACTCCGTTCAGGTGTTCTCTCTTTACCTTGTTGTCATTGGGCATGCTCAAATACTTTTCCTTGTTTTTTAAAATTATTGTTATGAGATGATGTCATGATAATTAAAAACATTGACCTATAGTTTGACATACAATGAATGTTTTTAGTTACGTATCCCATATTGTTTTCTCATGTTCTATTTTAAAAGTGTATGAGATTTTGCAACAAGAGTCATAAGAAAGAAGCTGTTTTATGAATAAGAAATAGTACTAAAGAAATAAAGATCTTTTCAGAGAACCAATACATAGGTACTTCAACTGATCCAGAATCAAGCAAACCCAGCAAGCTATGGCCTAATAGAAAGAGTAGACAGGTGGGGCTGCCACATTTTGCAAATAAATATATAGAATTCTCACTTCAATTTGGAATTCAGATAAGCTATATCTGAATTCAGATATAGTATCAAGATGTCCCTTGTAATATTTAAGATATACTGATACTAAAAAACATCATTTGTTGTTTATCAAGCAACAGCCAGTTTAGCTGTGTCCTCTCATATTTGGCAACTCTCTTTAAGACAGAAGACTCACAGGGCGCCTGGGTGGCCCAGTGGGTTAAGCCTCTGCCTTTGGCTCAGGTGATGATCTCAGGGTCCTGGGATCGAGCCCCACATCGGGCTCTCTGCTCAGCAGGGAGCCTGCTTCTTCCTCTCTCTCTGCCTACTTGTGATCTCTTTCTCTCTGTCACATAAGTAAATAAAAAATCTTTAAAAAAAAAAGACAGAAGCCTCACTGGAATTCCAGTATTTTGGCACCTAATGCAGTATAAGTTTCAGTTATGGTTAGATTAACCGCTGACTTCATGTTTCCATTCTCATGAATACCATACAGTCAAATAACTGGGACAGCATAATTTGACTTTACTTCTTTTTAAATTTGAATTCCTCTTTTCCAGAATTGTTGCATTTCCTATCACTTTATTTTGTGAATTCACACACACACACACACACACACAGATATATCTTCAGAAGCTAACCATTTCTTTGCAATATTGAAGAAATATATATATATCGGTGATTGTTATTGCTTAGTTGTTTATATCATAGGGTTTATAAAAGGTTCTACTAAGTAATGAAATGTTAGATGGCTTGTCTGATTCAAATAACCAAACTTTAAAGGAGCTTATTCATTATTATATATAAAGCATTCCCCAAGAGCACAGCTGTGCAATTTAATTCCATTGAAACCTCCTCCCACTTAGCAAAATATTTAGATACATAGACATATAGACAGAGAATCATAATAGGGCAGGGAAGAAATAGACAATGATTAAAGGATAAATTCCACTTGCCACAACATATTTTCATGATTTTCCCCCTATGAATCTACTGCCTTTGGGGTGTCGTATGCCAGAAATAACAGAGCACGTTGTAGCCGAAATATATTGTTGCAAACGTTTTATGCCCTGCCTTTCTCCTGATGAATCTCCTGCCTTTTGAATAAAAATCCTTCAGTCAAAGAACCCATCACATATCAGTATCAGTGAACAGTCACCTTTCTTTCCTAATATTATCATGTGCAGCCCATAGAGCTGCAGCTCTCATAGTTGTGTTATGGGAAACAGAAATCTGATCAATATTGATAGCACTTTCTTAGCAGGTGCCTTGGCAATCAGTTTTAATGAGTCTGAGCCATATTCATTTCTTCTCCTGCTGCTGGTCTAGTGAAACAAAAAAAGAAAGAAAGAACATAAAAGGTGAAAGAGTGTCAAAGACGCCATAGGCACAGACTTCCTTGATAAGCTTTGATTTAAAGAGCTATGAGGCAAAACCCAAAATAACTCCTGATGTGTGTGTTCCCGCTACAGTGGCAGTTAGAAGAGACTTAGGAAACTCATCTTCCCTGAGTGAGTCAGTAATGGCTCAATATGACTTTGACCTCATTGTTATTCCATTAGGCACACCTGTGAAGTGCATCCCCGAGGTACAATTTGAAGTGATTATTTTAATCAAGAGGTACCAAATGGTAGCAACATGGAGGATCACCACCCCAAATTCTAGAACTTTAATGCCATTTCAGGCAGTCTCGTGTGTGTGTGTGTGTGTGTGTGTGTGTGTGTGTAACTATATATCTATGTATATCTTTTTGGTACAGTTAAAAGTCAATCCTGACTGTCCTACCCACCACTGGGTTCTTTAGGCTTTTCATCTACTTCTGTTCAAGCGTCTGGGTTTTGTTAGGTGACTTGATCGGTGGCAATAGATGACGAATAAGGTTGTTAAGTTGTTACCAGATCTGGATGGGAGGGTCAACAAGCACATAAGTAATGAAAGGAGAATGATTCAGACCCTTGCCAATGAAAAGGGAGTAGATATAACTATCATGGCTGAGGAAAACAGCAGCAATGGGCAACAACTTCCAAGTTACAGTCTCTCTAGTATAGGCATTCATTCAATTAATCATCTGTTCAAAATATTATTTGAATGCTTTGTGTATATAGGCGTGTATATGGTAGGCATGAGGTTAGACAATAGAGAAACAGTGGTGAACCTGAAGTTTACCACTTTGTCCTAATACATTCTGCTGGTAATTCTGTGTTGAGTTCTGTGAGTCTGTAAACAGAGTGAATACAAGTTTGATTTGAGGGTGAGCCGATCAACACTTGATATGAACTTTTTAAGAGTTCTGTGGTAGGACCTTTGAGTTTAATACTTATTTTGTATGGATAATTGTTTGTGGAAGGGATAACCTTTTTTTGACCTAGTGGAGTACATTAGTTCTCTATTGCTGTGTAGTAAATTACCCCAAACTTGGTGACTAAAACCAACAAATCTTTATCTCATTTACTTTCTGTCAGTCAGGACTGCAAGGGTAGCTTAGGCAGGTGGTTCCGGCTCAATCTCTCACCAGGTTGCCGTCCAGATGTCGGCGAGGGCTGCAGTTATCTGAAGGCTTGACTGGGCTGGCAATCCAGGCGCACTCCCAGGACTGACATCTAGATTCTTCAGTTCCTCACTGCATAAACTGCATAAGAAGCTGCTCATGATATAGCAGCCAGCTTCACTAGGAATGAATGAACTAGGGTGAGGACTCAAGAAAAAAGCCACAGTATCTTTTCGAATCTGACATGCCACTGATTCTCCCACATTTTATTGGTCACACAGGTCACACAAAACAACCCACATACAGGGTGGGAGGGGATTATTCAAGGGTATAAACAACTAGGAGGTAGGGCCCTTCGGAAGTCATCTTACAGGCTACTAAACCCTAAAGCTTTCATAATTCCAAACACGGAAAAGCTTTAAAATTTTAATTTACAGTAGCTAACATGGTCAATTTTTTTTTAAAAATGAGGTGTTTTGTTTTTTTTTTAACAAAACAAAATGGCTTAATGGTTTTTCCCATATTGCCTCAGTACTTGATTAAATTGATTAACATAATGGGTCACTATTTGAATCTCATATTCGTATGCCTTTCTACAAAGTTCAGATGAGATGTCTCTCTTATGTTTCTGTTATTTAACCTTTCTCCTTAAAGAAATATGGGACTGTATTAGTTTTCTTTTTTTTTTTAAGATTGTATTTATTTATTTGACACACAGAGAGAGATCACAAGTAGGCAGAGAGGCAGGCAGATAGAGGAGGAAGCAGGTTCCCTGCTGAGCAGAGAGCCTGACGTGGGGCTCGATCCCAGGACCCTGAGATCATGATCTGAGCTGAAGGCAGAGACTTTAACCCACTGAGCCACCCAGGCGTCCTGGGACTGTATTAGTTTTCTAATGCTGGTGTAAAGTAATATATTACCATAAACCTAGTGGCTTAAAACAACACGATTTTTAATCTCAGAATTTCTATACTGCAGAGGCCCAGTGGACTTGGTTGGGTCCTCTGCTGATATTTGCACAAGGCTGAAATTGCGGTGTTGGTGGTGGTGCATTCCTTACTAGGGACTCTGAAGGGGAATCTCAGGGTGTTGGTTGGATTTGGTTCCTTTTGGTTGTAGGACTGAGGTCCCTGTTTACTTGCTGACTATCAGATGGAGACTCATTTTTGTTTCTAGAATCTATGTTTCTTCCCATGCTTTCCACGTGCTCTGGTCCAGCAAAGATGGGTTGAGTTGAGTCCTTCTCTACATTCAGTCTTTCTGATATCTTCTCCTGCCTCATCTCTCTGACTTCCAGCAAAGAACTTTCTCTGCATCTAGGGGCTTATGTGATTAGATTGGGTCAACTAAAGTAACCCCGGAGAATCTGCCTTAAGGTCCATAGCCAGTCCAATATTTGCAGAGGGGTATTGCCATTAACTTGCTTCCTGCAGTAGAATTTCGAGGCTGTGATGACCTTCTTTCATTTTTGTCCCCTTTCTGTCCCTTTAAGTCCAAGCAAGGGCTGACGTAAAATTTTCATGAGCCTGTGGACTTTGTGTAAATTCCACAGGGGTTCCCTCCATAAGACAAAAGGCACGTCCACAACTCTTTCTGAGATAATGTCTTCTCTATCTTTGGCTTCTACTGAAGTGGCTGAGAGTCTACACCCTAAAGATTCCTATAGATGTTCTGCTTTGGTGAAGAAGATCTCTGAGGCACATCCTTAAATCTCTTCAAAGAGCCTTTAGTGTATCTCGAGTTGCTGATCTTTTGATGTCTCTGGGGTTTTTGTAAAAGCACTGTCCAGCCACAGACTTAGCTTTTTACGCTACGCCACAGTTTTTGAATTAATCTCTTAATTTCATTGTCTCTTGCCATCTGGATTGGCCAAGAAGTTCCCAAATAATCAAGTCCTGGTTCCTTTTTGTTTCAAATCTTTCACTCACTTTCTCCCTCTCCTTGCCCATGCCACTATCAGCAGAATGAAGATGTCAGAAAAGCTTTCAACATTTTTCTTGGGAATCTCCTCACCTGATGATCCAGGTTCATTTTTTCACAAGTTGTGCTTTCTAGGTAAGGGCAGGACAAAATTTTGTTAAACGTTCTGTCACTATATAACAAGGACCTCCCTTCTTTTGGTTTCCAGGAACATGTTCTCACTTTCTTCTGAGACACCAGCATCTTTAATGTCCATTTTACCAATAGTCTATTCATGACAATGTAAGTATCATATAAGGTGATACAGGTTTCCTCTCTAATGGTCCTTCATTGACCTGAAACTGTCATGAGCTATACTGATACTATACCAGTAGTAGCCTATCCTTTCAGAAACTTAGTGATTTTATAAATCCGGCCTTAACATAATGCACACATATTATCTTTCTAAAAGAAATCCGGGCATACTATCTCTCTACGTAGGAAAAATAGTACAATTGATATAGGCACTTTTTCTTTCTAAGCCCAAATATTGTCTTGCCATCATTCCCAGCAACGCACTCCAGGCTATCGTTAATAACCCCTGAGTTTTGGCATATGGAAACAAAATTATTTGCCAGATATTAGTGCCTTATTCTATTATCTCATATAATCATTGTAATAATAGTAGTAAGAAACAGGCCTGGGAATGCAAAAGCAAAATAATGAAGATGTCTTACATTATCACTTGACCTCTCATTTAAACTCCATATTACACAAAGACAAATATTTCTTATAATATTTACACATAGAATATTATTTTTATTAAAAAATTAAGCTTGTTACCAAAAATTAAAACAATACAGAATAATCTAAACAGGAAACCAAGAAATAAACTTATTCCCCACTCCTCAGAGATGAATGCTCTAATCTTTATTCCTGATCATTTTAGATATCTCTCTCTTCATGTATATAAATAGAATGATAAATGAATAGACGGGGAATCATACATTGACAAAAAAATTACAAAAGCAGAACATAATGCACATGTGTTTCATATAAAATACTAAATTTTTATTTGAATAACAGAAAAAAATGAAAATAAATTTGGACTAGTTGTTGAGTAACAAGTAGATATTTATCTCAGAAATTTGTAAAGGATACTTCTTTTTTTTTTAAAGATTTTATTTATTTATTTGACAGAGAGCAATCACAAGTAGACAGAGAAGCAGGCAGAGAAAGAGGGGGAAGCAGGCTCCCCGCTGAGCAGAGAGCCCGATGTGGGGCTCGATCCCAGGACTCCGAGATCATGACCCGAGCCAAAGGCAGAGGCTTAACCCACTGAGCCACCCAGAAGCCCCTGTAAAGGATACTTCTAAAATAAAATTAAAAAACTGAGGAGGGTGCTGGTAGTTAGGGCCACTGGCTTCTGTTTGGGAATTAATTGCTTCAACTGTAGTAGTATTTACTTTTTTTTTTAAGATTTTATTTATTTATTTGTCAGGCAGAGAGAGAGAGAGAGTGGGAGCACACAGGTATGCAGAGTGGCAGGCAGAGGGAGAGGGAGAAGCAGGATCCCTGCTGAACAAGGACCCCGATGTGGGACTTGATCCCAGGACCCCAGGATCTTGGCCTGAGACAGAGGCAGATACTTAACCTACTGAGCCACCTAGGCTTTCCTAGATTGTCAACATATTTAATAGTAATAGAATGTTGTGGACCCAGAGTATTAGTGCTTTTAACGAAATCCACTTGCCATAGAATTCCCAGTGTTTAGTCCTTTATTTGATTTAATCTCTGGGCTGGTTGAGTGTCATCTTCAAATACTATTTTATTTTCTTCAGAAAGGATTATTGATGTCAGTCCGGCAGTTTAAGTTTACGTTTCTTTAAACTTAAAGAAAAAGTCGTCTGCTTATAAAATTTTTGGTACATTCTTTGCTCAGATATTTGTCCACATTGACCTATTGTGGACAGGAATTGACCCTGGTTGTGGAGAAGCCTTGATTGAGATAATGTTGGCCAGTCAAGATGATTTATTTTTTCTGCTTATTTCTCCATTGCATAGGTTTGAAATTAAGTGACTTCACTGGGTTTTTTAAAATGGAAAAAGAAAACTCTCTTTGGGTAGTAGAGTCATACTGGGAATTCAAAAACTATTTTTTCTGATATATTTGAATAAATATTTTTTCTGTTCTTTCTTTGGTTTTATTCATCAGAAACAATAGCCTATGCATCTAGGACCCAGTCACCATCTTTGAATGGCACTATGCACTTCACTTTATTTTGTATAATTTCCTTAAATCTGCCTCCACAGTCCCATAGTCTAGTCAATTTTATTTTTTACTAGATTTTACCTTTCACCTCTAGAATGGTATTACTCTTACCTTCTGAATCCTTTCTAAATTCTAAATTCTACTTTTATTTTATGGTGATATAATTTGCATGAAGAAAAAGTCAACTACTTTAGCTTACTGGTCTGTGAATTTGGAAAAATGTGTAATGCTGTATAACCAGAACCGCACATAGAACAAAATATTGAATCATTCAATCACACTAAAAGTTTTCAAGTGCTCCTTTGTAGGTAAGCCCGAAGGTCCTGACAACCACTAGACTTTTTATGTGTCTACAGTTTTCCTTTTTCCAGAATGTCCTATGAATGGGATAGTACAAGATGTAATCTCAAGTTTTTTTGTTTTGTTTTGTTTTACTTAGCATATTACATTCACAATATATCCATATTGCTTTGTGTATTAGTAATCCGTTCCTCTCTACTGCTGAATTATTTCATTGCAGGAATGTAACAACTTTACTCCACTCGGTAATTTTTTTTCAAATGATTTATTTATTTATTTCAGACAGCATCAGCAGGAGAGAGAGAATACCAAGTAGACTCTACCTGACCACAGAGCCCCATGGGGGGATGGATCTCATGACCATGAGATCAACCTGAGCCGAAACCAATAGTCAGATGCTTAATTGACTGCACTACTCAGGCTCCCCTGCATCATTCATTAATTAAAGGACATTTAGGTTATTTCCAGTTCTTAATGTTTTATTAATAAAGCCCTCAAAACATTTGCATACAGTTTTTTGTACCAATATGAGTTTTTATTTCTTTTTGGTGTATGCCTGGGGGTAAGGCTACTGACTGCATGCTGAATGTATGTTTAACCTCAGACCAAACTGCCAGGCTCTGTCCAGAGTGGTCATACCATGAATGATGTATAGGTTCTAACCATTCCATATTCTCACCAGCACTTGGTACTGTCAGGTTTAAAAAAAAAAAAAAAATCTATTCCAAGAGTGTGGAGTGATAGCTTATAGTTTTAATTTTTATTTCCCTAATGAAAAATGATGCTGAGGTTTTAATTTTTTTTTATGTGTTTATTTGCTATCCACATCTCTTATTTGGTTATACATTTGTTCAAATCACTGGACCATTCTTTTTACCAGATTATTTGGTTTCCTATTTTTGATATTTGAATTGTCTATATGTATTCTGAATAGATATGCAGATAGGTCTTGGCAAATAACTTTTTCGCTGTCTTGAGGATTACCTTTTCATTTTAATAACAGTGTCTTTCCAAGAGCAGTAAGTTTTAAGTTTGATGAAGTCTAATGATCGATTATTTTTTTCTTTTATTGATCATAGTTTGGTGTCATACCTAAGAACATTTTGCCTCTTTCAAGGTCAAAAACTCAATTTTCTTTAAGATATTTTATAACTTTAAGCTTCATATTTGGCCATATGTTTCTTTTTGAGTTTATTTTTGTATGTGATATAGGAACAGGAAAAAATTCTTCTTAGTCTCTTACATTTGGATATCCCATTGTTCCAGCTTCTTCTGTTGAAAAGAATCTTTTTTCCATGTAATTATTTTTACACTTTTGTCAAAAATCAATTTACCTTTAGTGGGGGCCATTTTCTGGACTCTGTCATGTGTATCGTTCTTTTCCCCAATATCACACTGTCTTGATTACTTGTTAATCAAGGAAATTAGGTAATATGAGTTTGTTATGACTTGTTAATAAGGAAATTAGGTAATATGAGTTTCCCCAACTTGTTAATTTTCAAAATTGATTTGGCTATTCTACTTCATTTGTCCTTCCATATAAATTTTAAAATTAGCTTGTCAATTTCTTAAAAAAAGGAATCCTTCTGGGATTTTGTTTGGTACTGTAGTTTGATTTTGGTACCGTACTATAGATCAGTATGGGGAAAACTGACATCTTAATAACATTGAGTCATCCAACCTTTAGCATGTTATATCTTGAGGTATTGAGGTGTTTGCTTTTTTCCATTAGTGTTTTATACTTTTTACTATATTGTTCCTGTATTTGGATAGATGTATATTTATATGGTCTATTTTTTGTGTTATTATGTCTGTTACTTCAAAAAATTTTAATTTCCAATTTTTATTGTGACCATACAGAAATTCAATTGAATTTTTATGTACTCATCTTGTATTCATTCAGTGACCCTACTAAACTCATTTACTATTTCTAGTTGTTTTTTTTTCTTTGAGATTTTTTGGCATTTCTACAAATATAATAATGTCAATTGTGAATACAGACAATTTTATTCAGTCCTTTCCAATTTGTATGGCTTCTATTCTATTCCTTGCCCTATTTGAGTCTTCAGAATCTTTAGTATATGATTAATTGGAATAGAGTTGCTATATTTAGCCATATATGTATATGTGTATATATATATATATATATATGACATTCAGTTAAGTTCAAATTTCAGATGAATAACTAATAATTTCTTTAGAGCAATTATGTCCAAAATATTGTATTAGACATACTTATGCTAAATATATAATTTCATAAATATAAATTTAATGGAACATCCTGTATTTTACATGGCAACCTTAAATAAGGGAAGTAATACTGGATATCCTTGCCTTGTGTACTGTTTTATAGGAAGTACACTCAACCATTCATAATTAATTATTCTTGAATAATAGGCTTTTTATAGATACTCATTATTGGTTTAATTGAATTCTTTTTCTTATTTTGCTGAAAGTTTTTTTTATTTTTTTAATTGTTGCGTTTTCCCTAATATTTTTTCTTCATCTTTTGAGATAATCATTCTGGATTTTTTTCCTTATCTTTCCTGTTTATATGTGCATTATGTTGATGAATTTTTTGAATTTGGAAATAGTCTTGCATTCCTGAGATAAACCCAGCTTGGTCAGGATGCACAGGATTCAATTTTCTAACATTTTGCTGAACACTTTTGTGGCTAAAACTTCATGGAAGATATAGTTTCCTTCTCTTTGAACGGCTTTGGTTTTTACATCAGTGTGATGCTGGCATCATAAAATGAACTGGAAAAATATTATCTATTCTTCTATTATCTTGAGAACTCATGAAAAATTGATAGGATTGCTTTTTTAAACAGCTGGTATAATATACAAGTGATGCCACCTGGCCCTGGAGTTTTTTTCTGATAGAAAGGTTTTTACTATGAATTCCATTTATTTAATAGATTTGGGACACTTCAGATTACCCATTTCTTTTGGGGTGAGCTTTGTTTTTTCTTTCAGGAAATTCTTCCATTTCAACTAAGCTGTTGAACAACTTTAAGCTTTGTTTATGGATATCAGGTTGTTACTACTATGCCCTTGTTATTTTTTTAATGTGGGTAGGATCTTTTGTGAAGTCCTTATTGCCTTTCCAAGATGAGTAATTGTGTCTTATCTCCTGATCTCTCTCTCTCATTATTCTGGTCAAAGACTTATTTTTCTTCTCTAAAAATCAGAATCTGTCTTGGTCTAAGTTGCAGTGAAGATAAACCCAAGAAAAGCCTCTGTGCTGAGTTTCATTAGGAGTACAACCTCAGGGGCACCTGGGTGGCTCAGTCGGTTAAGTGTCTGCCTTCAGCTCAAATCATAGTCCAAGGATTGGGGAGCCCTGCATTGGGGTCCCTGCTCAGTGGGGAGTCTCACTCTCTCTTTGCCCCTCCCCCAATGCACTTGTTTTCTCTCTCTCTCAAATAAATAAATTAAGAATCTTAAAAAAAAAGGGGGTGGTGGTGGTGCAATATGACCTCAGACCTGCGTGAATGAAAGAGAGAAGGAGGTAAGACCAAGAAGTAGAGGAAAGAAATACAAAGTATCTGCAGCTTTGCAAGAAAACCCAGCCCCGCTTCTCAGTCTCAGTAGCATGCCTTCTGCACAGGCCACAGTGGAACCACTGTGTCTCAGAAATGTTTCCTAACAGCAGAAAAAAAAAGAATACTCTGCTTGTTCTTTTTCATTTCCTGTCTTGGATTGGTCAGAATTTGTCCCATGGGACCTTGATTCCCAGGCTTCTCTAGGGAGTGGAGAGCAGCCGTATGTGCCTTCACTGGGTCCAGCACAATGTCTGCTATGATTCCTTTTCTTTAAGCCTTGTGAAAATATCATGTAGGTGTCAGTATTTTTTCCCCCATTTAGTTTAGAAATGTTACACAGCTGGAATTCATGGGAGCTTATATTTAAATCCAGGCGCTGTGACTTCAATTCTGGACCCGTCCGCTATATTACCTGTTTTCAGTAAGATTCTGTGCAGGTAAGAGAAAAAAATAGCTTTACCCTGCTGGTATTTAATATTAGCTGAACCTCAGTCGGTTAGGCTAATGAGAAGACACTGAAGCACATCCCTACAAAACAAAACAAAATCCAGAGTCCTTCTGAATCATATTGCCTTTCTTGAGTCCAGAACCTCACAAATGATGATCTGTTACTGGCTGAAGTTCATATGAAGATATTCTCATGATTCTTTTTTTTCCCTTTTTTTACTGTCGACATTTGAACAATACAGGTTTGAACAATGAGGGTCCACTTATAGGTTTTTTTTTTTTTATATAAATAAGTACAGTACCATGTATTTTCTCTTAGGATTTTCTTAACATTTTCTTTTCTCTAGCTTATGTTATTGTGAAAATACTGCATACAATATATGCAACATACTAAATATGTGTTAATATACGATTTATGTTCTTGGTAAGGCTATAGCAGGCTAGTAGTTAAATTTCAGGGGTGTCAAGATTATACCTGGAGTTTCAACTGTGTGGGGGTTGGCACCCCCAACCCTCAATGTTATTTAGAGATCAGTTGTATAGGGTGCAGGTGGCTCAGATGATTAAGCATCTGCCTTCAGCTCAGGTCATGATGTCTGGGTCCTGGAATCGAGCCCCAGGTCCAGGTCCCTGCTCAGTAAGGAGTCTGCTTCTCCTCCTCCCTCTGCCTCTCCTCCTGCTCATGCTCTCTCTCTCTCTCTCTCTCTCTGTCTCCAATGAATAAAATAAAATCTTTAAAAAAATATATCAGCTATGTAGTGTCTGAAAGTGTTGTCTAAATCTCAGCCAAGTTTCTCCAAAGTCAATCTCAAACTCTTCTATTTATTGAACTGTCTTCTTCTTCATAAGAATCACCATTCTGTAATTTTCTCTGCTCGTTACTCTGAAGACCAATTTGAAACATAAGTATACACTAGTTGTGAAGTCCACACGATGAAGAGACCATCCAAAAAACATTCATACTGTAGGTCCCTGAAAAATCTCTCTCTTTTTTTTTAAAGATTTTATTTATTTATTTGACACAGAGAGAGAGAACACAAGTAGGCAGAGAGGCAGGCAGAGACAGAGAGTGGGAAAGCAGGCTCCCTGCTGAGCAGAGAGCCTGATGCAAGGCTCGATCCCAGGACCCTGAGAACATGACCTGAGCTGAAGGAAGAGGCTTTAACCCACTGAGCCACCCAGGCACCCCAGTCTCTGAAAACTCTTTTATCCTCACATTACTTGCAGTACAGAGTAGGTGGGGTTTTAATAGATACTTTAGCAAATTACAAATTGTAGCATGTCATGGATCTTCAAGAAGAATATTCAAAACTGTCAAGAGTGCTTTATTTCATCTGTAATAAAGGAGGCTGTTTATTCAAAAAACTCACAGGGGCAGATGAAATCCTGTAACTTGAGATAATCTAGATGCTAGATCTTTAGATTTGTTTTATCAGATAAATATAAGTGGATCAGTGACTTAAGGTTGATATCAGTTTATGTGCAAATCATTTTTTTTTGTTTGTTTGTTTTGTTTTATTCATTTGCCTCTGTATTTGGGGAACTCAAATTTCTTATCTTCAGGAACCGAAATATGTTTTGTTGCCTTTGCCAAAAATTTAACATTAATATTAAATTCGTCTTGCATAGTTATAATGATGTAGGTAAGATTAGAGTTTAGATGATTTCTTGAAGATTTACCAAGATAACGAAAATCAGATGTTTCTTTAGTTGACTCTTCCCTTTATCAAGTTGGGGCCTTTGAAGATTGTTACTATTTAATGTACAGATTAGTTCGCTCTGTCAAAAATTTCTCTTTTAATTTTGAATAACATTTCTAAGTTTCATCTGTCATTTCCCTCAAACACTGAGTGATGGCTTGAATGACTTGTTCTCTTAGCATGGGGGAAGGGAGTTAGAAGCTCTGTTAGTTCTAGGTTTGTTTAATAGCAAAAGTGTGTATTGTATAGCTATTTAAAGAGTCATAAGATCCTCTTTTCTGTGCGGGTAGATTTATGAAAATGAATGATGCAGTCAAACATCTCATTTTGGACACAATTTTTAAGAATATACCCGACAATAACACTATAAGTCTTACCTTTGGACTTCTCTGAATGTTTTTCATAGACTTTCCAGTAAAATTACAAAGTAGAAGAGGATTGCGTTGTTCCCTGAATATTCATAATCAATTGCATATCTCTGGGCTCTTGTCCC
>CM052811.1:73345307-73415307 GCA_028533885.1 Nasua narica
GGGAATAACTCTGGGTAAACTTGGAAAGACAACTTCTCTAGTCATTCCATAATTGAATAAAGGTAAATGACATTCTGGCACTCTCCAGAATACACTTGGCAATCATGGTTTGGCATCAAATTGCAGAGCTTACCTGCAAAATGAAACATTTATTTAATTTTAAACAATAGAAAAACTATGACATTTATTCATTTGCCAACTCTGAAGGTATAAAAATGTAAAATCACTTCAAATTGTGATATATAATTTTTAAATGTATTCCATTTGTGTAATTGTATTGGGCCCAGCTGGTATTTTAAAGATTTATGAGTAATTCTTTTCTTTTTTTTTTAAACTGGAAGTTGTTTTGTTTAAAAATCCTTCTTTTGTCTTTGATATGTGGGCATTTGCTTTATTTTAAAATTGGATTTCAAAAGTAATTAATAGTAAATTAATAGTAGACAAAAAACAGTTGAAGCTATTGTATGCTTTAGGTAAGGTCATTTCTGTCCTTTGTACCACTAAAAGATGAGTCTATTGGTTACTACTCTTTCTGGGCAGTCTATGGGGACCTCAACCAGGAGGGAAATAAAAGAGTTAAAGATATTTTGTTGAAGAAATTTTAACGAAAAGAAAATTAATTAAAAAAAGCAAAGTTTTATTTACAAGATGCTATTTTCACTAAAAAGGGCCAAATTATCTTTCTAATTGGCAGGAATTGAGAGTCAAACCATCAAGGACCATCAAGTCTAAATTGATGTAGCTTATATTACAACAAACAACAAAGAAACAAACATGCTTACCAAAGTACTCTTAGACCATGAGCAGTGTTGGAAAAGTAGCTTGATAAAGGAAGGACACTATCAGATGGGCTTTAGGGGGAAAAAAAGCTCACTGCAAGGTCAAGTGAGGCATTTCTTGAGTCATTTTTAGGGAGGTAGGTATTTGGCTGGTTAGTATTTGTAGGAACGTTGATCAATTAGAGTAATTTAGGTCAGTCAAAAAAATAATTCTTCTAATAATCCAGATATAGCTAGAAATTATCTGGATAATGTAGACAAAATAAGCAGTTTGGTCTTAGTTACCTGGAAAGCAGAATTGGATAGACCTGCCCAGAGGTTCTCATCTACCTCCCACCTCACGTTGATGGTCTACGTATATCCTCAGTCTCATGCCTTCCTTAGTAGTACACATGCTTCAGGATAAGTAACAGCATTAGATAAAAATTTAAATGCTCAATGTGATTGATCTATTTTTAATTTTCACATTGAATGCTTGAGTATGTAAAAATAATACGGATCTTAATGCAATTTTAAATAATTTGTTAAAAATTCAGGCCGTAAAGTTTAATATCCACTCTTCAAGAAATATATAATTCTTGTACATCAAAATTCGCTTTGAGGAAACAAATATGGTGAACTGGTGTAAATCCACTTGAAGCTTAAGATTCTGTGCCCTAAATAATGATCTTGCCATTTGAGAACTGATTTTCAGTTGACCAAATCACTAGAGGAATTAACCAGAGAGATAAATATTGGGAGAGATTTTCTGCTTTTCAAGCTTCTATAGTACATTTTCTGCACGGAGAAGATTATATTCATGGAATCTGGGTCTCACATACATGCAAAGGTTTCCAGTAATGAGACGGAATTGGCAATGTGTGAAGGCCAGTGCATTGCAGTAACTTTGGAGCAAAATGATCTTTTGGTTTTGTTCTAGCACTTCCAAGCTAAGGAAACACTCAACTTTTGGCAAGTCACTTTACCTCTCTGTAAGTTAACCTGCACATCTGTGAAATAAAAAATATAAATGCCTGGGCGCCTGGGTGGCTCAGTTGGTTGAGCAGCTGCCTTTGGCTCAGGTCATGATCCTTGAGTTCCAGGATCGAGTCCCATATCTGGCTCCCAGCTCCACAGGGAGTCTGCTTCTTCCTCTAACCTTCTCTCCTCTCATGCTATCTCTCACTTTCTCTGTCTCTCAAATAAATAAATAAAATCTTTAACTATAAATATATATTTAGATATATAGATATAATATATATATTATTTATATATTATATTTATATATTATTTATATATAATTTATTATATATATAATTATATATATATATATAAATGCCTGCCATAGAGAGTTCCCATTACTAAAATCCAGGTGGTACTCATTTCTACCATTTCTCCTTGCTAAGACTGACCTATTAGACTTTGGAGCAATCAGAAGGGTTAATCTTACTTGTTTTGTGGCATTCCTGAGGGTCTTTTGCAGACCATTTTCTTTGTGGTCCCACTGACAGGGTGTTGGTTTGCTCTAGTCTAAAGTGATAAAGTACAAGCATATTCCCCTCCCCTTTTTTCTGGCTACTCTTTTCACTTAGCCTCCACCATGACTATGATAGTATAAGAAGTGAATTTTAGGGCAATCGTAAGCATTGGATTTCACTTTTCTCACCTATAAAGAAGGAAGTTTTGCTCAAGGAAGGTTTGATGGTCCCTTCATGTTGAGTGAGTTCTCCTCAGATTCCTGCATGTCTATACTCCTCTCTTCGAGCTATTGCATCCATCGCTTCATGAACACTTCACATTCTCAACAGAAAGAGGTCTCCCATATTGGTTCTTTCCTGGATCCTCAAAATCTAGCGCCCCAGACTTTAGACTCTTGCATACATCTAAACAGTCTCTAGGAGAGTCTAGGGATTATGACCAAGTGAATTTGGTCAACCTGTGTCTTCCAACCATTAAGAGATATGAGAGGTGAGGATGTACTCATTCCTTTACCTATTAAGGAAATACCCTATTTGAAAAAAAATTTTTTTTCTTAAAGTCAATAAACACTTTTGGACAAATGGACACCCATTTTGGTATGAGGGACTTTGTTTTTTTAATGGCTTTGGGACCTGGTGATATCATGTACACACATGTAAAAACAAAACTAACTTGCTCGTATTGGGGCGCGAGTTCCTGACCAATTCCGTTCAGTAAGCACTTCATCTCCCCCATCTAGAGTGGGATGGTCAAGTTTCCTAGCCACACTTCCATCAGATGTGATCACGTGTGGACATAAGTATTGCCCAAGTGAGATAACATTATCGTAGAAATGAAGGCTAGTTTGCATCTGTATTCCCTCAAGTCTAAGATGACAGCATTATATAATATACCCCATGTTATATGAACCAATAAGACACAAAAACAACACTGCCATTAACTGTGATAAAACAGTGGTTTTAAGATACATTTCAATTTCAGAGATGTTAAAATATGAAAAAGTATGCATCTTGGAATCTATAAAAGATAGCAAATAGGAAAAAAAAAAATATACATTTCCCCAATGGGATACTATCAAAGTAGACTTAAATGGCTTATAAGCATTTCTTAACATGCAGCACAGATAATTATTGCAACACGACATACGATAGATTAAGTGTGAGTATTTTGACAGTTCTTTCAGCTTTTCTTACTGCAGGCAGTTTATTTGTACAGAATATGATTTTGATTTCTTCCACCTTAAATCCCTTTATCTTAACTTTTTTTTTTTGAGTTAGGCTTACTTTTGTATTTAAAAACTCTTAAACTGGGGCGCCTGGGTGGCTCAGTGGGTTAAAGCCTCTGCCTTCGGCTCAGGTCATGATCTCAGGGTCCTGGGATCCAGCCCCGCAGCAGCATCGGGCTCTCTGCTCAGCGGGGAGCCTGCTTCCTCCTCTCTGCCTGCCTCTCTGCCTACTTGTGATCTCTCTCTCTGTCAAATAAAATAAATAAAATCTTTATTAAAAAAACCCCAAACTCTTAAACTAATAAAAAAATTGTTTTTTAAAAAATGAAGGTGTATGAGGTGTGTGTACGTGCAGGTGTTTTAGGGAGTCGGGATGTGAATAAGACCACAAATAAGCTTTGATTTCTGTGTGTGTCTGCTCACTTGATGAGCTTTCCTGTTCAAAGGAGCCTTTGGAGTGGTGTTCCCCTTAGTGTCCAGGACTATGGTTTGCATCCAGTCTGGCTTCTGCTAAGATTCTGGCTTTACTAAGATAACAATAGTCTAGACAATATAGACAGTATAGACAATACTAATAAATGGAAAAAAAATGAAGTTTCATAAAAAATGACAGAAGAAAAAGAACTGCGAAGGAATTAACTACAGACTATGAAAAGCTTTTGGAATTTTAAAGATGGTTAAAAAAATGTATTTCAACTAGCTTCAGTTCTTTTTCTCAACAATGATATGTTCTTTTGAGTATGATTGGATAACCGATGCTTTATTTTCGTTCTTTTTCAAGAAAGCAAAAATATTTGCATTTCTTTTTAGATTATCACTCATCTTTAAGAAAAAAAATCCTCCCTAGCTTCTTCGTAACTGCTAAAATGTATAGTGAAATATTTGTACCCTGAGAGGTTATTATCGTCTCAGTGTTTTGGGGTCATGTGTTTGTGAGAATAAGGAATCCTAGCCGGGCTTCTAATTTACTACAGACTCAAAAATACATGTGTTGACCTGCACGCCCAAGCTCAACAGACCAGTATTTAAGAAAAAGCACAGGAAGTGACACAGAAAAACAAAGCTGGGACACCTGTCCGGGTCACTGTTGACCCATCATGCTTAACTAATTTTTCAGTGATCTCTGACCCAGATTTCCACAGTTCCACGGGGATTTCTATCTTTCATTCAACAAATCCTACACCTGCATTCAATTAATGAAACAAAACTCAACTTTGTTATCTGATGAACTGAGCGACTAGAGCCATTGAGACAATTGTATTACTGTATTGACAAATTATCCTATTAAGAACTGGCTGCTACAAAAATCAATTAAAATCTTGGCCGAGAAGTTTGAATATAGTCGGATAAGTAAAAGTGGGAATTAAATAGTGCATTGATAGGGTTTTTTTTTAAATATAGTTCATAAATTAGCAGCAACCACATCAAAAGCAGAAATTTGTCTTGAAAATAAGTGCTAAATTATAGCAGGGCCTACGGAGCTGGTTCAGTATTTAGCGTCATTTTATTTCATGCTTCTTAGTACTTGCGTGAATATGAATGCTTTCTTTTCTTTTCTTCCAACATAGACTTATAAATATTTCACTTTTAGTTATTCTTTACTATAGTGTTTGATAAACTACCTTATAAAATACCTAATATGTGGAGTGAAAAAGTTTGGATCTGTGAACCTTTGGCCGTTAAAATATGATTCATTAATTTGCTTACTTACTACAGTAATTGTTCTTCATTTAGAATATTGAGATGGATAAGGGGATTTAAGACTGACTCGTATTTCGACTTAGGAATCAAAAAGAACTATTGTCTTTTGACAGAACTAAAACTTTACTTTCTTTTGGCTAGTGGTAGAGAAACCCTGATGATAGCTTAGATTTTACTTAGCCCTCCTAATACTCCTCTTAGACTATACTTTGAACAAAAGTAAGTAAAATTGGTATGCTCTATGAAGACAACATTATGCTTGAGGTGTTTAAGAATCATTTAATTGAAACTCAAAGTGCACTTTTGTAAAGAATAATCAGAGAAACACCCATGATGAAGAAACAATGAAATCTTCAGGGCAAAATTACATTTCTTCCAGAGTATATAACCTTTAATGGCATTAAAGCTATCTACAAACCTGGTAAGTATCACTTTGGAGGGTGGAGGAAATGAACTTCACCTAGTCACTGATGTATTACACATGAAAGTAACTTAGAAATGTATAACTTGAAAATCTGAAAGAGAAGAAAGAGTAATTTTGCCACTGAGCATGTGCCAAATGGTTCATAAAGTTGTCAGTATGTTATCTTTCCCTATAAATAGGTTTGCTGATTGCAGAAAGCACACATTTGTCTAAATGATACCTGATCTCTGTCATTCACATAAGGGAAAATTTTTTTTTTCTCTTGAAAGATGTCATCAGTCAGTTCTGAAGAGGGAATATTGATAATCAAGTGAAAGAACAATTCAAAAAAAGAAGATTAAGAAAAGAGGATGTTAGAACAATCGCACCCCATTCAATCCCTAAATAGCTCTGTTTCACCCCCAGGAGTACAGAGACACTAACTTGAATACAAAAGGCAGCAATAAAATGCAAAGGAAAAAAGGAGGCTCAGAAACTTCAAGGCTGCTGTGAAACCCAAATCCATATTATGGATTAAGAACATAAAATAACCACAATAAAAATCGATTGTTAATATATAGTGCATCCAATTAATATTTTCCAATCATATCCAGTGCTCCTATATGTCTTCTCTTCCCTGGTTCTCTTTCTTTTTTTTTTTTTCTTTCCTTTCCTTTTCTTTTTCTTTTTTTCTTTTCTTCCTCCTTCTCTTTCTTTCCTTCTTTCTTTCTTCCTCCCTCCCTCTCTTTCTTTCTTCTGCCCTTCTGCCCCACCCTGCTATCTATCTCTCTAAAATAAATAAAATTTTTTGTTTTTTTTAAATGCCCTTAAGCGATTAAGCAAATATCTAGACAGTAGACATTTGGTTTCCTCAGATTCCTTCTTCCTTTCCCTCCCCCTCTGCCCCTCCCTGCTCTCTCTCTTTCTTTCTCTCTCTCAAATAAATAAAATATTTTTTTAAAAATATTTAAAAATATTTTAAAAATATTTTTAAAAAAATTTGGATATTTGGTTTCCAAATAGTTTCATGGGATTATTAACAATGTAGAATAGGCATCTCATCTCCTTCTTTGAACTCTATTCTAACATTTGCCCTTTAGCCAGGTTGGGTGGTTTGCTAACTGAGGTCTAAGCATCTTGCAGGCTTTCTCGGGGACATTTTGTCACTCTTCAGGCACATCCTCTCCACTTCAATGTACATACAGATACCATGTGTTTTTTAAGTCTAGCTCATACTCCATCTCTACCATGAAATCATTCTTCTGCATTCCTGGTAGAAGTTGGCTGTCACTTGTCACAACTGTTATAGCTGTTGAATCCATACAACTCCTCTGGACTATGCCCCCAAGGAAAGACCGGGAAATACATGGGCAAAAGGGACACGAGAATCCCAGAAAAGTGCTGTAATGGTTGTTCTGTGCATCCTAAGGAAAGAGTTGGGAGAGGTGGCCAGGTGGATAGATTTCCTCATTTTCATGGAGAATGTGTGGTTCTGGAGAGACCCAGGCTAAATGGCTAGGCTGAACAAAAATGGACATGGTAGCCGTAAACAGCAGTGAAGCTGGAGTATCACTTATAAGGAACTATGGCAATGGTTAGTTGATCAGGGTGTCTCTACAGCCACTGGGGTCCTAACTGATGCATAGAAACCTCCTACATATACAAAAACAAACTCCAGCTTTCAGGAATGAAGGCCTGATTGGAATCACTATAATTCGAAGTCATTGCCTCTTGATCAATTTCAAACCCTAAATCCATTCGTGGTTTAGTATCTCTCTCTTGGATGAAGGGTAGGGTAGGTACACTTGAGGGATGACTCCACCATAATACCACAAATGTAGTATAAATCCATTTCCTAGACCCAAAGACTTGTAGCTATATGTAATCCACTGGAACTTATGGGAAGCTGACTTATGGGGATCGGGTGATGGAGGTTTGGCCCAAATCCATCATAAAGGTTGGCTCTAGTTCTCCCATATAAATGTGGAATGTACATTCCTAGGTTTTAGTAAAAAACAAAAACAAACAAAAACAAACAAACAAACAAACCTCCCCCCCCACACACAAAATCTCACTTTGGCTCCGTGACCCATGGGATGAAGGTCCATTAAGGTAAAAGAAGTCAAGCCTCTTAAAACACATTCACCAATATTGATTAAAATCAATACTATATGCCTTAGGATATTTATGATTTAGTGCTACAATCATATACATGGATGCAGGCATGGAAATTTCTCTAACATTGATTTTTACTGGTTGCTTGACCAGAGCTGATAACAGATGGGGCTTGTATAAGAACAGGTAATGAGGGGTGCCTGGGTGGCTCAGTGGGTTAAAGCCTTTGCCTTCAGCTCAGGTCATGATCTCAGGGTCCTAGGATTGAGTCCTGCATGGGTCTCTCTGCTCAGCAGGGAGCCTTCTTTCCCCTCTCTCTCTGCCTACCTCTGCCTCCTTGTGATCTCTCTCTCCATCAAGTAAATAAATAAAATCTTTTTTAAAAATTAAAAAATTAAAAAAAAGAACAGATAATGACCAAATTTCAGTCCTGATTCAAGATATAGTCCCTTTATGGGAGAAAATAAACCCTGACTGAGAGCTATTATTCTGACAATTTGTTTTTATCTATCCCATTAAACATAGAACATCAGAAACAATTATCTCTTACCTGGAAGGAACAGTTATACACCTCTACTGTATTAACTCAGATTTAAGCCAATTCTCCATCTTTGTATCATAATTAAATCTTTCAGCATCGTGATCATCTCATCCTTCTGCAAATGTCATACTGATCCATTTATTGATGGAATCAAGATAATAGGACTTGAGCATGAAGTACAAGAACCTTGTGGTAAGAAACCTAAGTGACTGAGCTAACATAGACATAAACCTCCTGAAAATGTACTCCAGTATTTGAAGGTCTAATGATCTGGAACATACGATAATTTGTTGTACAATGTAGTCACCACTTTGAGAAAGAGGCACAGTGCCTGATAAACCTCCGAATTTTAGAGGCAATTCATGCTGCATTAGGTATGCTGGCTGCCCCCATAAATGGAATAATCCATAATGTCTGTCAGCTTTGAATGAGGCCCAGCGAAAGACCCTCCTTTGGTTCTTCAGTTCTTCTAGTCTTTAGTTCAATCATTTAGAACACTCAACCCAACAGATTCAGTGTGCTGTATGGAGTCTTTGGTGTTTTGGAGCAAAGCCACCCTCTCTGTGGAAGATAATCATTTCCTTCTAGAGGGAGAATTCTTGGGTTTGCAGTTGGATCCTGGTCGAGATTGATTACCTGGCCATCTATACCAGGAGATGTGTGTCTATGTCTTCTCTTCTTCTGTCTCTTTAAGGACACTTGTTATAGGATTTAAGTCCCATCTGGGTAATCTGAGTGATCTCATTTTAAGATTCTTAATTACATCTGCAAAGACCCTTTTAACAAGCAAGGTCACATTCCACAGGTTCAAGTGGTTGAGAAATAGGCATATCTTGGGGTGCTTGGGTGGCTCAGTCAGTTAAGCATCCAACTTTTGACTTCTCAGCTCAGGTCTTGAGCTCAGGGCCGTTGAATCAACCCCTGCATTGGGCTCCATTCTGAGCATAGAACCTATTAAAAAAAAATATAGATCTTTTTCAGGGAGCTACCATTCAACCCACTACATTCACCCATTATTTTTATATCAGTAGTTCACTCCACTTTGTTGCTGACTGGTATTCCAGTCAATAGATATATCACTCTCTGTTTTTTCCATTTGTCTTTTGAAGGAAATTTAAATTGTTTCCAATGTATGGCTATTGGAGAAAAAATACTGCTCTAAACATTTGTGTGCAAGTCTTCGTGTGGACCCATGTTCTCACGTCTCTTGTGTAAATGCTTCAGAGAAGATACTGTCTGCAGATCTTCCGAGCTTTCTCTCTTTGAAATACCTCTTCTGCAAATTCTCCATACCTTGTCCTGTAATCTCATCTGTGTCTTTTCAACTCTTGGAGAGTGCTAGTATCTTGTCTCCATAATGCACACTGAAGATTTCGTCTACATACTCTGTGGATCAGTCATAGGGCTCACGTGTTTATTTCTCAGCTCTTAGGGGTCACTGTCTTATTCTACCTGTTATCCAATGACTGAACACTCCTATTCCATATAGTCCATCTGGTTTAGGTTTTTTAACACAGGAGACTAAACTGGTACCTGTTACTTCCTAAAGTCTGGAAAAAAACCGCTTTACCCTTACCCTGTATTTTAATTCTTTTTTTAAATTAAAGACTTTATTTATTTGAGAGAGAGAGAGAGAGAGAAAGAGAGAGAGAGCATGCATGAGAGGGAAGAAGGTCAGATGGAGAAGCAGACTCTCTCTGGAGCTGGGAGCCTGAATGCAGGACTCGATCCCGGGACTCTGGGATCATGACCTGAGCCGAAGGCAGTCGCTCAACCAACTGAGCCACCCAGGCGCCCTATTTTATTCTTTTGATTTAGAAGGTTATTTTTCCCATGGAACCTAAGAAACAAAGCAGATGAACATAGGGGAAGAGGGAGAAAAAGAGAGGGGGGCAAACCATAAGAGACTCAACTCTAGAGAACAAACTGAGGGTTGATAGAGGGGAGGTAGATGGGGAATGGGCTAGATGGGGATATTAACCATGGGTATCAAGGAGGCCACTTGTTGTGATGAGCACCGGGTGTTATATGTAAGTGATGTATCACTAAATTCTACTCCTGAAACAAAACATAAAAACAAAAAACAAAACAAAACAAAATAAAACCAAAAAAAAAGGTTATTTTCCTTAATGGATAAGGCATGCAAAATTAGATTTAAACATTTTCAGGCTCCAAACATTTGCCATAGCCTTTAGAAATGGTATTCTTCCCTAGATGACCTTCTTGCCACAAACTTATTCAACATTACTACTATGCAAGGAAAAGCTCAGCTCATTCTAGGATTTTGCCTTCCTGACTGTTTTTATAGGTTTCTACACCCTATGGGGTGTGTGTGTGTGTGTGTGTGTGTGTGTGTGTGTGTACACATGCTTGGGTGTATTTGTGTGTGCATACATGAGTATGTGTACTGTTTTTATTGTAGGTTTTAAAGGGAAAAGAGATTTATACTTCACGGGGGCATCTTTTTACTGAATTTTCTTTGTTGAATTATTAGTAATTTTCTCACTAATGTGAAATACAGAGTAAGATTTCATTTGAAAACCTTTCAAACAAAACAGCATGTTCACTGTATTACAGCTCATTATTTGGTTTGATTATATACATTAGCAAATTTCCTGGGAAAAAGACCCAAGGCCTCACTAAAATTGGCTCTTATTGTTTCTGAAGATAATTTCTAATGTAATATCTTTGGAATATTCTTGTGAGACATTAAAAATGAACATTCTCCCGGGAAATCTAAAATCAATTCGTATTTTCCATACTCCAAACAGTAGTAGTTTAAATAAGATTACTTGAATGTATTTATGGAATCTGAAAGAAAAAAAGCACCAAATCAAATCTTTGAGGTGTGATAAATTATTGATTAAACTATGGATATGTGTCTGTATGTTTGAGCATACACATATATTTTAGTAGATATATATACATTCCTATATATAGGTTGGTAGATACTTATAGAGATAAATAATATGTGACATAAATCAATATAAATATTTAAAAGAGATAAATAATATGTGACATAAATCAATATAAATATTTAAAAGAAATACCTTATAACATTTATAATGACAGTTACATAAAACACATTATTTATATAGGCAAATCTTTTTTTTTTTTCAAGATTTTATTTATTTATTTGTGAGAGAGAGCACGTGAGCAGGAGTATGAGAGGGGAGAAGGTCAGGGTGAGAAACAGACTCCCCGCAGAGTTGGGAGCCTGATGTGGGACTTGATTCCCGGAGTTTGGGATTGTGACCTGAGCCAAAGGCAGTTGCTTAACCACCTGAGCCACCCAGGCCCTCTCTATATACACAAATCCAAAAATACATATAATTAATCTAAATGATTATCTATTAGCATATTAAAAATAAAGATTACAGTTCTTTTATACTCTGCAAGTTTGCTCATTGATATGTTTTATTAAACAATTAGAAGAATGGAGATAACCAAAATAAATTCCTCCCAAAACACTTGCTTGAAACTTGTTTACTGTTATATTTATTTATTTATTTTTAAGATTTTATTTATTTATTTGACAGAGAGAGAGAGAGAGAGCCAGAGAATACAAGCAGGGAGAGTGAGAGAGGGAGAAGCAGGCTCCTGGCTGACCGGAGAGTCCGATGCAGGAACCCTGGGATCATGACTTGAGCCAAAAGCAGAGGCTTAACCGATTGGGCCACCCAGGTGCCCCTACTGTTTTATTTTTAAAAAATAAAGCTCAGAAAGTCCTATGTGCTGACAACTGAAACTGCTCACATTGTATAGAACACATGACTCAGTCTGACCAAATGAAAATATCACTTGTGAACACTAAACTGAGACCTAACTTTTTTAGTAACATTCTATGTACTATTCTGTATGCCACTCATCAAAAATCTTTGGAAGAGATCTCTTACTGCTTAGAATTTGCTAATCTGTCTAATATTTTGGAAACATTTTAATTGTAAATTTAGTCTTATTAAATAAACTCATTCCCAGTTTTAGCATATCCTTTTCTTAGTTTTAGGTGTTTTTCTTCCACGAACATTATGCATATTTACTGCATATTTCCAAGTGATTAGATATTTCTCTTTGATATCTAGATATAGATAAATAATTCAATTCTGGGTTCCTGGGTGGCTCAGTTGGTTAAGCAACTGCCTTTGGCTCCGGTCATGATCCCAGAGTCCCAGGATCAAGTCCCACTTCGGGTTCACAGCTCTTCGAGGAGCCTGCTTCTCCCTCTGACCTTCTCCCCTCTCATGCTCTTGCTCTCAGTCTCTCTCTCTCTCTCCCAAATAAATAAAATTAAAAAAAAAAAAATTCATTGCTTTCCTTAACCACCTTTCTGCTGATTGTTGGATGAAATTCTTACTTTTCAGTTTTGTACTTCCAAATTAATCAATGTCACCTGTTAGATAAAATAGTACACCCGTGTGTCTAACACTGTGTGACTTTAGAGACATTTGTGCACGAACAAGAAAAATAAATTTCAGTCTCCACACATTGGATGCCTGAGCAGATGTAGGTCTGAGATTGTTGTGAAGAAATAACAAGTAATGAAACAGCTGACTGGCCTTCTACTGGGTTAATGACACCCGCTCCCGTGGCTGCTGGATGTCTGCAGGGTGAAGAGTAAAAAGCTCTCAGTGCTGAGCGTGGCATGTACAACCCTCCTTGGGGTATCCCATACTTGTTTCTCCCGCTCACAGCCAGGTTTCTCCTGCTCTGCATTCATCACTCTAGCTGGATTCAAATACTTCAGGTTTCTGGAACATTCTATATGTCTACCCCTCTGCTGAAAAAGCTCTCCCAAACCTTGAGTCCTCCTCATTTCCCTTCATTTGGCTTGCTCACCCTGGGTGAGAGCAGTTCCCTAATAGAGCGTTTTGTATAGGATTAATTCATTCTGGCTTTTCCTGGCTAAGTTCCCAAATTTCAGTGTAGAAACACGGTTCACACTTGGCATGTGAAAGAATGGGCCCAGCAGCTGGAATATTTGTCTCCCTTGCCCTTCATCTAAATCTTCAGAGGACTGTCATCTCCAGGCCTGGCATCTCTTTCAGCACCTTCATCGGGAAAGAACAGACAGAAACAATGAAAAAATATGTTTCAGTAAGAAGTACATATGCTAAAATCTAGAATCTGAGTGACCTCATTTCTAATGTTCGGAAAGTTTTTTAAATCATTGAGCTAACGATTTCTACCTCTAATAAAGCTCAAATTCCCACTTGAAATTCTCATTAGAATTTTACATCCTCAGTCCTTTCTGATATGTTAGGGCTAGCTAATGATCTGTACACTTAAACGTATGTATCTGTGTCTATTTGTTCATGGTCCCAGGCAGGGCTCGGAAACAGCACATTATACAGGCAGCCCTATCCAATGGTTTCCAGCCAACTCCCGCAAATGGAAGGGGACTTCCTGGCCCCTCTCACAAATCCCTCCTTCACCATGCAAACCCCCAAATGGGAAGTGCTGTCCTTAAGGGCAATTGAAAACTCTGTGCTCTTTATCTCAAATTATGGTTGACGATGCCTCTTACCATTCTTCTCTATTTTTCCTTATTTCTCTTTCAAAGTACGACTGCCTAGGTCAGTTCACAGGAGGACGTTAAATCCCCACACTTTCACAAGCACCTGTGGGATCACTGCTCCTCCACAAGCAGAGTTGAGGGATCCTTTCCCCGAGCTATGCAGGAGCACCATCTTTAAATCAAGCAGCCTCAACCTTCCTCCTTCCCTTCCTCCTTTCCTCTCTCCTTCCCTTCTGTTAAGATGTCTGCACAGGATGTGCCTCTTGACTTGGTCCTGTTGTTGCTCAAATTCAGTGTCACAGATTTAGTTTCCTACTCTTCTAGTCCAGAGCCCAGGGCATGCCTTAGAGGCCTTGCCCATCTTGGTGCTAGAAAGGGCCCGGTGCTCAGGCATGAGAGGGATGTCCTGACAGCCCGGAAAAGTGCACGGTATGGTATGGAATGGGGCAAGAAGAGCATGGCTTCCAGAATGGAATTTCTCTAGAACCTGATCTCTGAGGTGAAAGGATAGGCTTTAAACTCCCAGAATGCAGAGAACCCCCTAGGAGAGGATGTGGAAACAATCTGTTAAAGAGGTCATGGGTTCTTTTATTATTCAGAAGTTTTCTAAACTGTTCTTTTTAGGCTTGGCTTTTCAATTCATAATCAGTCCCCTCAAATAGATGGTGGATGCACTTGGAGACTAATTTGAAATTTTAACTTTTATTTATTTTTCTCTTCCTGATTTTCCCCTTAGTTTCTCATCCACTCAGAAGCACACATGTTTCACCGAGCTCATGTGTTGCACTGACAGGCCAAGCCTGGCAAGATGGAAAACCGAAACAACACATCCAGGCTTTGCAGCATTGGTATCTCAAAATATACACATGGTGAGGCACCAATTTTTGCTGTTGCTTGTTTGGCCGTTTTTCTAGAAAATCTGAATAGGTTAGCAAAGGAGCCACACAAAATCTCTATCATTCCCTGAAAGGGAAATCTTTCATATATAGGCCTTGTGCTTTCTGATGATCTTCCCTGGCTTCAAGTGCTACTAGAAGTAGCTACTTCTAGTCTATCAGGTCTTACCTCAGAAGCCACCACCTCCAGGAAGCCCTTTGAAATCCCCTACCTCTGGATTAGGTGACTTTTCTGTATAGTCTGGCAACATCTAGTTATTTGCCCATCAGGGTTCTTATTAAACTGCATTCCAGGTTCAATTTGATTGTCAGTCTTCCCATGAGGTCTTAAGTTGCTTGGGCATATTTTTTGCTTTTCACCCTTGTGTTTTTTATCAATAAAACATATTCATGCTCAACATGTATTTGATGAATTAAAACAAATATTATGCATTTGATAAAAAGTCTCTTTCTTTTCCCTCCATTTTTATTTAGTATTAAAGATGTGGAAATGAAAGTTCCTATCCATTGATGTTTAAACAGACAAATGATAAGTCTATTCAACTTCAAAACGCATCACGAAATATAATGAAGCCAAAATATTCACATCTAATGACTGAAGTAGATGACTCATCTGATGATTTAGAAAAAATACCTGAGAATAATAGACAAAATCCAAAGACAAAACATGAATGTTTCGGTCTCGTAATGTGTGTCTGTGTGTGAGATAAAGCTATACACAAAAAAGCACTTATAAGAAAGCTTTTATTTTCCTGACATAAATTTCAACTTCATTTGCTATAAATCCAACATGTAAAAGATGTCTATTGGAAAAAACAATTTCTGATTATATGATCATATCATATAATATGATAATTATATATATTGTTGCTAACAAACATCTTGATACCTGTCCTCCCAGATATTCAGAAGAGCATAAATATAAAATATTAATAACTCTGCAGTTAAAAGACTACAAAACAAAAATCATTTTTAATGTTAAAGAGTTGCTATTCATATATTTTGTTAGTAAGAATTTGTTTGAAATAATTATTCCAATGAATTATTCAATAAAGACAAAAATATAGGAGTTTTTAAGGATCTATGATTTAAAAATAAAGGATATTAGTTTAACCAGACTTAATTATTTCATTAAATATTTAAAGCAAAATATATCTTAAATTATATTTGGATTTAAAATAGTTCTGTTTTTAAAAGTCTGTAACCATTTTTTTATTTTTATTTTTATTTATTTATTTAATTTTTTTTAAAGATTTTTTTATTTATTCATTTAACAGAGAGAGAACACAAGCAGGCAGAGAGGCAGGCAGAAGCAGAGAGAGGAGCAGGCTCCCCGCGGAGCAAGGAGCCCGATGCGGGACTCAGTCCCAAGACACCGGGATCATGACCTGAGCCAAAGACAGTTGCCCAACCAACTGCGCCACCCAGGCGTCCCCTGTAACCATTTTATAGGAGAAAAAAACCCCAAATATATTTGTTTTCATGTATGTGATATCTTGCTATTTTTTGTTTTGTTTATCTTGAAAATAAATTACCAAATTCTGCAGACTGAATTAAAATTTGTCTTTATGAATTTGTAAATTTGTAAATATGTCTTTACAAACATAATTAGTATTATACAGATACAATAAATATGATTGTTTAAAATTATTATATATATTCATTTAAAATAACGGCGACATATAATTTTCAAACTTTATCAACATTTTTGCAAGATATTACTCCACATTTACCAGTGATAGTTTAGCATAACTTAATGATAATACATGGACATATTTACCCAAACTCAAATTTTCCATATAGCTGTGTAGTAAACACATAGTTTAGCGATTGCTGTCATTGTATTATTTTTGAATAGAAAGGCTAAGGCAAAAATATGCAGCTATTAAACATAAAACTTTATTTATTTTTGTTATATGTCAGAACTTTCCCTCATTTATATCTCAAGGCAAGGTCAACACCATAATGATTTTTAAAGTGATTTTTAACATTAAGATTCAATAAAACTCTATCATACCCACACAAACACAAGTATTTAAAAAAAAGAGAGAGGAAAAATCACTTCAGCCAGGAAAAGAATGACTTTACTAGATATAAAAAATATATAACATCTGATTTCTGTTAATTTTATCATTTTTAATTATTTTCGAGACCTAAATACCATGTTCAGCGATAAAAGTTAGGAAGGAAAAGTAAGCAGGTTAATTGTGCCACATTAATTATTAAAAACATGCTCATTTAAAACTGTTAGTGGCATAAATGTAGAAAGTAGATTACCATGGTCAAAGAACCCCACATGAAATGATTTTTCTCAAAATGATTTTGCTTCTATGTAAAATACTTTCCAGATAACTATGTGCTTAGTCATTTTTTTTTTTAAAGCAAAATGATGCTGACACAGACACAGGTCAGCGCATCCTGTGTCTAACAGGTACAGTTGATAGGGAAGTTCTAATAGTATATTTATATTCAACTTTTATTTCAGAATTTGTTCCATCTTTGAAAAATGACATTATTGCATAGCTTTTCTTTATCTTTTATGAGCAACTCAATATTGCTGATGGGGTGTATCCTTTGAACCCCTTTGTAATCCATTCCTCTAGATTGCTTCAAGGGCTAAGTTATATCACTCTGACATGACACTCTCCTAATTGTGTGACACGTATTCAGTATAGTAGAAAGTGCACTCTTTAACTACAATGCTTCTCCTGGACATACATCCTAAGATTAAATTGTTAATACCAAGCCCACGATGTGGTCAACAAACGTCAGAGGCCACGTGGTAGATAAGACCTTGCATGGTAGGTAGGTAGACCTTGCATGGTCTACACCAGCCCCAGGTGACAGGAGATATGATTTCGTGGTGCCTGATTTATAGTCATGATGATGATCTCTGAAGAGATCTCTGAAGGGGGTATTTTGACAAAAACCCTTGGCTCGATTCCTTCTCCATACGCACTTCTGAATTCAGGGATGTCATTTATTTGGGTCAGATATAGTGAGTGGCAAACGCCAAGAGTAGGATGGAGTAATGGCTTCTATGACTTAAGGCATTAAGCGCAAAGGGAAATTCAACCATCTTTATGTCAAGCAGACTCATAAAAATCCCATGATATTTAAGCCTATCAGCACCTACTCCATTCTCTGCCCCTTCGAGCACATCAGCCTCCCAATGGGTAAAAATTCCATAGCCTGCATTTCCCTGTTGTGACAGACTCGGTATCCAAACACTAGTCATGGTCCATCTTACTAATTTATAATTCTTCTCCTCATTTCTGCTGGTCTCTGTTTATTTCTAAATTTAAGGATTATAAAATCACTTAATCTATCAGTTTATTCTTATTTGTGGAATGGTAGTCATGCCGCTGTACTCTCCAAGCAGCTGTAGACATGCACAGGATATTATTAGGTATCAAATCAGAAAATGTGTTTTCTAAACTGTATTTGTGAACCACACTGTATTCTCAAGTAATGAAATAGTATGAGATTTTGCTCATGGAGATGACTGATGAGAAGCAAACATTACACACCTTGTGTGTGTGTGTGTGTGTGTGTGAGAGAGAGAGAGAGAGAGAGAGAGGGAGAGAGGGAGACATGCTGAGATAAAAGAGGACTGAGCCCCACTTTCAGGAGGCACTACTGAAGCACTTGCTCTCCAAGTTCATGGCCTCATTATCTGTCCCTTCCTCTCTCTATCTCTAACCTCTCCTTGCTCCAGTTATCTCGCACACCTCTGCCACAGTGCCCTTTCTAAAATGCAAATTCGATCTTGTTTCTCTGCTGCTCAAGGTCTTTCAGGATAAAACAACACTTTCTCAGCGGGTTTCCAACTGAACGTTAGCCATCTCTGGTTTATAAGCTCCTCTCTGGTCAGACCGGGCTCGCTGTGCTTTCTAGAACACTGCTAATCTCCAGCATTTGCCCATGCTATTGCTCTGCCTGAACCTTGTCTGCACTGTTGATCACTTCATCCTTGGTGCAAGCATGGGGTTTGCTTCTGTGAATTGCAATGATTTGTATCCTGTCCTCATCTGTCCCTCCCATTAGAGGATATGCTTCTTGGATGAAAGCCCTCTGTATTTAGACTTCTATCCTCAGGGTCTAGGGCATAGTAAGCGATCTTTAATTTTTTTAAATGACTGATTTAAATGCTTGCAAATGTTTTCTGGATAAATAAAATAAACTGTCTAATATAGGTCACTAGACAAAAACATCTCAGAAAAAATATTTTCAGAAAACATATACCAACTGTTGCTGGGCATGGTCTAATCTCTACGAACAGCTTTTTCAACAGCTGATTTTTATTTTGATCTTGAAAATGTTCTCTTTGCCATCTTTGAGTTAAGGGACTGGAGCTCCCAGAATGAACTTCCTTTTAGAAGGCTAATTAATAGAGGAAAATGCTACAGTATTCCTCTTTGCCCATTTTTGTTTTTCACGAGTGGGCTAATATTTCTTAAGTAAATAATATGTTTGGTTCTGGGGATGTGGAAATGTCTTCACAACCTCACTTAGCAACAGGCACATGCGAGGTCATCATTGCTTAACAAAGGAATGAAGGAACAGGCAGAATCCGAGGATGGAGGTAGATTTACTCCTGAGCAGGAAGAAATAAGGACATGAACACCTCCTGCCATTTTCTCCTTCACCAATGCTATAGAAATTGAGGCTGGTCTGGAAATGAGGTGAGAGGCATCAAGGAGGTGAGATGTCAGGAAGAACAATAGAGCTGGAGGGGAGTGGATCACAGTGTCTCACAGAGAGTTCTCTTGAAGGACAGGAGCTCTATGGCCAAGTCCAGGCCATGTGTAACAAGATAATAATTTGAGGACTTTTTATTCTTGTGGTAGAGAAACTTACAAAAGAATCTTTCAAGTTACCCCCTGACACACACAAAGGTCACCTCCAAGGTGGATAATCTCATAGCATTAAGAACATCACAGTTTTAGTCTAAAGCAATGGCAGAAAAAAAATGGGACAGGGCGGCCAATCCATTTAGAAGCTTGGGGCAATAAGGGGTTTTTAAGATTCAAAAGTTTGGTCTTATAAGCAGTTCTTTGGTAGTCTTAAAGGACAGACTCCCCTGGAGCTGCTAAGCTTTATATGAAATAAAGACAGAAAAGTAATCCCAGGGAAAAGATGTTACCTGACAGGTTAGAAGAAGTCAAGACAGAAGACGCAAGGATTACGCAGAGCCCCTTTAAAGAACAAGGGTTTCACCCTCTAGTTTCTTCTTTGGTTTATCTAACCCACAAAAAAATGAAAAGACGTCTGCTTCTCCCTTGTACCTTGAGTAAATCATCTTCCCTCTAAATATCAGTAAAATCCCAGCACGAAACAAATGAATTTGAATTTAAAATAACACCGTGAACCAGCACGAGGTCAGCTGCTGACACGATGGTGTAGGGGTGCTGACGCTGAACTTGCTGATAATGCTGTCACCTGGTGTATGTGTTGACATTGAGACTGATGAGAGGGCAGGCTTGGATATATCAAAGAAGCTGGCAATAATAAAAAGTAACAGGAGCACATAAGAGAGTAGAGGAAAAGCTACAAACACCACCACTATGCAGTCACGTAGGGCATAGGCTTCTTCCATTTTGACCCAGTAGAGTTATTGAATGCTGATACAAGGCACACATGCACATAGAGATGAGGAACAAATTGGAGATGGCAAGAAGTTCACCTTGCTCACCTCTAAAACTCCAACAAAAGGAATTAAAAGGCTGGGGCTCACGACTTATTAAAGATACTATATTGTAAAGGATTGGCCTTAGTCACTAAGGGACTTGCCTGAAAACCGTGCCTAGTAGCAGGGTCGTAGGGCTCAGGAAGAGGGGAAATGTGCAGTGATCTTAGATTATAAATACAGGCTTTTGCATATTAATGGATATTGATTATTTTCCGCGTGGAAAATTCTCAACAACTCAAAAATCTTATTTAGAACTTAAAATATATAGGAAAGAGGTTTTGGATGAGGTTTACTTTCCAACTTTTTTTAATGAGAGTAGAAGGAAAGCAGATGCCTAAAATATTTAAGAGGACAAATTGTTTTCAAATATCCTAATACCCTATATAGTCATTCTCATTAAAAAAAAAAAGTGTATGCTAATTGCAAATAACTTTTAGCCATTTATTACTGAACATGCTATAACAATCTCTTTGGGAAAAGGAAATGGTGCCTTATTTTGAGATGGTATAAAGTCCTGAAAATGCTATTGCTTTAATTCAATTTTACATTAGAACCCTTAATTGGCATAGACAGGTTTCTCCTAATTGGTTTAAGATGCTGTGATTTTCCTGTTTACTTAAGAAATAGTTCATAGATTTTATAATTTTTTCCTAGAATTTTTGCAAGCCTGTACGTAGGAGGAGCTCTATTAGAATATTAAGACTATCAAGGACTCAATGGTATGTTTTTTTTCTCTTTCTCTGTAAAGAAAAATGAAAAGAGACTCCAATAAATATAGAGCTTGTGTTTGATGCTTTAAAATAACCAGGGGTTATGGGGCGCCTGGGTGGCTCAGTGGGTTAAAGCGTCTGCCTTCGGCTCAGGTCATGATCTCAGGGTCCTGGGATTGAGCCCCACATCGGGCTCTGCTCAGCAGGGAGCCTGCTTCCCCCTCTTTCTCTGCCTGCCTCTCTGCCTACTTGTGATTTCTCTCTCTCTGTCAAATAAATAAATAAAATCTTTAAAAAATAAATAAATAAAATAACCGGGGGTTACGAAGGATGTTCACTGTTTGTCTGATAAAGGTAGATCTTCCCAAGGTATGTGAGTTGGTATTGTCAAGGATGTCGGAATCCCCAGCAAAATGTTTGCATTCAAATATTTCACCTGGTTATAGAGAATCTTTATTGTTGCTTCCATGAGGAAAAAGTGCATCAAAGTTATAACTGTAACAACAACAGCAAAAACTCTTTAATTGACAATTTCTCTTGTGTCAGTTCTCTCTTTTCCATTTGTATGTTACATGAAATAGCCTTTCGTGACTAGACTATTAAAATGACTGAATTGGCCTTTTGTGCCCCATTCCTAAATGATCTTCAACCCTCGCCTTCTTCCCATCATTGCCCTGCTCAGAAGCTGTCCAAGGACTTAGAGAGCAAGCCCACTTAGAGAGCAAGCCCTGGGTGAATTGGGCCCTCTTCCTTTTGTGCCTATTGCCCCCAACATAGTTCACTCAGTATTGCTCACTGTCCTTGACACGATGCTCGAACTATATGAGACACATGAGATCTCACATTATCTCAGATTATATCTACAGCTTTGTTGGGAAAAGGATAAAGAGAGCTAAGAAACATCTTCAGTTACAAGAAGAAAACTCTGTGTGTGTGTGTGTGTGTGTGTGTGTGTGTTTGTGTGTGATATGATTTTGTTCATTGAAAAGTTTCTGGAGAAAAATGGTAAAATATGCATTCATAATCATTCAAAATTCTCATCTTTAATATGTTTATGTTTTGTACTTTCTTGGGGCTGATGAGGGACATACTCAAAGAAAGCTAACTAGTAAGATGAACTGATGTTTCTTTTGTCTAAATTATAATAATAGGTACTCCCTGAAGTTCATCAACTGCATCATTCTTTGGTAACAGGAACTGAATATCTTGATTTCTCATCTGGTCATTAATAATACATATGTCCACCATTGTGTATTAGCCCCCACATGGCCAGATTGCATATGGCTGGGCTGCAGAGAAAGTTCACAGGATGGGAGCTAGCTACAGACAGCAGGGGGGCCAAGAGAAGGGAGGCACTGAGAAAGAACATCTGGGCCTAATATCACAAAACAGGATGGCATATTCTTACGAGTTACATTAGCCTATCTTATTTCTCATCCCTGCTACTACTACTTCGTTAAAAAAAGAAAAAAAAAAAAAAGACAAGTTATTCATTCAATCGATCAGATTTTTCCTTGAAGAAGGATTCTAACTCTTGAATTTAGGTTATTGGGAGGTAGGTACCTGAATATAAGATCATTTAAAGCTATTAATTTCCTACATTGAAAGAAATTCTGAAAATATCCACATTCTTTAATCTTCTCTACAACCAACTGTCCTCCAACTGCACTGAATATATCAAAGGACTTAGCTTCTTTCTCCTTTTGACCCAGGACCTCTCTCCTTTAAAAAAATCTTGCTAATCATTGACCTCAATGAAGGATGTTGTCAACTTTAAACTCATTCTAGATGTTTTGAAAAAAAGATCATTTGAAGATCCGTGCAATGTAAATTCTTTTTAATTCTCTGTCACTCGGTTGTTAGGGGACAAGAACAAAAACAACAAATTTTTTTAAAAAATCTAGAGTTATGGAAGGGACGAAAAAAAAAAGGGGGGGGGTGATAGATACAGCAGGGAGAACGGTGGGAATTTTTAACTAAGCAGAAAGCAGCCCCAAACGTGTATTCCTGGGAGTGGACTCTTTAATGGAATTTTAAGTATTTTTTTTTTTAAACAAATACCCTACGTATAAGGAATTAAGTAACCAAAGAGAGAATTTAGACCTAAGCAGACATAACAAGCTGCAGTGAATTCATCAGAACTTTCACATAAGCCTTTGTGGGCAGTTGGCCAGGCCCCGCGCATTATCTGCGGGACTCACTGAGTCACTGCCGCTAATGGAATTTAGCCCCCTGTTTGTTGTTGCCATGGCGATGCGCTATTCGGAGGCATGTCATGTTCACAGATCAGTAGCAGCAGCACCGTTGCACACACACAAGTGCTCTCAGCTTTTGACCATCAACAGGAATTCACTCCGCAGTCAGTCTGTCAGGAAGGAAGTCGCTACCGTGAAGGAGCACCCGAGCTGGGACGACCAGCCCTTCCTTCTTCCTTTGTCACCCCGGCGCTATTATCATTAAAATAACCTTGAATTTTCATGAATTCACTCATTCACAAACACTGTCAAAGAAGGTGCAAGAGTTCAAGAGAACCCAGAGGGTCAAAGAGAGGACTAGTTTTAAATCTGTGCCTATTGAACCTGGAAATGACATCGTCTGTTAGATATAATCTTATTCTTACCATAGCAAATCAAATCGTGCTGAGTGGCACCAACGTCCAAGGCGATTCAGCCCCATGAAAGGTGACTGGGAGCAAAGGGGTCATATCCTTTGTGGCACTGCTCTGAGAAATAGACACAGACATGTGTGGGAATATTCTACAAAGAATAGATTTCCCCCCAAAGTGAAAAGCAAATCCTGCCAGCAATCTATAAAGGGAGTGGGTATTCTCTGCTATAGATATATTCAGATTTCAAACCAAAGGTATAATTACGAGGCTTTTAAGATCTAAGATGTTAGAACAAGTCATAGGTATTATGCAAGATGGTCTCATTTGTATATAAGAAGTGATAAAGGGTAAGTACGGAAAGATGCATTTTGAGAAAGGTATTTTTCCCAGTTCGAAATATGCTTTTTATTAAATTAGGGATCATTTTCACCAAGCGTGAAATATGCGAGTGAATTAGGCACATTGAAAAACACTTCCGTAAATGTTTATCTGTGTTGTCCCATCCAGAGTGTGGGGTTAATTATGGCAATCGAGCCTCATATTTCCTCGGGATCCTCTTTTATGTGGGGGCCATGCTGCTGGTCCAGAACGTGGGCATCTGGAGACAGAAATAACACTGCACCATGCTGCTTGGGGAATCGCAGCAGAACTTGGTTCTAGGGGCAGAAACATGAAATCAGAACCAAGACTTCCTGAATTAGGAAATCAGTCCTGCTGGTTACTCTGTGTGTATGTATGTGTGTGTGTGGGGGGGAGTGGAGTGGAGAGAATGGGGAAGGGAGTGCATTGTGCAGGACAGGGAGAAAGGGAGTAGGGAGAAAGGACTTCTTAATCATGTTTGTTTCTCTCCTGGTCCAGCAGTTCAAGGGCGGTATTTTGCGGAATTTGATCAGAATTCAAGGTTGCACGACCCTGTTTTCCTGCAGGTCCCTGAATTGAGGTTAATCAGAGAGCAAGCCTGCGGGGAGGCAGCCCGTAACACTCACGCTGTGTTTAAGAATGATATGGCAAAGTTTTGTCCTCTGCCTATCTGAGCCATGTGCCCCAAGAAAGGGATGCTTATTGAAAAAAATGGACCGTAGAGTCATCCCATTATGGCTATGATTATGTGAGCTTCAAGGAAATGATACTGAGTACCTCAGTCGGAGCATAAATATTTAACCTTAATATTAACAAAACCATAGACAATTAAAAATGGCTTGGCAGACTTCTTTCTTCCGTGAAACTTAATACAGTGGAACCCTACAACCCTAGGAATGCTTACGCTGCTTTAGATAAAGAGAAATCCAAGGATGACTAAGTCTCTCACACATCAAATGCTGCTTTAAGTTTTAATGCACTACTAAATTATCAGATTAAATGACGTATGCGTTAGTCTCGGATGTCACTTTCACTGTATCCTGTAATCTCTATTGCCGAGGCCACCGAAATATAGGCAAATTGTCCTAAAATGAAGAAAAAAGTAAAAAAAAAAGAAAGACATGAGAAATGAAAAGATAAGGGAGTTTCGAAAGGTTCAGTCACCCAAGAAAGGCCAGAAAGGGTTGAAAGATACAGGACTAGAATAGTATGCATAAGAAGAAAAACCAAGGGAGTCTACCTTGTCAATATCACACAAAGGGATCCAAGGGAAAAAAGATGGCCATGTGGATGGAACTTACTGAATCCATGTCAGGTGAGAGTCCGCCCAGAGGACGCTTGCATTAGGCACTCCCATATCCTGAATCTTGAATTGCTATCACGTTTAAGAAACAAAGAACGAAATCACCTGTTTTAAAGATTGAGAATTAAGGGGAAAAAAAGTGAACTTTTTTTTTTGTCTTTACCACCCTTTGTTTTTGGACTGAAGAAAGCTCTTTAAGTAGCTTTTTGGTGGGGGCTGGGGGGCACTACCATCTACCACGCCAATGGTTTACCCTAGGGGCCACCATGGAGCCCAAGCTCCTGAGCACCTCCAGAAAAACATTGGCTCTGTCACCCACGAATGAGGGAGCTCAGGTCCCTGGGGTCACGTGAAAACTTCAAGTGTTCGATGAGAGTCGTTGTAAGTCTTTCTTCCTCACCATCCACATTTCCTGTTAACAACCCACTGCCCAAGCCTTGCCATGGTTACCACTCAGGATCACTCACTTACACAAATAACGTGGATGGCGGGTGGGATGGTAGGATCATTATTAGATCTGCATCTAATGTTAGTCGTAATCTGCTCACACAAAGAGGTCCTAAATCAAGACCAGCCACATAAGTTGCAGGGCTCAGTGCAAAATGAAAATACAGGGTTCCTTGTTAAAAAAAAAAAAGGAAAAGGAAATTTTTTGCTTCTGTGGCCAGTCCCTCTCATTCTGTCTCTTAATCTGTCATGGTCATTTTTTATTTGGTATTCTAAACCATGCTGCTCTTGGACACAGGGACAACCACAGGGTGAATGCAGCCCCCATAGCCCACCCTCCATGCACCTGGGCCCCTGCTGGGGCGGAAGGCAGGGGAGCAGGGGAGTGCGCAGCTGAGAACCACCCAGGGGTGATGGGACTGCACAAGAAGAGAGAGTCCAAGGCTCCAGCACATGCCACTTAAGCAAACCCAAAAATCAAAGATAAAAGTATGATGAATTTCAAGATGGCATCCCCAGAGCATGAAACCAAGGATGGTTCCTCTTCTGTGTGACTTTACTAAAGGAAGCGGGCCCCTGCTTCTAATGCAAACAACCCTACGTAGTTTTGGACTAATTTTTAGAATTCAAATGTTTCTCTTCGTGTATTGAGAAATAACAAGAACAAACAAATGCAATATTCTTCATTATAATGGATTTGGGGGACTACGTTGGCTGTTTGAAGTTTCCTGATTTTTTTCCTCTGCTAACACACAGCGAAATGTATTTAAAGACATATATTGGGGCGTCTGGGTGGCTCAGTGGGGAAAAGTCTCTGCCTTCGGCTCAGGTCATGATCTCAGGGTCCTGGGATCGAGCCCCGTATCGGGCTCTCTGCTCAGCAGGGGAGCCTGCTTCCCCCTCTCTCTCTCTGCCTGCCCCTCTGCCTGCTTGTGATCTCTCTCCTCTCTGTCAAATAAATAAATAAATAAATAAGTAAACCCTTAAAAAAATAAAGACATATATCGTTATGCTTATGATGGATGATCTGGTGGAGGTCCAAAGTTTAGAACACACAATTCTTCAAATTATTCAAACGCCATGATGTTTCCAAACCAGTTAGAGCCTCAGGTGGGATCACCTTTAGGCAGGCCACATTTTCAGGCATTGCTCTTTATCCTTTGTTGTTCAGATCGATTTTCCACTACAGCCCGCAATTTTTAAAAATTTCTCAAAATAATTGTTCCTTGATAATACCTACCAGAAGCATTTATGCTCTCATACACAAATTAATAGAAGCCATTGGGGAGGCCTCTCTTAGCTTAGTCATCGCATGAATGGTGTTGCTGAGAGCCACAAAGCAAAGCGGGCATCGCATGTGGTTAGTCCCAGAATGAAATCACAGAACAGAAAATAAAAATAAAAATCAAATCTGTGCGACGTTGTAAGCAAGAGGCAGTGCGTCTTTTCCCAGGCTCAACCCAATTACTTGATTGTCCCCGGATTTTTAAAAAATTTCATCTCCTTATAAATGCTTTCTCATAGTCATTTGGTACCAGCATATTTATGTTCACTTTTATCCAACACAGGCTGCAAATATGCCCTTCACTCGACCCAGTCTATTAATTTTGAAACGCCTAAAGCCAAAACCGACAGTGGAAGGAAATCTTTCTGGCTTGTGGCTCCAAACTGCTGGAATGAGCTACTTGCTTCAGTAAAAATGCATGGCCACATGACTTCTCTTTCAGGAAATGTTAAACTTTCTAGAGGATGTGGGGGGGAAAGTTTTAGAAGAAAATTAATGAAACTAATTTCTCAGTTGTCTAGGTGTGGGGTCTGAATGTGCTTTGATTATCTTCTATTTATGTGTACACGACAATTACCCTAATACAAATGTTGGCCCTAGATTTCTTACTTATATTAGACATTTTGTAATTTATTGTCCTAATATATATTTCTGATAAACTTCCATTTCATCCAGATACACCAGAATTTCCCCTGGGGACTGTTTTCTTTACCCTCAAGAACTGAGGGCAAATTTGAATGGCTATCACATTTCATAATTAATATTAACGCCCACAGGGTCCATAAAGACTTATTTTTCCTAACTCTAGCACTGATATTTAGCTCCCATCTTTCACTTTATCCTGTGTTTTATAGAATACTGCTCTCGAAACCAAGTCATAGCCCCTACATTTGCTACAAGTCTTATCTTCCACTTTTTACACCAGTAAAGAAATAAAGCCTCGATGAGTCTCATCCAAATGAAGTGTCTTCAATCAAGGGCAAACCTATCACTAAACTTAGCAGGAGGGGCGCCTGGGTGGCTCAGTGGGTTAAAGCCTCTGCCTTCGGCTCAGGTCTTGATCTCAGGGTCCTGGGATCGAGGCCTGCATTGGGCTTTCTGCTCAGCGGGAAGCCTGCTTCCCCCTCTCTCTCTGCCTGCCTCTCTCTCTACTGTGATCTCTCTCTCTGTCAAATAAATTAATAAAATCTTTAAAAAAATTTAAAAAAATATAAACAAATAAACTCAGCAAGAGTCTGTGCATCTGGCCTTGTTTGCTTTCTGCTTTCCCAAGGTAGAAGCTCCTTTGTCTTCCTTTCTACCATTGCAATTTATTCTTTTGGATCTTGAAGATATTTTGGTCTTCAGGAGCGTCTATTAAAAGAAATATCCAAAGGCCCTCAACATCTGACCTGAGGTGTTTACAGTAGTGATTCCCCATATTCCGGGCATAGTGCTAGATATTGTTCATAACTTGGCTGGAAAGAATAGTCAAACAAAAGAGCTATCCTGAATTTGAGGAGGATGAAGGAAGCTATGGGGGTGAGAGGGCAGGGGGGAGGGGGAAAGATGTATAAAGGTGTATGAAACAATCGTACTTAGCATGGGCGTAGTTCTTAGTAGTTTCCATGCCTCCTGGTTTCTTTTTCCAACCCAGATTCCCCCTCAGGCTCCCCAAGTCTGTGCTTTCATGTTCAGTTCACTCAGGAAGTCCCATTGCTGGAAAGGCATTTCCACAGTGGGCTCCAAGGGACAGTCATAGTCCTTTAAGTTGCCATGTAACATAAAGGATCATTGGTCCCAAAATTCTGGGGAGAACCGAAAGATGTATCTCTCTTTTAGAATTTTTCATTTTAAGAACTGTCAAATCTTGCTGCAAGAACTTGGCCCCAAAATTCTGGGGAGAACCGAAAGATGTATCTCTCTTTTAGAATTTTTCATTTTAAGAACTGCCAAATCTTGCTGCAAGAACCTAACAGGTTTCTCTAGGGTAATTTGATTCCAGAGCCCTTGTATCAAGCCACAACCAGGGAACCAACTTGGGGGACCCTGCCAGTAGGAGACCCTCCCTACTGGCCTCATCTTCTACTTTGCCCTTCAACAACCCTGAAATGCTATCCTCTGATAACACCATTAGCTAGGGTCCATTGCTCCACCAACCTGCGTTTCCTACCTGGAATGTTTTGTCCCCACTCCCTGTGCCTGCCAAGGCTCACCTGGCTTAGACATCCATTGGTTCTTTCTGACAAGCTTTCACGTAAGACTCCCTGTGCTTGAATACCGGTTTTCCCAATTTACTAGCTGCGTGACCTTGGGCAGGTCACTTGACGTCTTTGCCCCTCAGTATCTTCATCTACAAAGGAAGAATAAAAACCAATACCTACTTCAAGACTTTGTCCAGGGGATTGAGTTATTAATCCATATGAAGAGTCTAGAGCAGGACGTTTCACACAGTAAGCGTTCAGTGTGGGTCCTGAATGCTGTGATTTTCTTACACATGTCTCAGTCATTGCACACCGTGTAACCACCATCACATTGTGTGATCTGTCTAGGCGTCTCTGTTCACTCTCAAATTATGTGCAGCTTGAACACTGGGGCTGTAGACTGTTCATTTTTTTTTCTATTCCTAGTGTCTAGCACATAGTAGGCATTCAATAAGATTATTGGAAGTTAAACTGAATGAAATATATTAGACCTAGAGTCCAGGTAAATTTATAATATTCCATAAGGCTAGAAAATCTCAGCTATTGATGCCACCTATTAATAGGTGGCAAGCTATCTGTTTGTAATTTGCTTATAATAAAACTAATACCATAGGACAGCTTTGGTTCACCAGCATTTGGTTTAGAATGTTGAGTGCAACTTAGAAGCTGATGTTGTCTTCATGGATTGCTGTAGGAGATTAAACAGAAATGTATCAGACAATTTCTCTGGTCCCTTTCACCAAAAAAAGTCTGTGGTCTTATGATTGATGAGCCAGCTTGGAATGGACTAGAAAACTGAACGGAGTTATTTTGTAGATGCCCTTCCACTTTGTGATAAGACGGTAGCAGTGATGATCACCTTGTTCATTGGCTTCCTTAATTGCGAGTAATATGTTGTAAAAGAAAAAGGGAAAATAATAAAATACTTTCAGTCTTTTCTAGTTTCTTGGACTTCAAATATTTCTTATGCTTAAAAAAAGGTATTGTATTAGATTATTTTTCAGCTGGGCATTTATTTATTAGAATTTTTTTCAGGGGGCCCTGGGTGGTTCAGTCAGTTTAAGCATCTGCCTTCAGCTTAGGTCACAATCCTGGGGTCCTGGCATGGAGCCCAGAGTTGAAGTTGGGCTCTTTGCTCAGCGGGAAGCCTGCTTCTCCCTCTCCCTCTGTGGCTCCCCCTGCTTGTACTCTCTCTCTCTCTCCGTCAAATAAATAAATAATATCTTTTAAAAAAGGAATTTTTTCAGTTTTATTGAGGTATAACTGAAAAATTGTATACAGCTAAGGTATAAAATGTGATGATTCAACATGCATATTTTATGAAATGCTTACCACAATCTGGTTAATTAACACATCTATCAATTCATATGATTAACTTGTTTGTTTGTTTTTGATGACAACAGTTAAGGTCTACTGTCTTAACAAATTTAAAATACACAATGTATTATTATTAGAGTCACCACAGTGCACATTAGGTCCCCAAAGCTTATTTTGTTATGACTGAAAGCTTGTACCCTTTGCCCAGCATTTCTCTGCATCTCCCAAGCCCCTGGTAATCATTATTCTACTCTCTATTTCTGTGAATTTGATTTTTTATTTTTTAGATTCCATGTCTAAGTGAGATATAATATCTATCTTCCTCTGGATATTTTCGATTGGCTTAATATCCTTAAGATTCATCCATGTTGTTGCAAATGACTAGATTTCCTTCATTCCCCTGGCTGAATAACATATCCATTACACACACACACACACACACACACACACACACACACACACACACACATCTTCTTTCTCCATCAATGGACATCCTTTAATGGATACTTAGTTTGTTTCTATATCTTGGCTCTTGTAAATAATGAACATGGGGGTGCAGATTATCTCTGTGATACTGATTTTGTTTCCTTTGTATATATACCCAGAAGTGGCATTTCTGGATCATATGGTAGGTCTGCTTTTTATTTTTTATTTTTTTGAGGAACATTCTATATCGTTTTCCAAACTGGCTGCTCCAATTTATGTTCCCATCAACAGTGTACAAAGGTTCCCTTTTCTATAGTTTTTTTGCCAATACTTGTTATCTGTTGTCTTCTATAAAAGCCATTCTAACAGATGTGAAGTAATGTGTCATTGTGGTGTTGATATGCATTTCCCCAATGATTTCATATACCTTATGGTCATTTGCATATCTTCTTTGGAAAAATGTCTGTTCAGGACCTTGGCCCATTTTTTTTTTAATTTATTTGACAGAGATTGAGACAGCAACAGAGAGAACACAAGCAAGGGGAGTGGGAGAGGGAGAAGCAGGCTTCCCGCAGAGCAGGGAACCTGACGCGGGACTTGATCCCAGGATCACGGGATCACGACCCGAGACAAAGGCAGATGCTTAATGACTGAGCCACCCAGGCGCCCCGCTTGGCCCGTTTTTAAATTGGGTTGTCTGTCTTCTTGCCATTGAGCTATATAGGATTCTAACATATTTTGAATATTAACCCTTTATCACATGTATGGTTTGCAAACATTTTCTACCATTCCATATGCTGCCTTTTCATTTTGTTGATTACTTCCTTTGCTGTGCAGAAATTTTTTTTTTTTTAGTTTGATGAAACCCTACTTTTTTTTCTACTTTGTTCTCTACGCTCATGGGGTTATACCAACAAAAAAAAATCACTGCCAAGATCAGTGTTAAGGAGATTTTCCCCCTATGTTTTATTCTAGGCATTATATAATACATATATATATATATATATACATATATGTATATATATATATATAAGGTTTCAGTTCTTACATGTAAGCCTTTGATCCATTTTGAGTTATTATTTTTTTTGTAAATGGTGTAAAATAGGGGCCCAGTTTCATTCTTCGGCATGTGATTATTCAGTTTTCCTAACACTGTGTATTGAAAAGACCATCTTCTCCCCAATGTATATTCTCAATACCCTTATCAATGTTTAGTTTACTGTTCATGTGTTGGTTTATACCTAGGCTTTCCATCTTATTCCATTGTTCTGTGTAACTTTTTATGCCAGTACCATACTGTTTTCATTATTATAGCTTCAGGATTATGATTTAAAATCAGAATGTGAATAATCTTTACCAACCATAACATTGTCCAGAAATGTAATCCTTGTGGTTAGCAAGGGTTATTATTTCCAGAAAGTTGGAGTAGCATGTGCAGAGAGACTATTTCTTTAATAAACTATGCTTAGAATCAATCAATCAATCAATCAGTCAATAAAATCAGACTGTGTGATACCACCAACATTTTTCTACTTTCTCAAGGTGCTTAGGCTTTTGGGATTGTTTCAGGAATTTGTTTTTCCATTTTTATGAAAAAATACCAATGGAATTTTCACAGAGACTGCTTTGAAACCATAGGTCTTTGGGCAGTATGGACATTTTGCCAATTTTAATTCTTCCCATCCAGAAATATGGGATGTCTTTCCATTTATTTGTATCTTCCTCAATTTCTTTCATCAGAGTGTTATAGTTTACAGTATACAGGTCTTAAACCTCCGTAGTTAAATTTATACCTAAGCATTTTATTCTTTGTGATGTTATGGTAAAGGGGATTGTTTTTGTAGTTTCTCCTTTGGATAGTTTGTTGCAAGTGTACAGAAACACAACTGATCTTTGTATCCTGCAACTTTTCTGCTTTTGTTGATTAGTTCCAACAGTGTTTTGGTGAAATCATTAGCTTTCTGATACGGAAGAATATGCATGTCATCTGCAAACGCGGACAATTTTACTTTTCCCTTTATAATCAGATGCCTTATTTTCTTCTTGACTAACTCTCTGGCTAGGACTTCAATACTCTGTTGAGTAGAAGTGGTGAGAGTGGACATCTTTGTCTTAGTCCTCATCTAAACATTGAGTATGATGTTATCTGTAGACTTGTCATATATGTCTTATATTACGTTAAGGTACATTCTCTCTATATCCAATGTGTTGAGAGATTCTATCATGAAAGTACGCTAAATTTCGTTAAATGTTTTATCTGCCTCTGTTGGGATAATTATGTGATATGTAGTCTCCGTTCTGTTAATGTGTGTATCATGTTTATTGATTTTCATATATAGAATCATCCCTGAATCCCAGGAATACACTTAATCACTTACTTTCACTTAATCACAGCCTATGGTCCTTTTATGGTGCTGTTGAATTCAGTTTGCTTGTATTTTGTTGAGAATTTTTAAATTATTCATTGGAGATACGGTCCTATTGTTTTCTTGTAATATCCTTATCTGACTTTGGTATCAGGGTAATGCTGGTCTCATAAAAAAAGTTCGGAATTGCTCCCCTGTCTTTTTTTTATTTTATTTTTTGCAAGAGTTTGAGAAGGATTGGCATTAATTCTTTAAATGTTTGTAGAGTTCGCCAGTAAAGCCATTAGATCCTGGGCTTTTCTTTGTTGGAGATTTTGCTTATTGGTCCAGTCTCCTTGCCCATTATCGGTCTGTTCAGATCTTTCTTCATGATTCAGTCTTGGTAGGTTGTACATTCCTAGGACTTTACCCATTTCTTCCAGGTTCTTTAATTCCTTGGTGTATGACCGTTCACGGTAGTCTCCTGTAACCCTTCAGATTTCTGTTGTATCGGTTGTAAGGTCTTTTTGTTTATTTTTGATTTTACTTATTTGAATCTTTGCTCTTTTTGTTAGTTTGGATAAAAGTTTGTCAATTTTGTTTGTCTTTTCAAAAAAACCAGTGGTTAATTTTGCTGGTCTTTTCTATTGTCTTTCTTGTCTCTTTTTCATTATTTCCACTTTCATCTTTTTTTTTTTCCCTTCCTTCTGCTAACTTTATGCTTTGTTTGGTTTTCTTTTCCTAGTCCCTGAAGGTGAAAAGTCTGGTTTTTTATTTGAGATCTTTTTATATTCTTAATGTAGGCGTTTATCACTATAAACTTCTCCCTTATTTTCTTTTTTTTCCCCCAAATATGTTTATTTTATTTTTTCAGTGCTACAAGATTGCTTGTTCATGCACCACACCCAGTGCTCCATGCAATATGTGCCCTTCTCAATACCCACCCACTAGGGTATCATTTGGTGTGATAAAGCCATGCACTACATTCTGAAGGGTGTCTTAAAGATCTAAAAGAGTTCATGTTAACTCTCTAAATACCTATTATATTAAAGGAGTGAGATACAATAGTCTTTGAATCTACCTTCCTTTGTCATGTAATATACACATGGTAAGTGACCAGTAATATTTAATATGTTACTTTTAAAAGAAGGATTAAAATCAAATTAAGAAAGTGGATTTTTTAAAGTGATAAATGAAAGCTATTATCTAGATTGATATGCCATGGTTTTAATTCATTTAAAATAGCTTCACTGTGTGTTTCTGAAACCAGTTACCAGAAATTATATATATATATATATATATTTATTTATTTATTTATTTATTTATTTATTTTTTTAAAGATTTTATTTATTTATTTGACAGAGAAAGAGAGAGATCACAAGTAGGCAGAGAGGCATGCAGAGAAAGAAGGGGAAGCAGCCTCCCTGCTGAGCAGAGAGCTCCCTATGAGGGACTCGATCCCAGGACCCTGAGATCATGACCTGAGCTGAAGGCAGAGGCTTTAACCCACTGAGCCACCCAGGCTCCCCAACAAGTATTAATTAATATAACTCTCATAATCACACTATTGTTGCCCCATTTTAATGATAAAGAAATGGAAGCCTAAATTGTCTAAGTGACTTGGACAGAAAGTTACTATTAGAAGAGTTAGGATATAAATTGGGATTGTCTTATTCCAGAACCTGTATTCTCTCTTCTATATTGCACTGCTGCCTTACAGTGACACTTTGGTCAGAGTTTATATTTGGATTTTTGTAGATTTATAAACTGAGTGATAGCACATAATCCCCACGGGTGTTTATACAATGGGAATTGCTTCCATTTCTTATTGTCTGCCAACTTTCTGCATGATCTTGTCATCACTCAGTTCTTCAAATTTGACTTCCTTCCTTTCAGGAGATTGTTTTTAGACTTTGAATAACATTATTCTCCATGTAAAAAGAAAATCACTTTAATTTATTTTCTTTAGGAAGCCTAACTTGATAAATCAAGCCACAAGTAGTTTTTTTCCCCTTAAAACACAACCAGTCAAAATCATAGTTCCTTAAAACTTGAAGACCCATTTCTCATAGGTAAAATTTTCCCTGAAGCTACGTTAAAGAAGCGCATGCTTTTGTTTGTCTGTATCTGTGCAGCACCTTCCATACTTTGAAACTAATTCCTAGAAAACTTGTACAATATATTTCACATTAATATCTTCTCTACTGTCAAGATCCAGTATTGTAGGGGCACCTGGGTGACTCATTCGGTTAAGCGTCTGACTCTTGATTTTGGCTGAGGTTACGATCTCCAGGTCATGAGGTCTATACTTTGGTTTCATTTCAGATTTAACTTCTCCAGTCTTCAATATTAGAATATTCAAGTAGGCAAACATATGTATTACTAGACTTAAGCGCTATTTCATTTCTGAAAACCTACAGATAACTTGCGAATACCACAGAACCGTGTATATTTAAAGCCAGACTCATTCCCAGAGATAGAAATTTGATATATATGTGTGTGTTGTGGGCATGTACTGATATGCTCAAGAATGAGTTTAAAACAGCACATTTGAAACTTTGCCTCCTACACAGTAACACTGGGAAGTATATATTAAATATATTCAATAAAGAATAGTCTCATTGGACTAAGCAGCTTCCGAAGGGAAGGGGTGTGAAAGAAACCAATCACATCTCAGAAGTAGGTAATACTCTCTGTTCTAAATAAGCACAAAAAATTAAATTTGACTGATAAAAGCCACTGTGGCTGCCTCAGTCATGGTACTTTAGGTCCCAAAACTATGATCACAAGCTCTGTAATCTTTCATGTGATCCCATTCACTTAGAAAATAAATACAATCTAAGAGATGAAAGTAATAAGGAATATTTTGGTGTTAGCTTACAGAGGCTGAGGACATGCATTTCTTCTGAAAAAAATCCTGATTCCTTTTTGTCAAATTCATATGTGATTTTTTTCTGCTGAATAAAACAATAAGTCATAGAAGTCTCAGAAATATTGTACATAGCCGACTTTGTCTAAACCACTTCACTCGTTACTTCAGTGATAATCCATTTGGTCATAATAGAAATACATTTTAATCTACAATAAATGACATGATCTGGCCTATTTTATATGGTTCTGTGGAGTCATGTGTCCTTCTACCTGAAGCCCAAGGAGCTGTCTTGCAGGCACAACAGTTACGTATCCATTTATTTGCTCAGTGTCTTATTTGATATATGTTCAAATTAGAAAAGTTTACTTTCTTTTGCTCAGCCTCTCCTTGAGGCAACTTCCTAATGCAGTGTGCCACAGGACCTGACATGATATCCTAACACAAACTTCTGTTACATTTACGGACTTCAGAACTGGAAACCCAGGGATCCTGATGCACTGGGTCAAGGAGATGCAAAAAGGAAACATAATGCACCTCAAAGATTAATTTATTGAGTTAAATTAGATAAATGTAGAACGATTGGCATTGGAGAGTTACTTGGTAATCATTGGTTCTTTCCTGCCCTTGCAGGAAACATTGTTTGTTTTTGTCTTGTTTTTGTTTGTTTGGGTTTAGTTTTTGTTTTTCGTTTTTTTTTGTTTTACCAACAAAGGAACAAAATGTATCGTACATATAAACAAAGTGACAGGGGCTACTCTTCTGTGGCTGCTTCAGTTGGTTCCATGAGCACGGGGCAGATCGAAGTTGTTCATCCTGCCTCCTCCTCTCATTAACTCAGCTTGCAGTCCATTCTCCTTTCCTCTATGAGACAAAGTATCCTTGAAGATCACTTTAACTGTATTACCTTCATGCTTAAAAGCTACAAATACTGTCTTTAGCATCGTGAGAATATGATATCTTGAGAGATTGACTTTGAAAACTTTCTATGATTGCCAATTAGGTGTCATTCTCACTGCTCCTGGGAGGGTTCCCCATGTGCTCGCCAAATCCCGGTGCTCACTGCTCTCTGAACATGGCTGCCATGTCTGCCTCTGCTTTGCCCAGGTGGCGCCCACAGCAGGTGGTGCCCTCCCTGTTCTGCCTCAGCCCAGGAAAACCTGCCTCCTCACAGGATCTGCAGTTTGTCAGATTGATGAAATCCACTTTGATCACAGCTCCGGTGATTTTTGCTGGTTTTGAATCGAAAAGTTTATAAATGTCAGGTAGACCTTTCCCCACTTCACCTTAAGGGTGGATGAGATAACTCATGTTTAGACTCTGGAAGATTCTAACACGGTTCCTGTCTCCTAATTCCCATAGCACTTTTAGGAAACCCACGAAATGCACTGAAGATGCTTGTGCACATTTCTTAGCTCCAGTAACAGACTGAACTGTGTCCCATCAAAATCCATATGTTGAAGCCACCATGCGACTGTAGGTGGAGACAAGGTCTCTAAAGCAGCAATTAGGACTAAAAGAGGTCCTAAGGGAGGGGTCCTCACCAATAGAACTGCTGTTCTTATAAGAAAAGGAAGGGACACCAAAAATGCCCCCACATAGAGAGAAGTACTTATGGGAACACGATGAGAAGGTATTTATCTACAAATCAAGGAGAGAGGTCTCAGGAGAAACTAGCCTTGCTGACACCTTAATTTTAGACTTCTGCCCTGAAGAAATGGAACAAAATAAATTGCTGTTTTTAAACCACTCAGTCTACGGTCTTTTGTTACAGTAGACTTAACAGACTAATAGCGCTCCCCTATGAAATAAAAGCTTCTTAGTGAAACATTCTTAGAACCTCCCAGGGTTGTGGGGGTGTGGTTTAATAAATATATGTATAATGACAGAATTTTACCAGTGATGACTGTTTTATATACACATGCACACACACACACTGTACTGTTAGGCCACCTACTAAGTCATATTTTTCTCTTTCTTTTCCTGCAAAGTACTGCTTACTCATAATCACTTTACTTGGAAATAAATTATCCTCTAAATTAGAAATATATACCTTTCAAAAGCTGAATATCAATCTCTCTAGGTGAATTTCATCTCCATTTAGCCTTTATAAATCATTGTGGGTGCCCCACTGAGTGCCACGTGTGTCTAGATAATGAACAAATATCATTTCACTCTAAATATAATAGGGACCATTTTGAAATGGCCCCCATTGTGGCGTTATTTGTTTTAAACAAGGCTTATTTCAATGACAAGAACGGTAAAACTGGTACAGTTTCAGATAGGGCAGATAGACACAATTTGTCATAGATTAAAATGTATTTATATTATTGCCAAATGGATTATCATTGAAGCAGAAGTGATTGAGTGCAGTAATTTAGAAAAATCTGGCTATTTAAAATAAATCTGAGAACTTTACGACCTATTGTTTTATTCATAAAAAAATCACATGTAAATTTAACCCAAAAAGTCAATATTTTTGAAAGGAGATAAATGTCTTTAGCCGAGCCCACCACTCCTTAAGCTACCCAAGACCAAAATATTCCTCATTATCTTCATTGCTTACATCCCATTTATTCTCTAAGTGAATGGGATTGTATGATTTGTGATCACAGGTTGAGGACTTGAGGTATCATGACTGATATCACATGTAACATATACTTTTGGAATCCAAAGAGTTCTCGCATACTTTAGTCCCCCCAACCCTTCTTAAATGCATGCTCTGCAGTTAGTTTGCAGGATTCTCATCCATGTGAACTATTTCTTTTTTTTTTAGGGGGGGGTGGAAGGTGGGCGAGGGACACATTTCATGTAATAATTGCCACAAGACCACACAGCTTTTTTTAAGGATAATCGGGTTTAGTAATGACCAAGCTGGGCGAGGTCTCAAGTGGTAAAAACAAAACAAAGCAAAACAAAACAAAAAACACAACTCACGTATCCTCAAAATAAACACCTTCCAAAACCAGAGCTCACATATCCTCATTATTTCAACACTCCAAAACAACCCCTGACAAAAGAATTAAGGTAATATTTAAAAAACAGTAGTGTCTTTTTTATACGCACTCTGCCCTTTCTCAATGTTATAAAATAACCCCATGTTGACTTACTGTACATTGATTTTAATAGGCATTCTCTACAGAGCAATATGAATATCATTGGAAACTGTATAATACAATTTTCTACTCCTGAAATGCTATAGAAAACTGCACATTTTATACTGACATATGCCCCATCAATAATAGAGTTTTTATATCTTATTTGTAGCTATTGATCTCAACAGCATAATGAAAAATTGATTGCAGCGAAGCGCACCATTTCTTAAGTATAAATTTCAATGTCAAATTATTTTTATCTATGCTTCCCAATTATACATGAAACTTATACATTTATATATGTTTGCTTCCACAAAACTCTACCACAATAAATTAGACATGACAAGAATCTACTGAGTCAATAGAAACCAGGTTTCTCTTGCTAAAATATGATTCCAAAATTAAATACTCCAGTTTCAGACTAGTTTCATTTCTTCATTATAAAGAGAATTAACGTCTTGATATATAGTATCACCTTCCCATGCAATTTAACAATTTGAAATGAGGTCTTAAATCTTCTGGGGGTATTAGCCAACACACGCATGCACACAGATACACGCAGACATACACACACACACACACACACACAGAAAAATATGCACTCAAATCTGTGTACTCATTTAATAGCCCACGTGACACTAAAAATGAGGTGCCTATTCTTTGTTATCTCTTGAGACCTTATTATTTTAGAGGGAACATTCTGCTAGCAAAATCTCCAGGTATAAGGTCTGACAAAACATAAGAGGGGCGTCATCTTGACTCATGTCAATGGTGATCCCAAGTCTGACATCACAGACATAGAATGAATTAGGTCAAAATGCACAAAACTAAACAAAATCTCCAAACTTTCTACCCATAGTGAAGAAGATCCCTACTGTTCCCCAGGAAGAAAAGGATCTAGAAAAATGAGGAAAAACTTATTTCTTGCATTAATTAGTCCTCTTTAGGTTACATTAAATGGAAACTATTGGTTAAAACATACTTCAGTTTTTTTCTCTAAGATATGTGCATTGAAAAACATAAATACATTATTTAATGAAGTTTATTAACCTCACAAAAGAAAATGCAGGAGCATTTTATCCTCTTATAAACCCTTCTGCAGCATTTACATGTCAGAATAGAGGGCTGTGTCTTGCAAAGATCATCGTTGAATCTCACTCACGCTCACTCATAGCTCAGTTTGGAGAATAATTTTGCCCTTCCAACCTTTTCCAATGAGCTATAGTAGTATTAAAACAACAACAACAGATTTTATAGAGATCTAACTCACATAACATAAAATACGCTTATTTATACTGTAGAAGTCAATGGCTTTTAGTATAGTCACAGAGTAATGCAACTATCACGATAATCTAATTTTAGAACATTTTTCATCATCCCTAAAAAAATTCAATAGCCATACCAAGTTACCGCCCTTTGCCTGCTCTGGGAACCACTAAACTACCTATGTCTCTATAGATTTGCCTTTTTTGGATGTTCATATGTATGGAATCATAGCATATGTGGTCTCGTGTGTGGCTTCTTTCCTTAACATGTTTTCTGGGTTCATCTAAGTTGTAGCATATATCGGTACTTCATTCCTTTCCATGGAAGAGTGATATTTCATTGTATGGATATACTACATTTTGTTTACCCATTTACCAGTCGATGGTCATTTGGGTTGTTTCCACATTTTGGCCATTAGGAGTAATGCTGTGCTAAACATTAGAGTATCAGTTATGTGAAGAACATGTTTTCATATCTCTTGGGTATATATCTAAGAACAGAGTTTCTGTGTTATATGGTAACTCTAACTTTTGGAGGAACTACAGACTATTTTCTGAGTGGCTGCACCACTTTACATTCCATTAGCAATGTACGAGGGTTCCAATTTCTCCATATTCTTCACAACAATTGTTATTTTTATTTTTAATTTTAACTTTGCTGCTCAGTGTGAAATTGTATATTGTTATTTGATTTGCCTGTCCCTAATGACAAATAATAGTGACCATCTTTCATGTGCTTATTGGTCATTCGTATGTCTTCTTTGGAGAAAAGTTAATTCAAATGCTTTTCCATTTTTAAATTGGGTTATATGTCTATTTATTGTAGAGTTGTAAGAGCTCTTTGTATATTCTTTTTTAAATCTTTTTGAAGAATATTTTATTGGGGCTCCTGGGTGGCTCAGTTGGTTAAGCAACTGCCTTCACCTTAGGTCATGATCCTGGAGTCCCAGGATCGAGTCCCACATCCAGCTCCCTGCAGATCAGGGAATCTGCTTCTTTCTCTGACCTCTCCCCTCTCATGCTCTCTCTCTCAAATAAATAAATAAGATCTTAAATAATAATAGTAATAATAATAATAATAAATACTTTATTTATTTGTTTGCTGAGCAGGGAGCCCAGTGTGGGGCTCGGTCCTTGATCCCAGGACCCTGGGATCATGAGCTGAGCCGAAGGCAGACCCTTAATTGACTGAGCCACCCAGGCGCCCTCTTTGTACATTCTTGATACAAATCTCTTATCAGATACATGATTTTCAAGTATTTTCTCCCATTGGTTTTTTTTTTAAATATTAATTTCAGCCATCATTTCACACATCTACAACTAAATGTTCCACCACTGACAGTAATAAACAAATATGGCGAACTCATACCAACTGGAAATGAGTCTTCAGGTCTACATGAAAGAGGTGACTGCAGTAGATATCAGATGACAGGAAAGAGAAGTGAAGCCTGTACCAATACAGGATGAATTCCTGTTGTAGCATCCCAATTTTCAATTTACTTAGCAAAAGCGTCAGAAAACTGTCAAGTGTCAAAGTCAGTAGCATGTCAACAAAAATCTGTGAAAGGGTGTGAGTAAATGAATAGTCGAGGAAAATGTGCAATATTAAAAAGCAGGATCTTTAGAGGAAGGCTGAAATGCTATAGCAACTGAGTATGAGAAAACTAGCAGATTTGACTGAGGGGAAGTCATAATTGTAACACTTTGCTATTGACAGATGGGGGCCCAGAAGGTAGCTTGGAGTCAAAACAGAGCACCAAACACAGGAATAACTTGTGAAAGAGCGGGTGAGATCAAATGCATGTTTATAAAAAGATAATTATTTTAGAAGAGGATCTAAATAAAGGTTCCTCAGCTGTGAAGAGTTCAAAGCATCAATTATTTTCATTCTCTTATTTTTTCTGTTACTGACATTGATGGTCCAGTTGAGAGAAGCCCCATTTTGCTGCTTACTGGTACATTGCTCTCTGCAAAAAAAAAAATGACTATTCCACTGTGGGAGAGTGAAAAAACAAATCAAGAAGTCATAATTCCATTTAGGATTGAAGCTGGAATCTCATCACTCATTTGTTCATTTCACGAGTGCTTAATCAATAATCTTATGACTCTGGAACTTTGCTCCAAGCTGGGCATAAAATACTAACCAAGACAGAGACCAGACCCTCTAGCAGTTTTATAGTTTAATAGAGGAAATGACAAATAAGAACACAATTTAGTCTAGCAAGATTTTGTATCCCCAATAGCATAACCCTTCTCTTTCCTGAAGTCTTGGGGTTGCTAGACAACCGGAAGTCCTAAGTCAGTTTTGATTATCTAGAGGAAGTATGTTTAGGAACATATGAGAGGAAAAAAAAGAAGAATGTCCCCATTGAAGGTACAGTGAAATTCTCACCATGATGGCTCTCTGTTCTCCTTGCAAATAAACAAAACTTTTGAGCTCAGAGACTTGGTATGGAAGTGTGTATATGTATTGAGGAGAGGGGTAGAGAGGAAAATACCTTATCCTGATTATTCTGGCTCCTTTATATGATTCCTTTTTCCATGACCTCGAGGGAATAGCACAGACTCTGAAGCCAAATTGCCTTGGTTTAAATCTTGACTTTGCCCCTTGGCAGATGGACGTCTGACCTTTAGCTGGTTACTAAATTACTCTGTGCCTTAACATTTCCATTTGTAAAAAGGGGATAAAAATTGTGCCTAGGTTATAAAGCAACAGTGTGTTGAATGTAAAGGAATGCCTAGTGTTTGCAGAGAGGAACTGGATGATAGAAAACACTCCAGAGATATTCAGTTTGACCTCAACTGAGAGTTTTTCCAGAAACAGCCAAACAGGCTTTAATTAATTAACATATTTTTAAACTTATTTTTTTATCAACATACAATGTATTATTTGTTTCAGGGATACAGGTCTGTGAATCATCAGTCTTACACAATTCACAGCACTCGCCATAGCGCATACCCTCCTCAGTGTCCATCACCCCGCCACCCCATCCCTCCCCCACGCCCCCAGCAACCCTCAGCAAATGGGCTTTTATGATGAAACTCGTGTATGGGGGAATAGTGGACACTATGGGGGCCTGGAGACTTTCTCTTTAAGGACTTCTCTTGCACAGTTGACAAGGAAGACAATTCACCACCAGTAAACCTTAGGAAGAGGGCATCTGTGTCGCCGGGAGCAATTGCCAAGTGACAGTTGTGGAGGAACAGTCTTCCTTTCTTCATTCCACAAGAATGCCTTGACAGCCTATACTATGTCTCATTACTGTGCTTTACTTCTTCACGAAATGTGTGCTCATCTGGAATGAGCTTACTTGTTTCTCTGCGCATTGCCTGTCTTTCCACAGGAAAATGTAAATCTTGTGGGTGCAGCACCGCCCTGGGTCCTGTTCCCAGAGCCTGCACCCGCACAGCACATCGTAGGTGGTCAGTAAATACTTACTGAACTAATTAACGCCCGATGATGCACTCACATTGATGCAAGGATGCTCACTCTATCAGCTCACCTTCTGGATGGGAAGAAGATATGTGAGCGTGTACCCCCAGCTCCAGATTCGATTAGGGAAACCCAGCATGCCCCCACCCTCTCAGTACAGACAAGCTGTCTCAGTCGTCCCAGAGTTCAATACGCGACTCGCAGCACACAATATTTCTGTTTTTATTTTTGTGGGTTTTTTTTTTTCCTAGATAGACTCATGTAACATCTGGACCCAGACAGAGGCAAGCTATGCTTTACTAGGAAAATGTATAACTCAGATGTTTGGATTCTATGGGTATCAGTTTGAATACGCCTCTCCTTCTGTGGGGATGAAATACTTGGCACTAACGGCACTTACTAGAAAATTAACTTTACTACTCAATGACTAAGTTCATATTGGCTTTACAACATCCAAGTGTCTTCCTTGACTTCTCGTCGGAAAAAGGGAAGGGCAAAAATGTCACAACCAGGTAGTCTTAAATTGGCTTTCCAGCTAGATTTTTCAGGTTAAAAATAGAAAGTTGTAAAAAAAGTAGAGGAATGGGGCACCTGGGTGGTTCAGTGGGTTAAGGCCTCTGCCTTCAGCTCAGGTCATGATCTCAGGGTCCTGGGATCGAGCCCCGCATCAGGCTCTCTGCTCAGCAGAGCCTGCTTCCCTCTCTCTCTGTCTCTGCCTGCCTCTCTGCCTACTTGGGATCTCTCTTTCTCTGTCAAATAAATAAATAAAATCTTAAAAAAAAAAGTAGAAGATTTCATTTCTACGTCACTTAAAGCAATAAAAGACTGACAAACACACCCTTTATATAGATTTGAAAGGCCCCCAAAAGTTGAGTTGCAATTTGGTTTTAGCTCCATCACGTAAGTGGAATCCTGGAGCATCCTTCCTGGGACTGGCTTATTTCCATTCCCATGATGCCCCGGAGGTTTATCCACGCTATCTTGCAGGGTAGGATTCCTTTCTTTCTTAAAGTTGAAAAATACTCCATTTTCTATATAGACCACATTTTCTTTGTCCATTCATTTGCTGATGCCATTGAGGCCATTTCCAAATCTTGGCTACTGGTACCCCAGTGTAGAAGCAAAGAGTAGAATGGTGTTTGCCAAGGGCTGGGGGGAGAGGGAAAGGTTCAGTTTTGCAACATATGCAAGTTCTCAAACTGTACAACATACTGCCTATAATTAACAATACTCTATTACATACTTAAAAAATTCAGAGAGATCTCATGTTAAGGGTACTGAACACCATAAAAGAAAAGCAGAACAAATTTGGTTTCTATGCTCTTCTGAAAAGGATACCTGGCTTCTCCTTTTGACCAAATTCTCACTTTTTATGTGATTAGTTATTTCTCAGGAAAAATGGAAACTAAGTGCCAGGCATGGTCATAAACACTTCAAATCTAGTTTTGCAATCTTGAATGGCGGATTATGTACTATGTACTATGATTCCCATTTTATGGATATGGGAACTACATCCAAAGGTTCAATAACTTTATTTGGATGGGGAGAGGGAGAGAGAGAGAGAGAATCTTAAGCAGGCTCCAGGACCAGGGCAGAATCCCATAGGGGGCTCAATTCCATGACCCCAAGGTCATGACCTGAACCGAAATCAAGAGTGGGATGTGTAACTGATTGACCAACTAGGGGCCCCCCAAAGATGAAATCAATTGCCCAAGATCATACAGCTAGAAAGATGGTATAGCTGGAATTTGAACTTGGGTCATCTGACTATAAACAGGGTATCCTTAAGCATTACACAATCATGCGGTGTCTTCGTTTGTTTTTTCTTCTTCATTCATTGACTTGAGGGACTTTTTTCTAATCATTGGCATCTGTTCCCTCTTATACTTTGTCCTTTTTGGCCTTTCCTGGCTATTTAAAATTAGCCAGAATATAGTGGAACTTGGAATTTAGACTCCTTGGCCATAGTTTGGGTTAGAGTCTCTGCCCAAACTTTCTGCTCTCCTGTTATGCCAATTCTCTAGGGCCTTCTCAGAATTTCTTCTTCTCTTCCAGTCCCTTCTTCCATCAGCCTTCTTGGTTTCTCTCATAGTAATCCCAGGAGGACATTGTTCTCTGTCCAAACTCAACCCCCCAACACCTGCGCCAGCTGGGACTACTCCTCCCACTTCTGCCACCCAGAGTGTTGACTTATCGATTACTCAAAATCCCCGCAGGACTTTCTTTCCTTGAGCTTCCAAAGTTCCAATCAAAATATGTGACAATATCCAACTTTGTCCTTTGTGAAATGTGAGTGGTTCTGCCAGACTCCCAGACATCTGGTAGCTTGACTACTTTCAATTCATGAACTTCCTCTGAACAATATTCTGACTACTTTGGAACACTTTTTTTCCCCCCTTTTTTCATCATGCCTTTCTGTGACGTTTCTTGAGATTTCACCAACTGAGTGTGTAATGGAGAGTTTTCTCATGATATAAAGGAAAAGGAGCTGTGTATCTTATTCATAGCTACTGTTTTATTTTTTTCCATATTACTTGAGATCTTCTATGTAACTCTTTTGGCCAGCTCCCTTGAGAAATTTTCTTTACTTAAATGGTGCATCATAGGTGAAAACTAAGCTCTCTGAAGAAAAAGGAAAAAAAGGAAAAAGAAAAAGAAAGAAAACCTTCATACTAAGTATTATCTTCTGATTATAGGAGACTGTCTTCCTTCAAAATGAGTAGAGAGCCTTCCTTGAAGAAAATTTATGTTACTACAAAATTGAAGGGCAATGTAACGGTATTGGGAAGGGCAAATGTGATATTTTTTTCAAGCTAGCATTACTGCAGGTAGTTCTGTGGATCTGCTGTCTTTCATGGTATGATAATTAACAGAGACTCTCTGCTGTTCCTCATAAAAAATGGGAGCATCATGGATAGATTTTTGAAGAATATGAAGTATATTCATGTCCATTTTGTTTTCTAAAGAACGTGAATTCTAGGGGATGCCAGAATCCCCTAGGATTCTGAGGAATCCTATTTGGGGGAAATAAAGTAGGGGTTATTTCAAATTATTGTTTTTGAAAAACACTGAGCTAAAGCTCAATAAGATTCTGTAGCCCAGTGACTTCAGTGTGCTTCTATTTTGCTAATGTGCTCTGTAAATCTCCACTAAGGGTGGGTGGTGACAAGGACTACATTTTCCAAGCTTGTTTAATTGCAGATGATTAACTCAAAGGGCCATTTTGTGGAGCAGTGTTCCCTGTAAGACACTTTGGGAAAAAATTTTTCCATTTGGTTCAGACAAAAAAATAAAAAGGCTTTGCCTGTATTATTTCATTTTGGTCATTCAGAAAACTACTTTTTCTAAATTTTTATGCCATCAACCCTCACTGAATGACATGACCACAAACAGACCCATGATACTTGATATCCAATTTCTTAGAAGAATTTTGTCAATTTTGTCCACCAAGTGATCTAGTACAACTTTTACATTGTCCCCTGAGGGAACTAGGCATTAGGTTATAACACCAAGAAAAGCAATGTACTTTAGCAACTTCATTTTTTCCCCACGCATGTTAAAATATTACTAGTTACATTTTCTTTCCTGCTATTTTGGAGGTAAATTTTGGCTCATCTCTATTAGCCTTTTGGGACCTCAAGCAGTGAGTTTCCTACCATACTTGATACCTGGAGGAATCATTTTTTCAAATACTCCGTCTCCCCATGACAAAGAAATTCAGTGATAATAAATGATTATTATTCATTGATTATTGAATGAATGATTATCATTCAATGATTATTATATTTTGGTTTTCTTTTGCTTTAAAACACACTGATAATTTTAAGACAAGAAATTTTAAATTAAAAGATATCCACATTCTATAATAGTGTACAGACTAAAATTTGTATTTTCCAAACAAAAATATCATACCTTGCATTTCTCTCTGTTTCACTTTTTTAGATTTTAAACACAAATAAAAACTTGAAGAGCAGTTTAGAATTGAATCAACCCAATTTCTGTTTTATAAGTATCATGCAATTATACTTATGCTTATTTAAATCCTACTGTTCAATACAAGGCTATGTAAAACCAAAGGAACTCTGCCTGAATTGAGTTTGAATAACTTCAAACTGTGACACACTGACTCTCAAAATGAATATAATCGATGTATGCAACCTGTTTCTTGAGGTAGAATCAGGATTGTGTTAACTGTGAGTTCTCCAATAGCTACGTACAAGACACCACTCAAGAATGATGAGAAATAGAAAAATGTGAATTGAAACCTGACATACATTGTTAATGCTTAGAGGTAACTGCAGCACTTGTTAGAGTAACTAATGACTTTGTTTGGTTATTGATTCTAAATTTTCTATGGGAACACACCCCTTATTGTTTGCATCTTAGGTGAGCCAATTCCATCACCACACCTTCTTGTCTTCCGCATTTCTTGGTAAAGAAATCCGCATTGCTTGGTACTCCACTGACCTCAGGGTATTTATTATATATACTAAGTTTATTCAGGAACCATGTAAATTTCATAGTTGTTTTTCCCTTTGTTCCAACTTGAAGACTTTCACTGTGGTAATATGAAAATGGTGTAAAGTCCTTTTGCTAAGTGTTATGGACTGAATTTTTTTCTCCCAAAACTCCTGTGTTGAAGTTCTAACCCCCAATATGTGAAAATGTAACATGATTTAGAAATAGACTCTACAGAGATAATCAAGTTTAAGTGAAGGGGGGCCCTAATCAAATGTGTCTGGTATCCTTATAAAAGGGGACATTTGGGCACAGAGGGAAGACAATGTAAAGAGACAAAGGGAGAAGACAAGCTAAAATCAGAGGCCCAGGAAAAACCCTTCCCTCATAACCCTTAGAAGGAAAGAACAAAGCTGACTCCTTGGCTTTGGACTTCCAGCCTTCAGACCTGTAAGCATACAGGTGTTTAAACCACCTAGTCTGTGGTACTTTGTCATGGTGGCTTTACCAAATGAATGTATTAAATACGAATATTGACAAAAATACAGAAGCCAATCGTATTATTAACACAATTGTCTCATCTCCAGCCTCAGTGGGACTCTCATTCTGCTTCTGCACTTTTTTTCATGGACCCCATCTCCTTTGGGGAGGAGATACCACCAAGGTGGCCACCAAGGTGGTATCTTACACACAGCCATTGTGTGTCGGAGCATCTGACTGCAACCTTGACCCCTTGATCTTTAGCACTTGATTTGGCTACAAATACTATTTTAAAAACCAAACAAACCAGAAAAGGGGCTACTTGAGAAGGTTAATATCATTCCCCATATTTTAATCTGTCCATATAACTTTCTTCTGTTTTTTTTTTTTAACTTTCTTCTGTTTTAAGAGGAGTGTTCTAAGGCCAAATCCAGATACCTCTACCATAGAGCATATATTCTTCATTCATAAATTCTTCTGTAAGGCAGTCCATTATCATGCCACTCTTCTGTTTTTTATAACATCTCAGACACCCTCCCACTCTCTTTTCTGTCCATGTATAACAATACTCTAGTATTTTCTATCATTAAACAAAATGAAACAAACAAACAAACAAAAAAAAACCACACAATACCGCTCATAGCAGAGTAGTTAGATTCTAACTTTCTCACTCTACACAACTGTAAAAGATCTACAATATATATATATTTATACCCTGCAGGCTTGGAAAAATAATGAATGAAAGGCTGTGATCTTGGAGATAAGGGAGGCAAACAGGTGAGTCCCACAGTATCCTGGCCTTCTTCCTACTGATATATTTTCTCAACCACTACATGAGCAAACAGAGCCTAAGCAGAGTGGCAATCTTGCTGGGTGGAGAAGACAAAGTGTGGCATAGTCCATACAATGGAATTTCACACATAATAGCACAAGCCATAAGTACTGATACACATGCCAAAATGGACGCATCTCAAATCTGTAATGTCTAAAGGAAGAACACACAGAAAGCAATCACTTACTTGATGATTCCATTTGTATGAAGATCAAGAACAGGTAAAAGTGTTTCATAATGCTGACAGAATTCAATATAGTACCTCTTAGGTATTTTCATGCGAAAGGGGTATGGTCTCTGCTGGTGTGATGGGGAACGCTGTTGATCTGTGTGGTTGTTGTGTTGGTATACACAAGTGTGAAAATGCTATTAAGCTGTACACATCAGTCTGTGTATGTAAACCTCAACAAAACCCAATAATGAAAGAACTGAAGAAATAAGGGAAAGGAAAAACTACCCTCCTTCTTAACTTCCACTTTATCCGTATGTCTCTTAAAATCACGGTCACTTTTATAAAGAATAATACTTACTCCCAGTCATCACTTATGGATTTTTCCAACCTTGGAATATCTACCTTCATCAGTCTCTTTCAACTGTTCTTGTTACTAAACTCACTTATTGATTACCCAGTAAAATGAATTGTATTCACTTCCTTCCCGATTTTGTTAGTGGTGACTCTATTCTTGGTAAAACGGGCTTTCCTTTGGTTTTCATGGGAACACTTCTGGTTCTCTGCCAATCTTGACATCTTTTTCTCCTCAAAACTCCCTTACTCTGCTTGTGCTCATTACTAAGACCAGTGATTCTTGACCATGGCTGCACATTGAAATCACCTGGGGAGTCTTGACAAAATAATGATGTTGATGCCTGGATTCATCTCGAACCAACTAAATTAGAATTGCTTGAGTAGGAATCTGGATTTTTTTAAATTAAAAATCTCCTAGATAATGTGTTCTTGCTCCTCAGGTCAAACTATCACTATTTTGTCTCTAGTCCCCAAGGTACTTTGGACTGCTACAATTGTCTCCTTACTGGTGTTCTTTCAATATATTATTTTACTAGTGAAAGCGTGATTGTTCTTAAATAGAAAACTGATCATGTAACTCTTCTGTTAAAATTCTTTTCAAGTGTTTAAAACTTACAGAATATTATAGAATAACCTTAAGGCTAGTTTGAGCGGTTTACAGAGAACCCCTTTTGATTCCTCCTTCCCCATCCACTTATTAACTGAAAGGAGCACTCTTCATAGTGGAATTTATAATAGAAAAAGAAGTCCATCTAATCAGATCCTGAGAACATTAAAAGGGGAATATTAGAACTAATACCATTGCCCCTTTCTTCTGTTCTTTCACAAGCAGAATGATTTAAGGATCTGGGCATTTTTTTTTCCAGGGTGATTTAACTGCCGATAAGTATGATATAAATTGACACCTGTTGGACCATGACTTAGGGGATCTGGGGTCTTATTTTTATAGATGAGTGGGGTCCAAAGAGTTATCATCTGGAGAAACTCACTTATACTTCTATTGTTTCTATTGCTTTATTCTCGCTCTTCTTATCCAAAATAATCATTTCTGTCTCTTTTGTACACTTGTAGAGTGTACAGTCAGAGCTTATCTCATCCTGGCATACCCCCTCCTAACACCATCTCAGAGACTTGTAGGCAAGTTGAACTGATCCAGCCTATATCTCTATCCACATGGTGTTGGTTAGAAAAAAAATAATGTTTCTAATGCACAGACAATGAAGAAAAATAAATGAAAGAAAATCTACCCCCAAACATAGATTTCCTTTTTTCTTTCTTTACAACTAAAAACTATCATGTGCAAGTGTGTTCCACATATAGAGATACATACACATATATGTATCTATGTGTTTTGCACATATACACGATCTCCTCCTTTGTCTTTCATTTTAACTGAGGTAATTAAGAACCACACTTTAAAGCAGTTTGTATGCACAGGATAGAATCCAAGCTATCAAATCCCTTGTGCTAGCTCCTATCATTCTGTGACAGTTATCAATTTATTTTCTTTTAGCCATATTCATTGCTTGCTGCTCTGTGACAGCGGATCTGGGCCCTTTATTTATTTATTTATTTTTAAGATTTTATTTATTTATTTGACAGAGAGAGAGAGATCACAAGTAGGCAGAGAGGCAAGCAGAGAGAGAGGGGGAGGCAGGCTCCCCATTGAGCAGAGAGCCCGATGTGGGGCTCAATCTTAGGACTCTGAGATCATGACTTGAGCTGAAGGCAGATTTTACCCACTGAGCCACCCAGGCACCCAGAATCTGGGCCTTTTAGATACTTTTCCTTTGCAGCTAACACAGTGGTAAGCTGTGAGTCTGCCGAGGTCAATGGAGAGAGATCGCGGAAGAAAAGAGTTCTGCTTCTTGGTTCTAGGGTGCCCTCCTGCTAAGCTCTTCCTCCAGCAGCACCCCCACCCAGCATCAAGCTCCTGCAGTGAATACACCTTCCACATCCTCAAACTCTTGTAGCAAAGGGAAACTTCTCCAGGGCCACGCCCATAGTGTCCAGTCACACCCAGGGGTCAGCTGTTTTCCTGGTTCCTGCTTTGGGTGGATTTTGCAGTAGAGTGCCTCTGGCAAGACCTCTCTTCATGAACAACTTTCCTTGGTGCCCTGGAGGGTGGATTTCCAGCAAGTTCCAAAAGATCTATTTCTGGTAAATTCTGACAGCATGACACCACAGCAATGTCTCTGCCATGAGTGAGCCACAGTCATACCCATTCAAACCAGGTCCGTATGTCAGCCTTGGAGGTGGATGCTTCTTTGAATGTTCTATCTAAGATTCAGAAACAGTGGCTCCTCCATATATCCACTCTTCCTATATTCTTAGGGTGTTTTTTACTTCCTACCAATAAATCCCTTGTTACTTTAATCTAGGGGTTAGCCAACTCTTTTTCAAAGGCAACATGGAAATGGATGGGCGTGGTGATATACTAATAAAACAAAAGCTAACATCCAGACTTTAGGTCCAAGCCTGAAAGCTCTAGTTCAAATTAGAGTTTGTTGTCCTTTATAATAAACTTTTATTCAAATCTCTATATGGTTTCTTTCTCTTTGTTGGACCCAAAGAACCATGGGTTCTAAACTACAGGGATGGTCCTTAGTTATCTGGTTCCTGGCTCTGAGATGATTATTTGTATATAATATTGCCAGAGAAGTATTGATTTCTGGGCTGTACTGGCCAGATAGAGGAGGTCCAGCTGTGGACTGGTTTGCCTGGTTGAACCCTTGCTACCTTTAAGAATTAGTTAGCCTTGAAAAGGGCAGTCTCCTCCCAGCTAGGAAGATTGACTGATTGATTGATTGATTGATTTGACACAGAGAGATCACAAGTAGGTAGAGATACAGGCCGAGAGAGAGGAGGAAGCGTGCTCCCCACTGAGCAGAGAGCCCAATGCGGGGCTCGATCCCAGGACCCCAAGATCATGACCTGAGCGGAATGGCAGAAGCTTAACAGAGCCACCAGGTGCCCCCCCCAAGCTAGGAAGTTTTTATAAAAGATGTCAAAATGTTACAATACACACAACACTTATTTATATAGATAATATTTATCTATATAAGTATTAATTTTCTATAAGATTCATATTAATTATAATATTATTACATAATTATTATAGTTATATATAAATAATGTATTTTTCTACCTATCTATCTCTATGCACATATATTCATATACAGATAACATGGCCTCCTCTATCAACCCAAAAATCTGGTTTCTATAAGCCTACTTAGGTAGTGCCAGAGTAGTGGGACATAATCTCATTGATTCATTATTCTGGCAAATATATATTTATTGTGCATCTATGATCACTCACATTGTCCTATTGTGATACCCACATCTCCCCTGATCCCCCACTGTACACATGACTCTTTCACCCATCTTTATATATTATGACTTGTGGCCTCTCAAAGACTGAGACTCTTTGTCTTCCCCTCTACACTACACTGATCCCAACTCAAGGTCTGACGTTCGCTGTGCACTTAATGGCTCTTTGCCCTTGCAGCAGTAAGACCTTTGGAGATCTTTGAAGTCTGTGTAATTTCTCCATATCATTTGCTCTATCAGTTTCTCCTCGCTGCTAAATGTGTTTAAGGAGTGAGGTTGCGGGATTTTTGGTACCTGACCCTGTCTCAGGTTCAGTAAGGAGAGCATGATGTCATAGAAGTTTGGAAAGGTGGAAAGCATGAAACGGACAGCCTGGGGCCTTTGGCCAGAAATAAGGATAGACCAAGAGAGACAATGTCTACAATTGAAAGGGGTGTTTGAATTTCTTTGAGGCATGGGATCTTGGGATTTGCCATGCAGTAGCTTATGTTGTTCTTCAGCCTTGTCTTAGTATGCCAACTTTGAGTCTTCCTATGAAGACAGCAACTTCCAATCTCCCTTACCTTGCAGAACTCATTTTTCTAATCTAGACTTTCTTAAACACATAGGGCAAAAAATTTAATCCCCTAAATGCCTTAAGGATTCCATCATTTGTAATGAATTAACTTCTTTCTAGAGTGGTACTAGCTACCACCATCCTTGAAAGAATTAAGAAAATAGTTAAATCATTTTTATAAGGCTGATTTCTCTCTGGATGTCTGTGTCTTCTATGTGAGCTAATAAATAATATTTGTTTTGCTTACTTTACACGTGTCCTCTGTAGGTAGAGTGAAATGATGCTTTTCAGAGCAGTTAATTAATGGTAAATTGCCAAAAATACCCGTTCTTCACATGAATGTAACCAATGGGTCAGGTTTCTCTTTAACTTGTGAGTCTACATAAGCTGTTTCACCCACCATCAACCTGGAAGTAGGATTGATTGATAAGTCCTTTGCCACCAGGAACTCCCTGCAAGAGCCCTCCACTCCAGTCTCAGCACTCTTCCTGGAGCAAGCAGTTTCGTCTCTGTGGTCTGGGACAAACACGGGAGCCAGCTTGCCTTATTCTAGGCCACAGGAGACTGGGCTCATATCCTAGTGGGTAAACGGAGAACTTTCTCAACCAAGTAGAGCCTCAGTGTATCTAAGTACAAACAGGAATGAATCATCTTCAGAGCGCCTGGGTGACTCAGTCAGTTAAGCCTCTGCCTTTGGCTCAGGACATGATCCCAGGGTCCTGGGACCGAGCCTCAGGCTCCTTGCTCATTAGGGAGTCTGCTTCCCCTTCTACCCCTGCTCATGCTCTCTCTTTGGTTCTCCCTCTCAAATAAATAAAAATCCTTAAAAAAATAAATAAATTGTCTTCATATTATTGCTCTAGTCACCAAGAAAAGAAATTATTAAATGGCATAACTTGCTTTTTATTTTTCTTTGGAGGCCTACTTTTTGACTTGAACTTCAGATATTATTTTAAATGTACTTATTTTAGAGATGGCCACCTTGGGAAGCTCTCAGAGGGTTGGGGGTTGATCTGGGAGCTAGAAAGGGCTTGGTAATAAGACTTGGACTTGCTTATTGAGCTCAGTTGTTGAAATTCATTCAGTCATGCTTGCCTTTTACTTAGTGCTCCCAGGTTGCCAGAGTTGTGTAGCCTAAGGAGGAGGAGAAGATCATTCCTTAGGTATCATAGCTCCTTCCCTCTTTGAGCCCAGGATGGAGGCAAGAAGTATCCAGATCTTCCACCGCAGATACAACTACCCAGTTACCCAACCACCCATGCTCCCTCACAACACATTGTAAAGAGTAATTACATGAGTACATTACTATGTAAACTACTAGATACCTGAATAGCCAGTTGGAAGGTAGACCACACATAAGAATCTGTAGATATCAGAAAGCAGACAGGTATTACTGCCACCTTTGGAGCTGCTAAAAATCTATCTCTACATTTTTGTCATGTTGTTCCCCAGCCACAAGTCCCAATTTCCTGCTTTGATAATCCAAGTCCTATCTGATCTTTAATATACAGCTAAATTCCTTCAACATCAAGAAATTTCATCTGATTTCTTCAATTCCTAGTGATCACTCTTTACTGAAAAAGCTGGCTCTATTTCAAAACTTAAAACTTCGAGGTATATTATTATATTTTGCTTATCCATCATTTCATAGTTTTTAACTACAATCCCTAAATTATCTATAAAAATTCTTGAATGTCACACACACACACACACACACACACACACGCACACCCCACTTCTTTAAGAACCTCTGAGAATTTGGGGCGCCTGGGTGGCTCGGTGGGTTTAAGCCCCTGCCTTCGGCTCAGGCCATGATCTCAGGGTCCTGGGATTGAGCCCCGCATCTGGCTCTCTGCTCAGCAGGGAGTCTGCTTCCCCCTCTCTCTCTGCCTGCCTCTCTGCCTATTTGTGATCTCTCTCTCTCTGTCAAATAAATAAATAAAATCTTAAAAAAAACTTATAAAAAAAAAAAAAAGAACCTCTGAGAATCTATGAGACCAGTTCAAGGGATCCACAAGCTACCGTCTTTTAATTTCTGGATAAACTGGATTTTCTTTATAAACTTCCAACCCACACCCTGCATATCCCAACAGAATTGAATGCAGAGGCAAGTATGACAATACAATTGCCTCCCATTGAGTCAAGCATTAAGTATATTTGTGAAAATGTAAAACAATGCAATTCACCTCGCTATTTTTATTTTGAAATGTAAAGCTACTTTAGAAATTTTGTTCTTTATGTAAACATGTATTAGAGTCATTATTGTTAAGCGAATTGATAGTTTTAAAGTCTTAGTTTTAATTTCCGACATTTCAAATCGCAGCAGTATAATCCACAAACACAAAAGCTCCTTGGGGTCCTCTGTGGTTTTTAAGAACTTAAAAGGGTCCCGAGACCAAAATATTTTGAGAATTTCTGCCCTAGCTCACGGCAGGATTTTGGTTCCTTTTGATAATGGGACAGCTCTGCAAACAACCACCATATTCAGTGAAATACAAGTTAATCTCCAGGACTGGGTGTGGTCTAAAGAAGGCAAAGGTTTTGAGCCCCAGACTTTTTGAAGTGGAGGAAAAGGGGATCCTTGGCCTGCTGTGTAAGATGGATATGCATATGCTGTGGAAGACATGAGAGGAGGAGGACATTGTTGAGAAAGCATGAACCAATAAAGCACAGCAAGGGGAGCAGTGAGGTATGTTCCCTCTCCCTTGTGGGCTCCTTTCTCTCCCTGCACCCCAAGTTCGTCTACACACACACCCCCAAACTCCCAGCAAGAGTATATAGGAAAGGTGAGGTTACAGGTAAAAGATGGTGCATATCGAGTCTTCAGATTTTCCCAGAGACATCCATTAACTGATGGAGTATCTCTGAAGTAGGAAGGTAGGTGCTCTAGAGGGTGGCTGTCCTTAACATAAAAATCAGAAGGAGGGGCACCTGGGTGGCTCAGTTGGTTGAGCGACTGCCTTCAGCTCAGGTCATGATCCTTGAGTTCCGGGATCGAGTCCTACATCAGGCTCCCGGCTCTATAGGGAGTCTGCTTCTTCCTCTAGCCTTCTCTCCTCTCATGCTCTCTCTCACTTTCTCTCTCAAATAAATAAATAAATAAAATCTTTAAAAAAAAAATCAGAAGGAGGATGGGGGAAAGGATAGCTAAAGATACTTATCTTCCAGAGGGGAGAACACAGCTCTAACGAAGCTTGAAGGAAAGATTTCCGACCAAAGGCCTATTTTTTTTTTAAATTGTGCATGAATTATTTCTTTGAAAATATATACACTGCTCTTTTGTAAATGCTTATTTAGCACAGAAGATTTGTGATCTATGTCACTTGCTTTTTTGTACATAGACAGGCTGCATATTGGGACTGCTTCCACAGAGGGTTTTTCATTTTTGTACACTCTTCTCGAACACACTTATCCATTTCAACTAATTAAATTATCTATTGTATCGCTAAGTCATCCACATTTTTCTTGACAGCAGAAAGCTATCTTCCCCTGAATATGTTTATCCTCCATTAAATCTTTGCCTTGACCTGCACTCGCCTTACATATTCATCTCATTCCTTTTCTTTTCACTTTCAAATGATTTCCCAAATTCCAATGTAATAATGTAGTCCTGGATGAATAGAGGACTGAATTCCAAGTCACAGGACTAACAGCTGCAACTCTCTAGTTATTTGATCTCAAACGTTCTGTCCACTTTTCTGTGACTCGAGTGTTTGATTTGCAAAATCATTGTAATAATATCCAGTTTTTTCATATCTCACAGAAAGTCTGAGAGGATAAAAGGATAGCATACGCAGATCTATTTTGGATGTAAGCACCATCCTAGGCAAGAGACGACATCTATAGTATCATTATACAGGTTACTCTGACCTGTTCTGACCTTTCTACTCTCATTTATGGTTTCAAGCTCCAGTTGCCTTGTTGTTGTAAGTAAAACCTTCACTCACTCACTCAATAAGCCTTTAGTAGCTTGCTGACTATGATTCAACAATTATTTTGGGAGATGTGGATGTAAGTTAAGTAAAATGTGACTTTTAGGGATCTCTTTACCAGAAAGAAACTATAGATTATTTTATAAAACAAATATACAAGCAGAATGTACTAGCCAGGAAAAGGCTAGGTCCAGCTGTAGTAACAAATAACCCCCAAATCCCAGTGGCTTCATCTAAATGTGGTAGTTAGTTTCCAAAGTTGACCGACAGCACTCCTCCCTATCCCTAGATATCCAGGACGAACCCCTATCAAGGTGGGGAGCCTTTTCTCCTCAGCATGAACCTGGGCTGATCTTGTGACTTGCTTTGTATGTGGGCTGCCGAAGCGAGCACATTGTGACTTGCTTTGACTAACAGCACATGCTGGCTCCAGACCTAGCCATCAGGAGGACCGGCAGCGTCTTCTTTTCTCTCCTGAAACACAGCTATTACACTGTAAGAAGTCTACATAAATCTGTTGGGAGAAAATCCCCGGAGAATTATGAAGTGCTGTTGTTTTAAGCTCCGACCTCTTGAGCTCTTTGTTAACCAGCGAGAGACGACTAAAACAGCACAAGGTTTATTATGGGTTGGCAAGAAAGTTCTGTTCCCTAGAGACACACAGGAACCCGTATTAACAAAGGGACCACCTTGTTGCAGCTACCCTGTCAGGAATACAAGGCCCCCTTGGTCACCATGGCAGAGGAAGGGAGTAATTAAATATGTTTATGTGCTGGGAGTGACCCTTATGGCTTCTGCTCACCTCCCCTTCGTGACATCTGGTAATATGGTTCCAATATGTGCAAAGGGGTAGAGCTGTAGAATCTTCCCATATGTCCCAAGAGGTAAAGGAAAACTCTGCATGGGTATGCACTAGAATTATCTGTGACCCAGAGCCCCAAAATAGAGTGCGCAAAGTGCTAGCAAAAATAAAAATGTGTTCTATTCTGGGCGAGTCAAAAAGGGCAGCTTAGATGAGCTCCATGTGAAACGACGGAAAGGAGTAGGTCGACAGAGAAAGGTGGTTGGGACCTTGCAGTCAGAGGGGCATCACAGTGAGCAGCACAGAGCCATGGTGAGGCGTGGTGCATGCTCGTAATAGTCAGAAGTGCAAGTGGCTGGAGCATGAACAAGCTAGAGATGAAGCTCAACACGAAGGAGAATCTTTTGCCTCACCTGCATGCTACTGGGTCCCATTCTGTAAATAGTCACGACTCCAGTGGAAGACCTGAAAAGAGAAACCATCAGGACATATTGCATTTTAAGCAGGAAAACATGCAAGTGGGACATGAGTTCAAGTAAAGAAAAGTTGGCAGAAAAATACGATATTACAATAGTTTAGATGGGTTGTTCAAGAATCAATGGGAAGGGTAGATTTAACAGGTCCTTCTGAAGTAGAATTGATAAGAACAGATGGCCAAGGAGACAGGGATAATCAAGGGAGTGACTACGTAAGACACGGCATTGAGGATGTGGGGTGTTTATTAGGTCTGTGGGGAGAAGGGAGAAAAAGACACTGAGTTCTCTTTGGGACCCATTAAGGTGGGGGTGTCTGGTAAATCCAGATGAAAAATGATACAGATAACCTTGAAGCTGAAACAATCTCAGTGATGGGGGACCCAAGAGAAATCACTCAGGAAGAAATGCGTGTGGATCCAGAGAGACGTGCTTCACGAACCCTAGAACATCCCAAGCTCAGAGGTAGAGTGGAGAAGAGAGGCCTGAGAGAGCTTTAGTGGGATTTTGCTGGGTTCACGGAGGTTGGGATGGCATGTTGATTGAGGTACAACATGGCTACTTAAATATATACTTAAAGGTGTAATATGAAAAGGTATAATCACAGCTATAGTTAGTTGCCTTCCTTTTCGTTCACTAAACTAGTTTCAGTTCTCATTTTCTTTTTTTTTTAAAGATTTTATTTATTTATTTATTTGACATACAGAGAGAGAGATCACAAGTAGGCAGAGAGGCAGGCAGAGAGAGAGTGGGGAGGAGGCTCCCCACCGAACAGAGAGCCCGATGCGGGGCTTGATCCCAGGACCCTGAGATCATGACCTGAGCCGAAGGCAGAGGCTTTAATCCACTAAGCCACCCAGGCGCCACGAGTTCTCATTTTCTTAAAAAGATTTACTTATTTATTTTAGAGAGAGAGAGAGGAGGGGCAGGCGCAGAGGGAGAGAGAGACAGGCCGACTCCCCACTGAGACGGGAGCCTGACACAGGGTGGGATCCCAGGACCCTGAGATCATGACCTGAGCCAAAACCAAGAGTCAAAGCCTTAACTAACTTAGCCACCCAGGTGCCCCGAGTCCTCATTTTTTAAGATTTAGGTTTCATTTCTTAATGGAGATTTTATAGTTGAGAATGACCTATTTGAGGAAAAACAGTGCATTTTGATGAATCTAATCTAATCTAATCTAACTTCATCATTAGGGATCAGATACAGTAGGAGTTGGAAAGAATGATCAAGCCCATCTTCTTTTTTCTTTTTTTTTCCCAATTATTTTACAGAGAGAAGGTGAAGAATAACGTTTTTGGCTTATGGTTCCCTACAGCATCTGATATAGACATCTGCCGAAACCAGGGTCCTGAATCAAGTGGCTAAGTAAGTAATTCAATCCAAAGTAGAAAACAGCCCTTTGCTTCAGTGTTTTCACTGATAGCAAGTGGAAGGTTATGGTGCGGCTGAGCCCATGACCGGCTACCTAAGCAAGTTCCTTCCTTTTCCCTGCTGTTGGAAGGGTGGGGCTTACTGAACTCGGCTTGAGGCCTGTGGTTATTTTGATGTAGTCAGTCTAATGTCATTAGACAGGAAAACCTGCACTTGAGCCAAATTACACAAGTGTGTGTCCTGGCACCGGCTTTAATGTGCACCTGGGTTTCAAAAAAGGAAAAACAGAAACCCAGATTCCTTTCTTTCTCTTTTGGGGATTCAGCCCTAACACCATTTTGTTTAAATTTCATAGGTTTAAGTTTCATCAAAGTAGAATTTGTTGATGTAAAATTACATACCAGATGTTCACTGTTGTGGAAGTTGTGGCGTATATTATTGCCGATGTGACCCTTGTGGATTCCACAATTATAAACCGAAGCCAGGTTGTTTATATAAGGTTTCAGCCATAGACAGTGTGGAAATGCGGTAATGTGGGGCCTGGGCTCCGCAAGCCAGATCTCCTTTATTTTCTTTAAATATCTCTTTTCGAAACGGATATCTTAGAGCTTGTAAAAGTTGGCATTTGGAGAAGTGCAAATTAGTGGCAAGATTTTATATATTTTTTTAAAGCATTTTATAAGTCTTGCCACCAGCCCCGCGTATGTGGTTGGAGGCGAGATAGGGTAACAGATGAGGTCATGGAGCTTTCCGTGAGATTCTTCTGGAGTGGTGATTGGCAGCTGGAGTGCACCGAGGCTTCCCAGGCGGGCTTTGTTAAAACACAGATTCCCCCCACCCCGACATTTGGAGTCACAAGTCTAAGGAACAGCTTGGTACTTCTATCAAGTTTCCGGTGGTGCTGTTGTTACTGGTCTGAGGACCCCACTTTAAGAACCTGCTCTGAGGAAGTGATTCCTCCTCCTCTTCCTCTTCTTCTTCCTCTTCTTCTTCTTCTTCTTTCTCTTCTTCTTCCTCTTCTTCTTCTTTTTAATTTATTTATTTGACACAGAAAGAGGCAGTGAGAGAGGAAACACAAGCAGGGGGAGTGGGAGAGGGAAGAACAGGCTTCCCGCCAAGCAGGGAGCCCTATGTGGGGCTCGATCCCAGGACCCTGGAATCATGACCTGAGCTGAAGGCAGAAGTTTAACGACTGAGCCACCCAGACGCCCCTGAGACAGTGATTCTTAATGCTGCCTGCATGCCATACTTCTTGATTCAAAAACTTTGGGGAGAGGTATACACCTCTATCGTGGCCCCTTGATTATATGACTGTCCAAACCAAACTGACCAGTGGCCTAGAGTCTGGTATGAAAAATAAACTTGGTCAGTCAGTGGCTGCTTCTCGGGAATTTGAACCACCACCAATGAAGAGGGAGGGCCAGACCTGAGGGATGGTGAGCTCCAGTCCCGATACGGCAAGCGGAACGTATGGACTGGTGTTTCTCAAACTTCCTCTTGTGGCAGGGTCATCTGAGGGCTTGTAGAACCCTTTGAGAACCACTGCCATAGACAAATAGAGGGGATGAGTGAGCAGAAGCAGGGAATAGCAGACGAAACCCATTCATAGAGGCTCCAAGGGAGAGTAGTAGAAAGTACTTTCCGAGTGGAAAGGCATCTTCAACATGTGGGCTCCAAATGACAGCCATTGACATCACCTGGGAGCTTTTGAGAAAGGCGGAATGAGGGGCTCTACCCTGAGCCTACTGAATCACAAACTTTGAGGATGCAGCCCAGCAAAATGTCTAACAAGTCCCCAGTAGGATTCTGATGGCACCCTAAGTTTTGAGAACCAATGGACTATAATATAGGTGCGTCAACCTAGCTGCTCTGATTCCAGAAGCAAACTCTAGATCTTGTACTTTAAAGACCAGTACCTGAGACATACCAAGAATACACACACCAGATTACCTGGGGCCAGGACCCAGGCATCATAGTTTGCCCAGATGATTCCAATCGACAGACAAGTTTGAAAATGATTTCCTTAGTTCCAGATAAATAATATCGCAGGCTACTGAAAGACCCTTGTGCTTTTGAAATCACCATCAGCAATTTTTTAAAGTGCCCAGGAATGCAGAAGAGAGTCAATATGCCTGTAGGGGGAGCAGTTGTCCTCACTGTCCACAAGGGAGGGAAAGAGCTAGGTATCACCATTCCCCATGGAAGAAACAGAAACTTAGCGAGCCCATCATGTTCGTAAATATAGAACCAAGATGTCAGTAAAAGCTTGGTAGCCCTGGAGATCATCCAAAGATTTAACGAGGCAGCCTGGAAAATAATGTGGTTTCCTTCACTGAAGGGAGAAAAGGAGTCTGGATGACCATCTGCACAGATGTTGTCAGAGGAATCCCTGAAGTGAGCAGAAGTTAGGACAGGGGGCGACCTTAGGTCCCATGGAATTAGATTCCCTCACAGTTTGTGGATTCTCATTTCGTTATTTCCGAAAATCAGAAAGATAAACTCAGATGAAAATCATCTAATAGAATCATCGAGCCTTAAAAAATTATTTGCAAATCTATTTGTATTTTATCAGAATTCTGCTATTTTATATAAATCTCTTTGCACATTTCTAATCACGATTTGGAAAATATCCATAATTAGTCTTGTCAATATGCTTTCTTAATATTTAATACCAAAATATCGAGGCAATTCAGGGAAAGCAATAGTAAATTGATATTAAAAATTCCATCTCCATTCCAAACGCTGCCTTGAAATACGGACTCCTATATTTAACTGTCTACTTTGCTCCTACACTTGAGCTAAAGGTATGCCTTAAATCCAACTTTTTTTTTTAAGATTTATGTATTCATTTTAGAGGGAGAGAGAGAGAGAGAGCACACAATCAAGAAGAGGGGCAGAGGGAGAGGGAGAAAAATCACAAGCAGAGTGAGAGCTGAGTGTGGAACCTGACACAGGGCTTGATCTCATGATGGCAAGATCGTAACTTGAGCTGAAATCGAGAGTTGGTTGCTTAACCGACTGAGCCACCCAGGTGCCACCCTGGAGTAGATCAGTGAGATCCCTCCTTTTTCTTACCCCAGGTCCCATCTCTGCTCAAACTTCGATGGGAAGAGTAAATGTTCCTATCTCAGAGATGCTGGTTGGGCTTGGACACACATCTTGCTTTGGCCAATAGGATATGGGAGAAGTGGCAGTTCCAGTTCTGAGCTGGAGCTAAGGAGGCATTGTGTGTGTTTGCTTGCTTCTGCTGGAGCTTCTCTCCTCCATTATGGGAAGAATGTGCTCCATCTTGTACATTCTTTCCATTTCAACCCGGGCCCAGAAGAAAACTTTGGCGCTGTCCCAACTTACCCTTGACCTGCGAGCGGGAGAACAAACTTCCTTGCCATTACTGTTTTATGGCTTGGTTGTTTGGTGGCCTAATATGGTACCCAACTGGTTTCCCCTACAAGTTTTTCCTTCTATTTTTCTTTCTGTCCTATTCTGAAAATCTTTACATGTAAACAAATATTAAAAATATGAAGAACCATCATTTACCTATCACCAAGCTTAACAGTCATAAGAATATGTGTTATGTTTAGTTTTTTGTTTGCTTGTTTGCTTGCTTTGAAAGGAAATCCCAGATATCACATCATTTCAACACCTCCACTCAGAACTTTGGTATGCATTTCAAAACAAACAATATTTTCTTTTATATCTCCATTGTGACTAGCATATCTAATAAAATGAAGAATCATTCTGGAGTACTTTCCGGTTTGTTTTCTTTTTTTTTTTTTTTTAAGATTTTATTTACTTATTTGACAGAGAGAGAGAGAGAGAGATCACAAGCAGGCAGAGAGGCAGGCAGAGAGAGAGGGGGAAGCAGGCTTTCGGCCGAGCAGAGAGCCCGATGCGGGGCTCGATCCCAGGATCCTGAGATCATGACCTGAGCCACAGGCAGAGGCCTTAACCCACTAAGCCACCCAGGCGCCCCTCCGGTTTGTTTTCTAGTGGGACCACTGGAATCTCTTCAGTTACTTTTCAGTAACTTTTAGTTGAAATATTATCCCCTTATGGGCGCCTGTGTGGCTCAGTCAGTTAAGCATCTGCCTTTGGTTCAGGTCATGATCCCGGGGTCCTAGGATTGAATCCAACATCAGTCTCCCTGCTCATCAAGGAGTCTGCTTCTTCTTCTGCTCCTCCCCTCTGCTCATGCTTTCTCACTCTCTCTCTCAAATAAGTAAATAAAATCTTTAAAAAAATAAAATATTATCCCCTTCCTTATTATTAATTTGTTTTCAGATTATTGCTTGTTGAAGAAATCAGATCAACTGTCCTGTGGAAATAGGTTACATTCTAGACTGGATGTTATGTCATGGAGGGCTCTAACTTGTTCTTGCAGCCCCAAAGTATCAGTGAATTAGAAGATAGATCTGAGTCTTTATTAGATTGAAATTCAAATATGCTCTGATAGGGGAAGAAGAATGCTTCGTAGCTGGTGCTATGTACTGCAGGCATCATATCAGTAGTCTCATGAGGCCAGTTTATCTCATGTTTACTGTAGGAAAATACACAATTTGTTTATTTATTTAATATATATATAATTCAATATTTTAATAATAATTCAATATATATATTTCCTTCTCTTTCTTACACACAAGTTGGGGGAAATACATAGATTTTCTATTTCTTGATTTTGTTTTCTTTTTTTACTTTAAAATCTATTCTGCAGGGGTGCCTGGGTGGCTCAGTGGGTTAAAGCCTCTGAGCTTTAACCCACTGACCTTCAGCTCAGGTCATGATCTCGGGGTCCTGGGATCAAGCCCAACATCTCTGTTCAGCAGGGAATCTGCTTCCCCCTCTCTCTCTGCTTGCCTCTCTGCCTACTTGTGATCTCTCTCTCTCTCTGTCAAATAAACACATAAAATCTTTAAGAAAATAAAATAAAATCTATTCTGCAAATCACTCCCTATCAATATATGCAAATCTTGTATTCCTTTCTTTAGTTGCGTAATATTCTCATGGGTAAATATACCATAGTTTATTTAACCAGCCCCATGGATGGATAGTTGAATTGGTTGTCTTTTGTTAATAAAAATAGTGCCACATTTAATAAAATTGTACACTTGCTCCATTTTATTTTTGCAGATGTATTTTTGGGATTGAATCCTAGAAGCAGGATTGCTGAATAAGAGACTAAGTGTATATTTAATGTTGTCAGACACTGCCAAAATCTCCACAGGGGCTGTACCATTTTGCATTTTTGCTGGTCACATAGGAGAAACAAGCATTCTCCTCTGTCTTGCCATCAGAGTAAGTTAGCAGACTCCTCCATGTCTGTAGAGTTACAATATTTTATTATAAGTGAAGTTGAGTCTGAATTCAGAGTTCAAGGGTTATTTGTTTTAATTTGCCTTTGACTCATTGTCTCCTACTTCTTATTATTTAGCCAGGGAGTTGTTGGCCATTATCTTACCAGTTTTAGTAGCTTTTAAATATATTAGGGATATTAACCTTTTTTTAAAAAAATCCAATGCTTTATCATTGCCTTTTGCTTTGGTCTTTTGGGGAAAGAGCTCATAAAATGTGTTACTGGGGTGCCTGGGTGGCTCAGTCATTTGGTTTTCGAAAAATCTTGGTTTCAAAACTCTTGGTTTCGGCTCAGGTCATGAGATTGACCCCCGCCTCAGGCTCCATGCTCAGTGGGAGTGGGGAGTTTCCTCTCCCTCTGCCCACCCTGCTCTCTCTCTCTCTCTCTCTCAAATAAATAAATAAATCTTAAAAATAATGTGTCATTACTGTTAAGTAAGATTGCTTCACACTGTTTGTTATTCAATCTTTGTCAGATTTTGCAACATCTTCAGTCTTTGTCATCAACAATCCATTTAAATAGTAGACATTTTTATTTTTTCATTTTATTTTTTGTATCTTCTGAAATATTTAAAGTACTATTGTGTCTTCTGGTCTTTACAGGTCTGCTAAAATTTCCATATGCAATCATCTTGGCTCATCACAAGGTATTTTGCTGTTATGTTTTCTTCCTTCTGTGGATATTGATCAGCTTAGATGTCCTATGTCTACTAGGGTTGTTATGCTAAATTATGTTTTCCTAGAAACCTATCTCTTTCATTTAGCTTTTCAAATTCATTTGAGTAGATTTGTACAGTTTCTTTTACATATATGTATTTGAAATTTCATTTATTTTTGTTGTTGTTGCTTTGTTTTGTTTTAAATTTCATTTGTTTACAATATTCCTTCCTCCTTGATATTTAAAAAAAATGTTTATTTGTGCTTTCTTTCCTATATGTATTAAGTAGCTAGTTATTTGGCTGATCCATTGATCTTTCAAAGAACCAGCATTTGGTCTCATTTATTGGGTTTCCTATATTTTCAATAATTTCTTAGTAACTCCTTCATTATCTCTTTTTTCTTTCTGATTGCCTTGTTTTATTTTGTCCTTTCCTAGATTTTTGCATAGGAAACTTACTCCATTTATTCTCATTTTTATTATTCTAAGTAGTCAGTGCTCTGGACTTTCTGAGTCCTCCATTACTTGTGGTCCATGGACTCTGATGGGAAATATTTCTATTAATATCATTTTCTAGTTGATCTTCAGTTTTTATTTGTACTTCCCCTTTGGTCTAAGAATTCTTTAGTAGTGAGTCTAATTTTTTTTAAAGTTTTATTTTTCTATATAGTTTCCCGGTAGAGAGACATGTGTGCATTCATGTTGGTTACTGTTACTGATTTCTATTTTTATGGCATTGTGATCAGAGTCTGGGACTTTACTGTTTTTATTTGATTTTATAATTTTTATTTCTCAAACTTAATGACACTGTCTTTGTGGTCTATCAAATAATTTAATGCATGAATGTCCCATGTGTATTTGAAGAGAAGGTATGTTCCCCATTATCAGGATTCAGAGTTTACATATGTGTATGCATATATACGATTTATTTTATTGATTACGAAGCTTAGTTCACGTGGTTGTGAGTACTTGAAATGTGATCTGTTCACATGGAGATCTGATGTAAGTATAAAATACCAACCAGATTTTAAAGCCCTAATATGAGCAAACAAATAAAAATATGTTACTACTACTTCTTTAAATTGATTACATACTGAAATTACAATACTTCAGATATATTGTGTTATGTGAAATCATTTTAAAGTCAATTTCACCTTTTTACCTGGGCTTAAATTACATGTAAGAAATATGTAAATTACATGAGAGGAATACTTTTAAATTACATGTGAGGCTCATCTATGCAGCTTACATTATGCTTCTCTGTTCTATATCCTTCTTAAGTTTTTAGTTCATTTAGTTCAAAGGTTCCTGTGGTTAAGGTGTTTTTCTCTGTGCACCTCCTGTAGTTTCTGCTTTATAAGAAATGATGATTTGGTGTGTTATTGGACACATAGGCAGTCATATTTATTGCCTCTTCATTGTTATGACTTGCAGTGCTGTAGAATGTCTTTTAAAGCTTTGTTTAGTGACTTTGGCCCATAGGTAACTTGTCTGGCACAAAAATCAGACATTGAAAATGTACTTTAATTGTGAAGTTTGTCAAATTACAGCATTGCCTATTTATGCTGTGCTTATTTGAATAATTTGTGTTTTTCTTTCCAAATTCATTACATAAAACAAAATCATTTGTGGATATTTGTATATTAAAAAACAATAGACAAATATCTATTTTTCTATTGTACTAAAATCATAATTTTCTTTGCTGCATAAAAAGGCTCATATCTTTATTTCAGTGTTTTACAAACCAAATAAAATCAGCTACTGGATTACACTTTTTCACTTTCAAATAGTTATTTTGAGATACTGTCTCCTGAGCCTGAAGTATGTAGATCTTGGAGCCCAAAGTACATAAATTGTAAAGCGTAAAGGGTCTTCATGATATCTGGCTATTCTCATTAAGTACAGCTAAGAGACAAAAATTAGCTTCATAGCAGCCATTGGCAGAGGTTAACATTTCTTATTAATTGAAGGGTCCTTCTAAATTGGAAGAAATAAAACAACACAACAAATGCAGTCCTTGATATATAGTAAATATTTACTCAGTGTAGTTTCCTTCCTCTAATTGTCCAGAAAATTGGATAGTCACAATATTAATAAAAATAGCACTTTGGTTGTTTCTGGAACTACAACTATTCTGTGGCCATGATGTCAGTAAGTTTCACTGGTATCATTAATAGAATTAGTTGATATAAGTTTAAGTTCCTCAACCTTTTGGGGCAGGGGGGTTAGGGCAAGGGGAGAAGGAGAGGGAGAAAGAGACTCTCAAGCAGGCTCCATGCCCAGGGCAGAGCTGATGAGGGCCTCGATCTCAAAACCCTGAGATCATGACCAGAGCTGAAATCAAGAGTGAGACTCTTAACTGACTGAGCCACCCAGGTGCCCTGATATTGTCTAAGTTTTATTTAAAATGTAAGAAGTTGGGATTTTAGGTAAAGATATAGATGGACGATCAGCACTAATGGAAATAGTACTGGAGGCAAGTATCACTAAAGGCTAGAGGAGGAAGAAAAAAGGCAAAATGATAAGGAAGAAGGAAGTAGGAAAGATAAAGTTTTCAGAATTTAGTCCTACACAGAAGGTACAGAATTGTGTTTGATTGACAGGAATGAATGGTGCCCAGCAGGTTTTTGGGAATCAGTATAGTTTTATTAATGGCAATACAATTAACACAATAATTCAAACACAGTGGGACAAAAGACAAAGGATGAAAAAAATGGATGGTGAGTTACCCTAAAATGGAGCAGCCCCATTCCCTTTGGTCCTTCCTCTACTAATTACAACACTGGACATAACACAGCCAACAAGCCAAGGAAACCTCTGAAAGGTGGAAAGAAGCTGGACTGTTCAGGAAACTTCAGATTTGAGGAACAATGGGCAGCAAGTTCTCTGGGTTTCTTTATTGCCCCCACACATCCTGGATAGGGAGCTACAGGGGCTGCCAACCAGAACCACCAACAGCCATGGACCAAAATGTGGTTCAAGAGAAGCCCGTTCCCCCTAGTAGAAGGGCTGGAAAACCTCTTCGGCAGTACTGTATGTCCATCAGATACCCATAGAAAAACGGGACCACAGGCCACCCAAGCAGGGGATGCTCTGATTCCTAGTCCCAGCATGTCTGCAAGCTCTCGCTGTCAGTCGAGTCGCCACACCCACCCAGCTCCTGGAGACCCCGAGGTGGTGTGAGGAGAGACTCACTTGCGTAGAACTAGGGTAGTCTGACTCCACTATCCATGTGATTTCACTCCCGACACTCATTTCC
>CM052811.1:73417807-73524916 GCA_028533885.1 Nasua narica
TAGCCAAAATAACTAAAGCAAAATGGCTTTCAACAATTTTATTGATATCGATTTGTGTTTTTAATAAATAATTTTAAAATTCAGTGGTTCAGAGTATAAAGTGGATTATGTCAGCAGAAAGGAACAAAGAAAAGAAGTCAATAAGGAAGGGAAAGTAGAAAAATATATTGTAAAAATGGAAAATCATGATTATAAAAAAATAATTTATAGTATATTCGATTATCAGTATATATACAACATTAGGCATCATTTTGTACCGGATCTTAAAAAATTGATTGGAAAGCACTATTTAGAAGTCATTTTTCTATTATACCTGAAGTTGGCAGCCTGTTACATAATTGTTAAAATCTAACATTCTGGAATAAAAATGTTGCATCTGAAAATATTTTAATCATAAATCCTATTATAATTCAAGACTGATGGAAGATCTGAGTAAGATGAAGATTTACTAATACAGGTATATTTTTAAGGCAAATCTTTTACAAACTGAAGCCAAATTTCAAAGGGTTTTCATTCTTTTCTTTCCTTTTTTGGGGGTGGTGGATAATCAATCTAATCTTCCACTAGAAATGAAAATCCAACAAACAAATGCAAACGTAATTGTGGAGAATGCAGTTAGCCTTTCTAAATCAAAAAAATGTTTCTACAAGGAAGCTGCAACTGTGTTGGGTTTTTCATTGTTCATGGTTTTGCAAAATAATTTATATCTAAACGATTTACAGCTCTTACACCTTACAACCTAGAGTTTCCAGAAAATTCATTGCACACTTGTTGCTCAGAAATTCGTTTGCCAAATGCAGGAGCTATGCAAATAGGTGGGTAAAAATCAAGATTATGAAAACATTATGATTTGGGACTCACCGTGAGAATAAAAAATACCAGGTAACATTACCGACAGCAGGAGTCTACATTTCTCAACACATCAGAATATTTCTTAGTTAAAAAGTATTTTTTAAAGGATCCTATCCTCCTGTAAGAAGGCATCATATATTCACTATAGGGCAGATAATAACTGAAGAGGGTAGAGACCCAGTCGAATGTGCATTCCTTCACAGAACTGATCATTTATTCTAATAAAATAGTTATTCAAAATTAAAAATCCTTTCTTAATTTTAGGATATTATTATTTTTGTCCCAGAATTTCTGTTTACATTCCTGTCTTTTTTAATGTGTTTTTTTCCCCAGATTATTTCAATTTGAACATTTCAAAAAGAGAAATGACAGGCAATGGAGATCCCTTTTCTTCAATAAACAGGCAAACGTTAATGGGGCTTTCCTTCTGGTCTCATACTCTGTGCCCTTTGATACTAGTTCAAGGTCAGTTGGGCCTTTGCAGAAGAATGCAAAATTCAAAAATTCCAAGTTTGGCTGTGTAAAGAGCAACAGGTTAACATGAAACTGTTATCACAAGGGATACATATGAATAGTATCTATGCAGGATATCTTGCAGCTAGGAGCTGGAGGATTAGATATGTAATGAGACAGTAGTGTATTTAATAATAATAAAACGAAATCTCATCACGAGAGTGATTCTGTAGAGAAGTGCTCTTCATGTACGTTAGGCAAATACGAAAAAAAAATCTCTCTATCTGCAATAAATAACAGCTCTTATTAGCTCTTTAATCTAAGAAACATCAAAACATAGGGTTTCCGATAAGCCCCCAAGTGACCCCTGGTTTAGGGAGAAAAAAATGCACTAAAAGGATGATCTTGGAGCTGTCCATCAATTTCCAAGACACACAGAAATCCTGAGCAGTGAGGCAATGTACTCTCCGTCTTCATGCATAATACATACCAAATAGGTGAAGTAGTATGTAAAGTGAATTTTAATTGGTTATAATTGTCATTTCATTTAGTAAAGTATTGTCTGGAGACCAGGATATCAATTAGCACTCTATGGACTCTGTTACTTATGAAAATATGCATATAGAGAGACAATGTGCTCAAGCAGTAGATATTCTTTAATTAAGAATATAGACAGTAAATTAAAACCTTTAAAGTATCAATTAATTGCTATATTGGTAGGCTTTGAGTATCAACTTGGTAAAGTCTATATCACTACACCTGATTTAAATGAACCAAGAAAACATGTTTTGTCCATGATTTCTTTTTTTCTCAGGGCTTTCACTTGTTATGCAGGAAAAAAATTTTTAACATTTATATAAAAAAAAAACCCAGAGGTGTCTGATAATGGTGAAAATATTCTTCTTTAATTTTAAGCCTTGATATGTATGCATTGCATGAAAACATAAGAAAACAATATTAAGTCAAGAGTCTCCCATGAAGATCTCTTTCATATGTCCTTCATTTCCTCAGAATTAATGGATGTTCAGGCATCAATAAGGTAGAAAAGAAGATGATTGATGTATTTTGTTTTATTATTAAATTGTTGGTAACCAAGGCAGCTTTTCTTTTTTCCATGGGGATGAAGAGGGACCTGTCCCTTTTTAGCCACTTGCTCTGAATGACTTTTATACCCAATATCAGTGAGAAGAGAGGATGAATGTCACCTCTCTTCTCTTCCTCCTCCTGCCGATGCTACTCCCTCCTTTGATTGACAGCTACTAATAACCTTCCTGCCCTAAGTGCCATGGAGACACTTTATTAGGACAAACAGCCAAGGAAATCTAGGAATGGAGCCAAGTCTGCAGTGAGTTATTATCGGGCTTGTATTTATCTCAGCTTTGTAATTTTTTTCAGTGATATGCAAATCCTGAAATAGATCTTCTGCTGTTGAAGGACAGGTCCCTCTGTTAATTGATCCACTGAGATTCACTCTACTCTCTTTTAGCTCCCAGCCAGGGAAACACGCTACATGAAAGCGGCTCAGAGCCATAAACAGGTCACAGAAATTCTCCACGCGCTCCTTCCACAAGAAGAACTTCCACGCCGCAAATTTTTGTTTCATACAAACACCTCCCTTCTCAATCTTAGCTGCCCACCAGATCAAACTGATTTGTTTATTTGTTTATTAGTTTCGTAGGAAATACTCTTTCAAATTATAACCAAATGTGATTTCAGATGGGATTGACATTTGCTGTTGAAATACACAGAGCTCACATACATTAGAAATACATGAAAACCAATTCAGGGAGAGAATCAACATTTATTTTTTTAGGAGGAGGAAGGAAATGTGGAAGGGTCACAAAGTGGGGAAATCAGAGCTGCTTCTTTGTAAAGGAGAAGTACAGGTGCATTCTCTTGTGCCTTTCAATACTGAGAACATTTGGCACTTGTAATTTTGTTTCTTCATCGTCTCTGTGGGTGTGTACCTATGTATCCACATGCATGTCTCAAGAAATTGACCTTTAGGACATCGATAAGGGTGGTAACAATAACAGTAAATGTATCTATAGGACATCAACATTACCTTGCTAACTTATTTGGCATTTTAAATGTTTATATGGCACGTGAAACCAGTACCGGAACAAAGACCAATAAAAACTATGAACTAAACAGCTAAATATTGATTGGTATCCTGCACAGAGTCTATAGTATTAAAGAAGCTGTGGACACAGAATCGGAGACACTTGATGTGGAGACAACCCCACACAATGTCCTTTTCCAGATTCGATAAAAGCATGGAATTCGATAAAAGCGGAATTGCTGTGGAAGGTAGCGCTCCAAGATATGAGCGCTGTTTTACAAAAACAGTAAAAATTAACCCGTGTCATTGCACTTTATAATCCAGTAATTTTTCCTAAAGCGTGACCAGATAAGTTTGGAGACTAGCCTACACACTTGGAGATTCATAGTGTACATTAGTGAATTAAGGGCTTCGAGAAGTCTATCAACAGCTATACTGTTGGATACCCAAACCCCATTTGTGCATGGAACCCTTATATCAAATATTATCTATGAACATTCCTTAGATCAATAGAAAGCACATCCTATAAATTCAGCAGTTTAACATTTAGCAATTTGTATTAACATACGAAGCTATAAACGTGTTTCTGATAGGCAATTGTTTATTTAAGAGCTGCCTTCCTCTCCACGTGGAGGCCACAGACCCGCTAGAAATCGAATCCAGCAAGGTTTCCCTTGTGTTGGTCCAGAGCACATATTCAGGCTCCGTCCTTCACTTGGTATGAATGAGCTCCTCTCCCCTGGTCTCTCAAGTTGCTATCCCCTAGAGCAGCCTTTCTCCAGGGTGTGAGGCGTGATTTTGTCTCCCGAGGATATTTGATTGTATCTAAAGGTAGTTTTGGTTGTCACGACTTGGGGGGGCGGGAGTGCTACCAATATCTGGTGTGTAGAGACTGAGGGTGCTGTGTACTAGGAAAGCCCTCCATGACAAAGAGGGAGCCAACCCCAAAGGTCAACAGTGCCAGGTTGAGAAACCCTGCCCTAGAATTCCATCTATATCCTCTCTTCACAGTAAGTGCTTTGCCACATGTGGCTCTGGGAGGGTCTCTCCAGCTGGAGCAGCATTACCTCCGAGCCCTGCCTCTATGCTCAGCCCTCAGGCCCAGTCTGGACCCCCAGCTTCCTCCTGTCTAGAACATTGGATTTGACCATGCCTAGAACCCGCTTTTTCCTGCAGAAAGAATGTATGCTTCCCTGTAGAGTAAGAAAATTTAGATTTCCTATTTCTGATTATAATTTACATTTTATTTATTTATTTTTTAAAGATTTTATTTATTTATTTGACAGAGAGGAGAGAGATCACAAGTAGGCAGAGAGGCAGGCAGAGAGAGGGGGGAAAGCAGGGTCCCTGCTGAGCAGAGAGCCCGATGCAGGGCTGGATCCCAGGACCCTGAGATCATGACCTGAGCTGAAGGCAGAGGCTTTAACCCACTGAGCCACCCAGGCGCCCCGATTATAATTTATATTTTAATATTGGCTGAATGTGTCTGGTGTCTCTAGATACAGAAATCACTGATGATATCAGAGGAGTACTGCTTATAGTTTACTTTCCCATTCAAAAAATCATTGGGCAGTCCAGGGAAATCACCAAATCTCAAATAGGCTATTCATCCATTCTTTTCATAATTATTGTTTGTGATAAGACCTATTCTGCTGTAATGTGGTTGTCATATTCCTGAGAAACTGCTAGTTATCAAAGGGCTAGTTCAATAGAATTAATTTTGATACTTCCTGTAAGTAATACTTAAGAAGAAATAATATAGGTGTTTCTATAGCTGTAAGTCTTTTCTTTTAATATACAAATATCATTGAGAAAACCTAACATTTGACACATAGGGTTTTTTTTAACTAGGAATATTAACTTTTCCTGAAACTATTATGCCTATCAGTAGAAAGTATCTGTTAAACATTCTCATCTCTTTGTCTTCCACTGTTATAATAAGAGGAATTAAAACCACTTAAGTCAAGGGCCACCTGGGTGGCTCAGTCCTTGAGCGTCTGCCTTCAGCTCAGATCATGATCCCAGGGTCCTGGGATCTAGCCCCGAATCGGGCTCCCTACTCAGCGGGAAGCCTGCTTCTCCCTCTCCCACTCCCCCCTGCTTGTGTTCCCTCTCTTGCTGTGTCTTTTCCTGTCAAATAAATAAATAAAATCTTTTTTTTAAGATTTTATTTATTTATTTGATAGAGAGAGAGAGATCACAAGTAGGCAGAGAAGCAAGCAGAGAGAGAGGGGGGAAGCAGGCTCCCCGCCGAGCAGAGAGCCTAATGCGGGGCTCGATCCCAGGACCCTGAGATCATGACCTGAGCCACAGGTAGAGGCTTTAACCCACTGAGCCACCCAGGCGCCCCAATAAACAAAATCTTAAAAAAAAAAAACCAACTTGAAAAAAAAACTCCACTTTAGCTGAATAGCAGCAAGAATCAAGAGAACTATTTCCAAATTTCTTCCAGCCCCCAAGGGGAAATAAGCAATGTGGCCCACATAATGCAAATTTATATTATCATCAATTGACCCAATAGTACCTCTTTCGTTGAAAGAAAATATGAACCGACGGAGAATTACTCCTATTATGATGATACAAAAAATATAAAGAAAACTATCATGGCCCAAGACATTTAGAATTTTAGTCTAGCCAGGAGGTACCTGGGTGGCTCAGTCAGTTAAGCATCTGTCTATGGCTTGGGTCATGAACCCAGGGTCCTGAGATCGAGCCCCACATCACTCTCCCTGCTCAGTGGGGAGTCTGCTTCTCCCGTTCCCTCTGCCCGTTTCCCCCATCCCCTGCTTCTGCACTTTTTCTTTCTCTCTCAAATAAATAAAATCTTAAAAAAATATATTTTAGCCAGGAAACACACATCCTCAACATTTAGTAGGCACTATAACAAATTCTACATGAAAGTGTAATATTCTGTTATTAGTCTCAAAAAGAGAAAATGGGACTTCAGATAGCATGTTAGACAAAAAGAAAGCGAATTTTCAGTACTCAAAATATCCCAAAGATAATTTTTATTCAGATACATTCTACAAATACTCACTGCACTTTGACTATATTCCAGGAGCTACAATACACTTAAAGAAGTTTGCTAAGAATAGTACCACAGTTGAGGCACCTGGGTGGCTTAGTGGGTTGAAGCTTCTGCCTTCGGCTCAGGTCACCATCTCAGGGTCCTGGGATCGAACCCTGCATAGGGCTCTCTGCTCAGCAGGGAGGCTACTTCCCCCTCTCTCTCTGCCTGCCTCTCTGCCTACTTGTGATCTCTCTCTCTCTGTCAAGTAATAAATAAAACCTTTAAAAAAAATAGTACCACAGTATTCATTGTCTTAAATTAGTTTACCCTGCAGATTGAGAGGGATTGAGTCCCTGCTCTAGCATTACCAAGCTCTATTAGGAGGAAATTGCTTGACCTAAAATGGGGGTGGGGGTGGGAGTGGAGGATAAATTTATGATCTGGCTCATGGGGTTGTTGTAAACAAAGAGAATAAATATGGAGTTCTGGGAAGAGTGGGCAGAGTATTGTACGTGGACCACCAAAGGTACAAATTATTACTAGATTTTATCTATGACAACTAGAGCTAAAGGCAAAAGTAATCATCTTCAATCTGGAACCTTCCAGAATCATCAGAGAATCAACTCAACTAAATTGCCAATCCACCATAACTGAGCACATGACTTCTTTTTTTATTAAAGATTTTTTTTTTTTTTTTTTTTTGCCGCATGGAGCGAGAGTATAAGCAGGGGGAGCAGCAGAGGCACAGGGAGAAGCAGTCTCCCCCCTGAGCAGGGAACCCGATGTGGAACTCCATCCCAGGACCCTGAGATCATGACTTGAACCGAAGGCAGAGGCTTAACCAACTGAGCCACCCAGGCGCACCCATGAACATATAACTTCTGTGAGGGAAACCTTCTGTACCTCCTAACATGAGGCGGAAAGCGTTACTGGCTATATTTGGACCCGCAATTCATTACTGAGTTCTGGTGTTTGCAGAGGAGGACACAGAGATAATGAATGTTTTGTAATCACCATTTACCTAGTTTTCAATGCACCAGAGAGATTAAGTAAAAGTGAAGTAACAAACAGGCTCATATCACTGCATTTCCTTACAGAAGCACACGCGTCTTTCACTAGCCAGGTTTTTCTCTACCCAGAAAAAAGTAGCTTCCTGGGTTTCTCAAGCTGTTTCACAAAGTGAAAGCAAAAGCAAAAGTAAGGGGAAAAAAAACCCCCATAATCCAAGAGGTAAAATTGAGGCAGTTGGAGGTTTCCCTTTAGTGAGAAGCAAATGGCTTCAGTTTGGCTTTAAAAAGGATAAAATGTTTAGTAGTAGAACAGGAATAAGGTAAAAATGCCTCACCAAAGTATGTGAAGTGTTATTAAATGGTTCAAATCTGTGTCTTTTGATGGATGACTGGATAAGGAAAATGTGGGATATATAGAATGGAATCTTAGTCAGCCATTAAAAAAAAATGAAGGACATGAAGGACAGAAGGAAATCTTGTTATTCACAACAACATGGAAGAGTCAATGAAATCACCCAGACACGGAGAGAAATACTGCATGATCTCATCTATATGTGAAATCTAATAGAGTCGAACTCATGGAAGTAGAGACTAGAATGGTGGCCTCCAGTGGCTAGGGGATGAGGGAAGTGGGGAGATGTTGGGCAAAAGGTATAAACATTCAGTTAGAAGATGAAAGTTTCTAGATCTCCTATGCAGCATGGTGACTATAGTTAATAGTATAGTTATGTATGCTTCTAATAGATCATAAGTGTTCTCACCACACAAACACACACAAAAGGTAACTCTGTGAGGTGAAGCCTGGCTTAATGAGTTTGATGGTGGTAATTATTGCACAATGTATATGTATATCAAATCATCGCATGTACACTATAAATATATACATTTTAATTTGTGAATTATACCACAACAAAACAAAAAAAGAAGCAAGATAAGGAATACACATCATTTCAAAAAAGTGATCATTACACAGTTTTAGAACCTACAAACCACGAAGTATTCTTTAAGAAAGAAAAATGCATTGCCAAGAATGTCTTAAATTGATGAAAACAGGAAATGAGAAGGTACACAGGACATCACCTTAACTCGGCATCATACTGGAGAACAGAAGCACAGGTACATAATTACAAGTACACACATATAAGAACTAAACTTTCATTATTCTGTCCATTTTAACAAGGGGGAGAACAAAATGAAAGACAAATGAAGCAGGTTCTTAATAAAGATAGCGTCTAGAACTCGAAATTAAATGAGCAAAAAAAAAATTCCCAAAGATGGCTTCACTAGAATTATTCACTAGAATTATTTTAATAAGAATTGTTACCCATGCCAGATAATACTACAAAGTTCTAAGAGCACAAAGTGAAAAGACCAGGATTTACAATCTAAGTTAAAAAAAGACAATCTTTTGCCCTACAAGGTGCAGCCAAGGTCTTTACCCTTGGACTCCTGCTTAATTAGCTAAGAATCGTTCCATAATTTTATAATACATGTAGATATGTATAAACAGTGTATACACATATGCACATGTATATAATACATGTAGATGTGCAAATGTATATACTATGTGTGTGTACATAGATGTATGTGGATATGTATGCATATATTACTTTTTTGGGAAGGACATCTGTTTCTGGACGTATTTTTTCCTGAGAATAAACATTTTCAGAGAGAGGTCTGGAACAAAATTTTAAGACACGATGCACGAGCCAGAATAAGAATTTATGACAATATTATTTTATTGCTATCTTGGTACCACTCCCTGGACTTCTGCAAAGCAGCATCACTGACTGATATTCCTGTACATGAAACACAGCCACATCCAACCAGCTCTGCCTGTCTCCACTCACCACTCATACCCACAGAAACATGAGCTTAAGCAAGTTATCAGGATATGTCAATTACAGCTGTCAATGTGACACTTTCTAAGAAATAGTATAACTCATGCATAATGACTGATAATAGAATGATAACGTTATATCAAACACAGAGGTGGGAAATACGGGATGTGGGTAAAAATTTGCATGACTGGTCAAAGAGCAGAAAGGCATGACTGTGGGAAAATATGAGTTGGCTTGTGAGTGATCCCACCCAAGCCCACACCCTCACCTGTACCACCCTCTGAGTTAATGATGGTCAACACGTATTTCTGAGGGCTTGGCTATGTTTGAAAAGAACGCACAAAGCTGTATCGCTTTCTGTTTTTCTCTTTTTGTCCAGTGCGTATCTGCAAGCAGATTTTCAACTTTTGAAATTCGGGAATTTTGTCTTTTCCTTCTTTGGAACGTCTGAGACTGCCTAGCACAGGGGTTTAACCAAACAAAAGTAAGGAACAGCTCCATTCCTGGTTCTGAGTTCAAAACATTTCTTAGCTTAATACTGCTAATTGACCAAGATGCGGGGCTTCCTCCAAGGCTCCCTTTGGGATAAAATGTCAAGGCATTTGGGCTTGTCCCCGAAGCCCTCCCTGATATGATTCATAGTCATTCATCGCATTCATTCTCATTCTTTTCCCCTCTCACTTCATTTCCAAATTACTTGCAGTTCCCTTTAAACTTTGTTGTGTGTTTCCTCCTTGTCCAAACCCCTTCCGGACGTCATGTCCTATTCGTCATTTATGACCAAGTGTCAAGGCCATCTCCAAGATACTTCCATCACACGCCTTTATCTTCAGCATTCCTGCTCTCTCCCATTGCTCTATGGGGCCCCTCCCCCGTGCTCACACGCCCTGATACTTACGTACCCATCACAACACCCATTAATTTATATTCTGTCTGTATCTTAGAAAGACAAGGGAGTGCCTTTCGTTTTGTTATGTTTGCCTACTATAGTGTCTAGCAGTTAAAAGGGCCTAAATAAATCTTGAATGAATAAATGAATGGATGGGTTTGCTTTCTTTTTTCCTTAAGCATTGGAGCATTAGAGTGTCCCGGGAGTTTATACCTTAGTCCTGTGTTAAATTGTGTTTTCTGAACTGTAGCATTCATTATCATGCTGCGAGGAATTTACTGAACGTTTGCCTGGAAAGCCTGAATAGACCTTAAATTAACTTTGGGGCAATTACTACACATATGATATATAGATGAATAATATATGGATATATTCTATAAATATAATATATATAATTACAATGACTACACATACATGAATATCATATATATGAATTAGTTTGTGCAAAACGAATGACTAGAGAAGAGCGTGACTTATTTTATATTTGTATAAAATATGACGGTATTGTATACAATATCAACTGCATTATTGATCCAGACAAATTTTCTCGTTGAACTTCACATTCACAACCCACTGAACATGAGCAGTACATTTAGTTCTATCTCTGGAAGGAAGCGTATTCTGGGCATTGGAGCTGCTTCTTTCTTGGATCCAAGGAACAGGAGCAGAGAGGGAGCACTGGTGTGTGTGTGTGTGTGTGTGTGTGTGTGTGTGTACATGTGTGCGCATGCGCACCCACACTGAGAAGGTGGATGGGGAATGGAATAGGTGGGAAGCTGAATAAGGTGATGGAAAATGTTAAAACCAATAGTCCTGGGTGTGCCTGGGTGTCGGGGTGGGTTAAAGCCTCTTCAGCTCAGATCATAATCTGCCTTCAGCTCAGATCATAATCTCAGGGTCCTGGGATTGAGCCCCGTGTTGGGCTCTCTGCTCAGCGGGGAGCCTGCTTCCCCCTTTCTCTCTGCCTGCCTCTCTGCCTACTTATGATCTCCCTCTCTCTCTCTGTCAAATAAAAAAAAAAAAAAACCAAAAAACAACAAAAAACAAACAAACCGATAGTCCTGGAAAAAAATAAACTAATGCAAGAAGAGAGCTAATTTCCATAAAATCTGGGAGGGAATCTGCAATGTTTCAAAACCCAAAGATGCCAGGAGAGCCAACAAGTTTATTGTACAGAGCCATGATTCTGAGGTCCGGGGGTTGAGGTGAAACATGAGTAAAGATTAAAAGGAAATGGAGAAGATAAGAATTGGACTTCTAGAATACCAGCTTCCATCAGTAAAACTATTTTGTGTAAGTACTCCCCAACTAAACCTATTTATTTCTTTTTAAATTATGGGACTGCTTTGTTACATGACGTACCTTCTTAAAACTTGAAAAACTAGAAATCTGAAAGAATGGGATGGACTGTCTCAAAGATTCCCTCCACAGATGACTTAGTTTTTAAAAAAGGGGGATGTTTAACCCTAAAGTGGATTTATCTCATGGATATTGTTGTAACACATTGGTCAAAAAAAAAACCCCAAAAACAAAAAACAGACAATAGCAAGCCTTGGGAAGAATGTGGAGAAATGGAAACATTCATACATTCCTGGTGGGGGTGGAAAATGGTGAAACTACTTCATAAGGGAGTTTGCTAGTTCCTTGAAAGACTAACCCTAGAGTTCTACCAACCAGCAATTCCACTCCCGAGTGTATAGTGCAAATGATTGAAAATACATGTCTGCACAAAAATTTGTGCCCAAATGGACATAGCAGTCTATTTCATAATAGCCACAAAACGGAAGCAATTCAAATGTAATCAACTGATGAATGGACAAATAACACATGGTATATTCACACAATGGAATAGTATCTGGCTATAAAAAGGAATGGAATACTGACACCTGCTACAACATGGATGGACCTTGAAAACATTTTGCTAAGCGAAAAAAAGCCAGACAGGAAAGACTACATTGCATGATTTAATATATATATGAAATGTTCAGAATACATCGGGCTATGGATTCAGAAATTACCTGAGTGATTGCCAGCCGCTGAGGGTAGAGGAAGAAACTGCTAATGAGTATGAAGGGAGTGTATTTTTGAGGTGCTTAAAATATTCTGGAATTAGGGATGCCTGGGTGGCTCAGCCGGTTAACGCCTCTGCCTTCGGCTCAGGTCATGATCTCAGGGTCCTGGGATCCAGCCCCGCATCGGGCTCTCTGCTCAGCAGGGAGCCTGCTTCCCCCTCTCTCTCTGCCTGCCTCTCTGCCTACTTGTGACCTTTCTCTGTCAAATAAATAAATAAAATCTTAAAAGAAATGTTCTGGAATTAAATAGTAAAAGCAGTGGCACAATTTTGTAACTATTCTAAAAGTGACTGAATTGTACACTTTGATAGGGCAAAATTGGTGGTATGCAAGTAACAATTTAAAGAAAAGAAAGACCATTCTGTAAAATGACTGCTTAGTCCTTTAAAAGATGTCTACTTCACAAAAGACAGAAGACAAATAAATTAGCCAACTGTTCTAGTTTTAAAGAGTATGTAAATGCATCGTATGATCTTTAATACTATAAAATAAAAAATAGATAAGGCTTTATTATGACAATTGTCACTCTATATGAGATCCGAGGATCAATGTCATTTCCTGAGCCTTTCCACTGTCATTGTATAGGAAAATGTCTCTGTTCTCTGGAAATGCAAAACCCTTAAGAATTCAGGGTTTTGGTACTCTGAGGTCTGCAACTCTCAAATGGTTCAATAACAGTAATTTAAAAAAATTACACATATAATGATCAAGTAAATGTTCGCAAGATGCTAGCAGATGGTGAATCGAAGTGGAGGTATATAGGGGCTATATCATTTTACCGTTTTTATGAATTCCCTGCTGTCGGTTTTTAACTTTGCCCATACTGGGTAAAATAAATAAAATGATAAGGTAAAATCATTATACATAGGTAATCTAATAGTTTTGACCACATCTCAAGGAGTCATCTGTGCAACCATGGGTGGAGACCAGCATGCTTAGACCAAAGATTTTTTCCTTTCTAGAGTCTAGTGGCTTTGTGTGTTAAACCTGCATTTAAAGGTCTTAAAAGTTTTAAAAGTTGTAATACGCATTTTGGTCACCTTCAAATCAAATGCGTCAATATCTCTGTTTGCCTGTTGTTCCTCTCAACATTTGATAAGTTACAGCACTTTGGTTACGGAACAAATTAAGCCTCCCGTTATTTGAGGAGAAGCCTGTAAACATCATTAAGTACTGTTAATAACAACTTTGAGTGGACAGGAAGTGCAGTCAGAAGTTAGGAATGTTCTCAGTTGAGCAGTGCAATTAACCCTGGATTGATTGATTGATTGAGTGATTGATTTTTCTGGAAAGAATTGATTATGGTCTGAATTCTCTCTGGGGATAATGCAAGATGATCTGCCTCCCTTCAGAAAGCATTTGCCCAGCATCTCCGACTGGCATCATCTCCGCCAGTGGGAACATTGAAAAGGGAAAGTTTGTGTCCCTCTGATAAACTCCTTTCACTTACAAATACAGATTGAACTAACCCTGCTACATATAATGAGGCAGAAAATAGTGAGGGAGATTCTAACAAGAGGGAAAGAGCCACCTTCCCCATATAGATAATGATTCAAAGCCCCTTAGATTTTTCTCACTCACATTTTCTCCTGGCCTCTATGTGTTTTCTCCATTCAATATAGAGTGTTTTTCCTTTTGTATCACTGTGTATTTGTTGCGTTAAAATAAGAGGAAACACTGTGCATTGTATTTTATATGTTATTTTTTGTAAGAAAATGGGAAATTCTTTTCAATTGCTAAGGCAAAGAAACAAAGAGAGAAAACCGTGGCTGGGTAAAATGTGCTAGATCTAGTAAAATGTGCTGGATCTAGAAATAATAACACCACAATACAATTGTCTGCCAACACATCACTGTGGTACGCTCTACACAGAGAGTACAGCAGGCGAAATTGAAATTGAAATGCCGATGAGTTTGAGGAAGGTCCTGAATCCGGAGAGCATTAGGCATCCTAAGGGGCACTTCTGACCATGTCCCATATTGGAGACTTCTCTCTGGGCTCCGAGTGGATGGGGAAAAATAAAGTCAGAATTTCTGCCTAGGCCATCAACAATAAAATAAGATAATATTAAGGCTAGACGTCTGTAGCACTGCTTCATTGAAAACGGAAAAAAATGAGTAACGCTGTTGAAGAATGGTGACCTCTTTACTAGATAGTTGGAACTAAAAGCACAGAGTGCTTAGATTTGGCTTCAATTTTTTTTTTTTTTTAAGTTCCAGGGTTAGACAAAATGTAGGGGGACTCCGTCCTGGCCTGGGTTTTTCCTGGGACTGAATCTGCTTCCCCTCAGACTTCCTCCTTACCACTGCTCCCACCCTCCTCCATCCACACTCAGAGAGGGGCCCTCCCTCACTTTTGGAGTTCTCAGATGACTCTCCTCTGCAGGCAGGGGTGACCTTGGGTGGAACCCACCTGACGGGGAGCTGCACGGGACCAGCATGCGGTAGGCAATACTCCAGGTGACTCTTCTAACATTTAAAATTGCATGTAAATTAACTGATGACAAACTGACTTTTTTTTTTAAAGCTATTATTTCTGTTATTAGGGAAAAATTATTTGATTTTGAAATTAAAAAAAAAAGATTCTCCATTTTTTTCCGTGGTGTCTCAGCTAATTCAAGTGCCCGGTCACACTGTTTTATGTCACTTTCAGTGTTCTGGAAACTGCCAGTATCAGTGACTTAATTACATTTTCTGAATGACCTGTACTTGATCTATTGCTTTAATGTTTATAATTAGATTATTTATTTATTTACCGTTTGCCTGGCTCCCACCTCTAGACTTTCTGATTTCATTTTTAGGTTTGCAACCTGGACTTCAAGAGATCATTAAAAGTCCCATCAGGCAATTCTAATGTTCAGCAAAGTTTGGGAACAACTGGATTAGAAAAAGGTAGTAGCATTTAGGATTTTTCCTACTGTTGTCATGTAAACATCCACCACAAAATGTTTAAGGATAAAAAGCATTTCGATGCTTTTATTATATGTGATGTTGATTTTATTATATGTGATGTATAAATATACCAACTATGAAGTAGCAAGAGATTGATAAGCCAATGGGACAAAGGGGAATCAATTGGTGAATCTGGGTAAAGGATGTGTGGGAATCCCAGGTGTTATTCCAGCACATTTTCTGTGAATTTGACATTATATCAAAATAAAAGGTACCAAAAGGAATCCAAACACTCAGTTCCTCAGAGAATATGGGACACACCTTGACATTTTCCTTTCACAATTCGGCAATATCTTTTCTCTCTCTCTTCTTTTTTTCTTTCACTTTTGTGTGTGTGTGTGTGTTAGTCTTAAGCAAGATTATACTTGATTTTACAGATTGGAGACTTCAAAATATTTTGCTGAGAATGGCTTCAGATTTCTCTAAAGCAATAACATATGCTTTGGAAAAAAAGCTAAAAACTCCCTTGAAATTGTTGAGGGAAGAGGACTTTGGCCCTCGAATTTTATACCCAAACAGTGAAACAGGGATGATGGTGGATTAAACGTTTTTCAAACATGCAAGTGCCTTTCAGATCCACAAGGACCAAAAGTAGCTGAACCTCCCACATACTCTGTCTCTGCAAACTACCGTAGCGTGGTCTTCCGCAGAGAGGAGTGTAAGCTCCGAAGACAGAAGAAGTTCGGGGATTCAGAAAATTCCGTCTTCACCTTATAAAAACAGCAAAAAGTTGGCCCGCGTTGAGACCTGTGCCGCAGAAGGGTGAGGACGAACCGGAAGAGGGACACACAGCGTTGCGTGATGTAGCTGGCAAGGAGGGGAACAGAGGGCTAATTTGCATTTTTAACAAGTCCCAAGAGGCGCTGATGCTCCTGGATCCAGAGTCACACCCTTGACGGCCACTGTCCGACAGAGTCGAGTCCTACCTCTGTGGCCGAGGGCTCTTCGCTGGCTGCCGGGGTACATCAGCCGCGCTGCAGAAAGGCAAGCCAGGAGAGCCAGAGAAGCAGCCGCCCTCAATGTGGAGGGAGTCCCTGGAAAAACACCCAGGCTTTCTTGCCCTGACGTAGGAAAACACTAATTCTCCACCACTGTTTCTAGAAATAACCTCTCCAAGAAGCGACTTGCCCTTGAATGACTTAGATTCAGTTTCAGGAAAAACCCAAACCATCGTAGTGAATGCTCGAGAAAATTAGTTTTAATTAAATGAGTAGAAATACAATAAAAAAAAATTAAGCTTCACGGTAGTCATTGAAATTCTTTAGTATAGGCGGCTGTTTACTTTTCTTACACACTGTTAACAGACGCTTTTTCTGCGGCCCAAGAATGAACAGCGATGCTGTGTTAGAACCACTTTTTAAAATGATTCCGAGAGTCACGTGTTAGTCATTTTGATTTATTTCCTTCATTTTGGAAGCTAATTACCAATTTGTTTCATTGAAATTTGAGTGGTCCTGTGGAAAGTAAAATATGATAATATTTACTCGCCGGCTAGGACGTTGTTGACAGACTCACGCCTGCCACGAAAACTTGAGAAAGAAATTTAAATGATTTTTATTGATGCAGACTTCCAAAGGGTAACATTTCTACCCACTAATCTGGGAACAAGGAAATCTGTCAAACAGGAAGCCCTTTTAAATGTTGAGACATGAGAATAATGCTCGTCAGTTTCCCTTGGTGGACAAAACGAGAGAGAAAGGTTTAGATCCTTAAAGAAAAGGGAAAGAAGTGCTTTTCAAAGCCTGGGTGATACCGCAGGTGACAGGGACCCCACTGCCTGAGGGCACTTCCATGGGCCACTGCAGCCTTCCTCCCACCTGCTGGTGAAAGGGTGGTTTTATCCTCAGGCAAAGCTATACGGATTCAGAGAAAACCCCTTTCTAACATCAGATGGCATGTCACAGGGCTGCACACTGTCTTCTTGCCGAGCTTATAATGAGTTTTTCTCACTGCTATTACCTGAGCCCCAAAATGCACATTAAAGGACACTGTCAATTAACATTTGGATCAAAATGTGACCTACATTACTACTGACATAGTTTCGTGGAGACAGTCCTGCAGAGTCCAAATGTCTACTCGTATATTTTCAACACTCTATTACTAAGAAGGTATAATGTTCAATTAAGAGGAGGGGATCCCTTAGGACCCACAAAAACATAAGAATTCTGTATGTGACTATTAGTTATAAGATATCACTTAATAAAGTGGCAGTTGCCTTGTAGCCCTGCTCCCATCACTCAGAATTGAGAGAGATTCCGAAAACTTGGGATCGAGCCCCTCTCTCCATGCCCCCCACCCCTCAGTGTTCTGCCTAAAAAGAGGAGGTTCAAGAAAAAGAAGCAGAGCAGGGCATGGGAAAGTCTGGAGTATATCTACTGAGAAAAGATATCAAAAGATCAAAAATAATAAAAACATAACACAAATATAACTGTAAAAAAAAAAGGTCTATGTGACTTTACACTATTTCTTTCCCTCATATAGGTGGAGCTGTATGTCTATAGATTTTTTTGGTCTGTCTCCAGTGAATGGACAGAGGTTGGAATCTCCAGTGTCTGTGTAAAATGACTGGGACAGGATTTCCACTCCCTGCTCTGATGTGTAAAGGCTTGGGCATTTTACTTTGGTCTACACAACAAGTAAAAATAAAAATGGAAAAAAAATGCTGAAAATCAATGATTTTCCATGGGCCCGGAAAAGAACTGGGGTAAACTGCCATTCGGATCTTCTTACCTAGAAACAAAGGTGGTAAAGCCATAAATGGGTAAAAGCACACAATTACAATGGTAATTCTTAGAAATTTCTGGAAGCTGTGTGAGCACTATCATGAGAGTGAGAGTTTTCATAGGCTTTCATACCGCCAGGAGCCCCACTGGGTTCACAGTGTAAGGATTTGAGCAAGATTTCCTCTTAACTCTAGCAGGGGGACTGGAAGAAAAATCATTATGAAATGAATGAACACTCAGAGCCTTCTAGATAACAAAGACCTTCTTCTCATGGAAGAGACCATTGCAGAACCTTATCCTGTCTAGTCAAGACCATTTCCCTGACTCTGGCCCCTGGTAGTCTTCCTATCTCATTTAAGGGGTCAAGGGCTAGAGAGACTGGTGAAGGACATACACTAGGGACAAAGGCCCAATAAAAGATTTAATCAAAAGATTATAAATGATTCCTCTCCCACACCTCACCTTCATAGGGCTCAAAGAATGGCAAGATGTGGACTCTATCTAAGGAGAAGATCTTGGGAAGCTGAAAGACAAGAGGGGAGACAAACACTCTAGAAGAATTTAAGCCTCTGGCACCTACAGCTATGACAAACATTAAATACAGCCCACTTCCTAGCCAGATTAGCATAAAACGTCACATGAGAAGCCTATTTACCACAGTTCCTATACTTGAAACATCATATTCAGATTTCAAGAAAAAAAAATACAGGCATAAAAAAGGCAAGACAAAACTCAATTCAAGGAGACAAAGCCAGTCAGCATCAGAAACAGACTATGGTAGGACACAGATCTTGGAATTATCATACAAAGAATTTAAAATAACTATGGCTACTATGCCAAGTGCTCCAATGGAAAAAGATAACATACAAGAATCGATGGGTAATGTAAACAGAGAGATGGAAAAGCAAAAGGAAATGCAAGAAATTAAAACACTGCAACAGAAATGAAGAACTCAGTAAACTGAATCAGACCTAGAAATACGTTAGTGAGCTTGAAGATACGCCAATAGACACTTCCTAAACTGATATTCAAAAAGAGAGAAAGAGGGAGAGAGAGAGAGAACAATAAAAGGGAGAATGTGTGAGAACTGTGGTACAATTTCAAAAGATGCAACTTATACATAATTGGAATACTAAGGGATGCAAATGAAAGAACAGAACAGAAGGAATATTTGAAGTAATAGCGGTTAAGAATTATAACATTAAACTTCAAAATAACACTGAACACCAAGCCACAGATTCAAGAATCACAAAGAACACCAAGCAAGATAAAAAATAAACAAAAATTTATACTAGGCATATCACACTCAAACTAGAAAAAAAAAAAGAAAGAAAATTTTCATAGAAGACAGATGAGGATGGGAAAAGACCTTATCTGTGGATAAACAAAATAAGAATTATAGCAGACTTGTCATCAGAAACCATGCATGTAATAAGAGACCCAAGTTAAATATTTAAAGTCTTGGAAAACAAAATAAACCTAGAATTCTATATACAGCAAAATTATTCTTTAAAAGTGAAGGGAAAATAAAACAGACCAAACTGATGTAATTAATTGCCACCCATAAGAAATGTTAAGAGAAGTTCTTCAGGAAGAAGAAAAAGAGTATATAGGCCAGAAACTTGATTTACATAAGGAAAGGAAGAATGTCAGAGAAGGAGTAAAATCTTTTACTTTTCTTATTCTTACTTAATCTAACAGATAACTTTTTTATTTTTATTTTTATTATTTTTATCTTTTAGGTGACTTTTTTAAATTAATAAAAGTAACAGTGTATTGGGTGATTATAGCTTATGGCTAAGTGAAGTGAAGGATAGCAATGTTATCAGGATGAGAGTGAAGAATTGGGAACTGGGCCTCAAAGGAAATCTACCCTATAAGTGAAACAATGTAGTGTTATTTGAGGGTAGACACAGAGTGGTTTAGAAATTATATTTGGCTTAAATATTTTAAAGATATATTGATATGTATAAAGAAGATATACAGGGGGCTATAAAATAATCTTAAACCAAAAAAAGGCACAAAAAAGGGAATAAAAGAAGCAAAAAATAAGTACAGTAAATAGAAAATAGTTACAAACATGGTACATATTAATTCAACTGTGTCAGTAATCCCTTTAAATATAAATCGTCTAGATACACCAGATAAAGGATGAAGATTTTCAGGATGGATATATTGTCTCCAAGAAATTTACATTTATTATAAAGATTCAGCTAGGTTAAAAGTTAAAATCTGGAGAAACACGTACCATGCTAACAGCTATCAAAAAATGTTGTAATAACTATATTAATTTCAAAAAATTTCAAACTTCAGAACAACAAAAAATATCAGGGATAAAGAGGCACGTTACACACTGATGAAGGGGTCAATTCCCTAAGAAGACAAAGCAATTTTCAATGAAGAACTAATAATGAAGCATCAAAATATAGGAAGCAAAAACTACTAGAACTGCAAGGAGAAATAGATGACTCCACTATTATGGTTGGAGACTTCCAACACCATTTTCAGTAATTGATAGATCAAATAGGCATCATATAAAATTATAACTGGCCTGGCCACTCCTATCATTAATTTTGAGTAATTGACATTTATAAAATACTAAGTTCAACAATGGCAGAATATACACTCTTTCCAAGATAAAGTGAACATTCACAGGACAATACACATTAAAAATTTAAAAGAATAAATCATGTTGCACGCAGCACTGGGTGTTATACGTAAACAATGAATCTTGGAACACTGCATCAAAAACTAATGATGTACTAAAAAAAAACTAATGATGTATTGTATGGTGACTAACATAACATAATAAAAAAATTAAAAAAAATAGAAATAATATAAAGTATATTTTGAGACCACAGTGGAAATTAATTAGGAATCAATAACAAAAAGATCTCTAGAAAATTCTAAAATGTTTGGAGATTGAACAACACACTTCTAATAACATATCAGTCAAAGAAATCTCAGGAAAAATTTCAAAAATATTTTGAACTAAAGGCAATTGTAAGTATTTTTATTAAAATTCATAAGATACAGGGGCGCCTGGGTGGCTCAGTGGGTTAAAACCTCTGCCTTTGGCTCAGGTCATGATCTCAGGGTCCTGGGATCGAGCCCCGCATCAGACTCCCTGCTCAGCGGGAAGCCTGCTTCCCCCTCTCTCTCTGCCTGCCTCTCTGCCTACTTGTGATCTCTCTCTCTGTCAAATAAATAAATTTTAAAAAAATTCTTAAGATACAGCAATAGCAAAGCTTAATGAGAAATGTAAATGTTAGGAGGCATGTGTTAGAAAAGAAGAAAGATATGAAATTAATAATCTAAGCTTTCACCTTAATAGTCTAGAAAAAGAGGGGTTACACAGTCCTAAATCAAACAGAAACACAGAAATAATAAGAGTCAGAGTGTAAATCAATGACATTGAAAATGAAAAGAAAGGAATCAACACAACTGAAAACTGTTTTATTGGGGGAGAGATCAATAAAGTTGATAATCTTCTAGCAATGCTAACCAAGAAAAAAATTAGGGGCGCCTGGGTGGCTCAGTCAGTTAAATGTCTGCCTTCAGCTCAGATCATGATCTTAAGGTCCTGGGACTAAGCCCCACATCAGGCTCCCTGATTAGCGGGGAGCCTTCTTCTCCTTCTCTTCTGGAACTGTGCTGTCACTCTCTCTGTCTAGCCCTCTCAAATAAATAATTTAAAAAGTTAGGAGGCTCAAATTGCTAATATTAGCAACCAAAGCGGAGTTTTTACAATGATGTAAAAAGAAAAATGTTAAAAGAAAAATAAAGGAATACCATGAATAAATAAATATATAACCATAAATTTGGTAACAGTGAAATTTAACAGTTCCTTAAAAAATGTACACTACTAAAATTCACACAAGAGAAATAAGTTGTGTGAACTGCCTATAAATTTTAAAGACTCTGAATTGATAATTAATACCCTTCCATAAAAAACACCAGGCCAAAATGGTTTAACTGGTGAATACTAAGCATCATAGAAATAATTTACATCAGTTCCCCACAATCTCTTTTTTTAAAAATATAGTCCTATTCTTTTTTTCAAGATTTTATTTATTTATTAAAGAGAGAGAGAAAATGAGAGCATGAAAGGGGAGGTCGAGGGAGAAGCAGACTCCCTGCTGAGCAGGGAGCCCAATTCGGGACTTGATCCCGGGACTCCGGGATCATGACCTGAGCCGAAGACAGTCGCTTAACCAACCGAGCGTCCCCACAATATCTTAAAAAAAAAAACAAATGCAGGGACTACTACCTAACGAATTCTACATGCTAGCCCTACACTACCCTAATACCAAAATTAAATAAATGCATTATGAGAAAGGGCAACTACAGGCCAATTTCTCTTATGGAAAGAGAAACAAATATCCTCAAAAAAATACTATCAAATCCAAGCCAATAATGTATAAAAATTATTATGTGTACCACAACCTAGTAGAATTTATTTCACTTGCGAGTCTGTTATAGCACTCAAAAATCAACCAATACAATCCACTATATCAGTAGGTTAAAGAGAAAGATCATATGATCATAAGAATTAATGTAGAAATAACATTTGTCAAAATTCCTGAAAACAAAACAAATAAAACAAACTTCAGCAAACTGGAAATAGAGGGAAACATACTAACCTTGACAAAGAATACCTACAAATATTTTACAGTTAACATGATTCCTAATCTTGAGAAACAAGATGGCTTTCCAAGGAAGATCAAGAGAAAGGCAAGGATGTTCTTTCTCATATCTATATATCATACGGGAAATCTTAATTATGGTAACAATAGTGCATGGCAACAAAGTGCATGGAAGGTATACAGATTGGGAAGGAAGAAATAAGAGTCTTTCTTCACGATGACTTGATTCTCTATGGAGAATATCTAAATCATCAACAAAATATTCTTGGAATTGATGCAAACAGACCAAGGAAGAAGGATACAAGATAAATATTGAAATATCAATTGCTTTTTTATATATATAAACAAAGGAAAATTCAAAATTTGAAATAAAAAAATAACTTACACAGGGCCAAATTTTAAATAATTTTTAATCTTATCTATTCTGGGTGATAATTTTTAGATAAAACAGCCAAAGCACGGCCCATGAAAGAAAAATTTGATAAATTGGATTTTATTAAAATTTAAAACTCCTGTTAAGGGAATAAAAAGACAAGGTACAGGTTGGGAGAAACTATTTGTAAAACACATTATTTCATAAAAGGCTTTGTATCCATCATGTACCAAGAACTCTTAAAGCTCAATAAGAAAATGAACGACCGAGTTTAAAAAAAAAAATGGATAAAAGATCTGAGTATGTATACCAAAGAAAATGTGCAATGACCAATACATATATGAAGAGAATTTCAACTCAATTTTTCTTTAGGAGATGGAAATTTAAACATGAATGAAGTAATACTACATATATATTAGAATAACTAAAGTTTTTTTTTTAATTGGCAATATCAAGTACTAGTGAGGATATGGAGCTTCAAAAACTCTCATTCATTGTTGATAGAATGCAAAAGGCTACAGACACTTTCGAGGACAGCTTGGCAGTTTCTTATGAAACTAAACACCATCTTTACATATGATCCAGGAATCTCACTCTTTAGTATTTATCCAAAGAGTTGACAGACTTACCATATAATGCAGCAGTTGCACTCCTTTAGGTATTTACCCAACTGATTTGACAACGTATGTCCTCACAAAAGTTTGCCATGTGAATATTTATAACAACTTCATTTATAATTACCAAAACCTGGAAGCAATCAGTATGTCCTTCAATAGGTGAGTGGATGCGAAAATACATTGTGTCGATACAGTAAAATATTATGCAGCAAGAAACAGGAATGAGCTCTCAAGCCAGGAAAAGACATAGAGGAAATTAAAATACACATAGTTAAGTCTCAGTGGTTCCAAACTGTAGGATCCCATTTATAAGACTTTCTTAAAAGACTTTAGAACCCGGAAAACTTTTTTTAAAGATTTTATTTATTTATTTGATACAGAGAGAAGGATCACAAGTAGGCAGAGAGGCAGACAGAGAGAGAGGAGGAAGCAGGCTCCCTGCTGAGCAGAGAGCCGATGTGGGGCTTGATCCCAGGATCCTGAGATCATGACCTGAGCCGAAGGCAGAGGCTTTAACCCACTGAGCCACCCAGGCGCCCCATCTTATGCTTTTTTTAATGTCAAATTACTTTGTACCTACCTTCTTTGTTGTGCCTTCCTTCCAGAGCAAAAGAATTCCGTGTGAAAATGATTTAATTGTATTATAAATATATGCAACTACCTCACTGGACTGGGGTAGGGGAAAAGGTACTGACCTAGGTAGCTTTGAAAATGATACTCTCCAGGAAAAAAAAAAATTAAAGAGAAAAGAAAAGAAAATGAGGAGAGTCTGCAAACCCTAAAGGCAAATGAAACTCCAAAGAAGCACTGTACCCCAGCAAGGTTCTCAACACCAGTGAAAAGCCTTTGAAACAGCCTAAAGGAAGCCAAGGAGATATGATGATTAAATATTACGTGAGACAGGAAAGGACATCATTACAAACTAAGAGAATCCAAACAAAGTGTGAACTTCCATAATAATATTACATCAGTTTGGTTTGTTAATTGTAGCCAATGTAGTGTTAAGATGTTAATAACACAGGCATTGTGGTTATACGGGAACTCCTGTAATCTTTCCGTACATCTAAAGCCCTTCTAAATTTTTTTTAAATGCAAGGAACGATTTAAATTTGAATTTGGATAATGAGTGATTTTCAGTATAAGTATGTCCCATGGAATATTTGGGACATACATATCCTGGAAATAGTTACTTGTCTGGAGTTTGTATCTAACTGAACATCAGTATTTTATGTAGCAATCTTATTTTTTTTTTAAAGATTTTTATTTATTTATTAGAGAGAGAGAGACTGAGAATGAGAGGGGAGAAGGTCAGAGGGAGAAGCAGACGTCCCGCAGAGCTGGGAGTCCGATATGGGACTCGATCCCGGGACTCCGGGATCACGACCCAAGCCGAAGGCAGTCGCTCAACCAACTGAGCCACCCAGGCGCCCCTTATGTAGCAATCTTAAAATAGGAAAGGTAAGGCAAGGCAAGGCAAAGCAAGGCATAACAAAGCAAAGCAAAGTGAAAAGAAAAGAAAAAAGAAAACGAAAAGAAAAGAAAAGAAAAAAGAAAAGAAAGCCAAGTGGGTATCGAATTGAAGACTTATCAGTGAAAGAAAGCTCTAAAAAAGAAGTCCAGAATTGTACTGAGAAATTCATTCCTCTGACCTTTTATAGAGCAGGTCCTGGCATGAGGGAGGGAGCATACTGAGTCCCTCCCATACAGCTGCCTGCTTCTAGGTGCTTCTCAAGTGCCTTTGTCAAGGTAGAAGGCTATTTTTAGAGGATTGACCTAACTGTAGAGCACAGAGGGGCAGAAGCAAACACTTGGGCCATATCCTCTAGAATTCAATCTGTACATTGAAAGAGAAAAGATATAGGCATTTAGAGGGATTCTAGTGAAGGTTACTTAAAAGCATCTGAAATCATGAACATCAACTGAAATCCAACTCTGGTATTCACTTTTAATCATTTCATACTGTTCAAGGAATAGAAAAAAGTCTAGACGTACCTAAGGAAATCTTTTCTCTTTTCTCACTCACGCTGAAGATTTTTCTCTTTTCTGCTAGATTCTCCTGATCCTTATTTTGTGCACCTTACTGTTTCAGTGTATCTTGATGCTGTTCCAGTCTATCTGGGTCTAAACTCCAGTGTTCATGTCTGCGATGCCGGCCTAAATTATGACTTGTGAAGACATCCCCTAGTGGTCTCCATAGCCGCCACTCTAGCATCTCGGTTGTTTCTGAAACATACCAGGCTCACTGCTGCCACAGGCCTCACTCTTCCTTGGTGGAATATTCCACATCCTCTATCAGCAGAGTTCACTTCTCACTTTCTTCAGATGTTTTCTCGACTGTCACCTTCTCAGGCAGGACTGCCTAAGTCACACTACCTAACGTCTCAATGTACCACCATGCAGGATATTTCTTATATTTCTTTATGCTTTGTATTTCATCTGTAGCAGTAACCACTAAGAAACCATTGATGTCTGCTTCTATATCTTAGTTATTGTATAGAACTTGCACCGGGATAGACATTGCATGAGAGCAGGGATTTTTTTCTCTGTGTCCTTCCTATATAAGATACCCTGCACACAGTAAGTTCTCAGTAAATACCTGTGGAAGGTTGAATAGATGTGTGGACTTTATTTTTTGAAAAGATTTTACTTATTTAAGTAGGCGTGGCAAAGGGAGAAGCAGGCTCCCCACTGAGCAAGGAGCCGGATGCAGGGCTTGATCCCGGGACTCCAGGATCATGACCTGAGCCAAAGGCAGGTGCTTAATGACCGGGCCACTCAGGCACTTCTGATGTGTGGACTTCAGATAGCCTAGTTTTCACAAACTCATTGACGAAATAACTCTTACTATCTATTCTAGAATGGCATAATTCTATGTGTTCAACATCCCTCAACTTTCTAATGCTGACTGCATCAGGTGTGCACTTTGCTCTTCTGTGGCAATGGGAGTGACTACATCGGTAGAACCCAAGGCAGTTCCAGAATCTCCACGTGAGAGCAGCTGAGCAGAATGACAGCGGGGCTAATAAAGAAAAAGCTCATTTAGAGAGAGCTGAGGGAAGCAAGAGTTGGAAATGAAAGGGTAAATTGGGATTCTATTTTGAAAAGTAAAACATCCCTTATGTCATACTCAGTGGTCAAGCATGCAAGGCTTTTAGACAGAAGATTTTAATAAATTGGGATTTTTTTCTGGTGACCGGGAGGAAGCTAGATTGAGCCTGGAGAGACAGGAGGCCTGCGGATAATGTTTCCACAACACGATTAATTTATTTTAAAGGGGGGACATAAAGAAGTCAATGCGTTTCCATCTGGATTTTTCTTAGTTTGGAAATCTCAAGTTCCTAATAGATTTTGTCATGACCTTTGTGTATTTTTGAGTTAGCAAGTCCTGATAGAAAACTAAACTATACTTCGAAATAGTAATATATATATATATATATATATATATATATATATATATATATATGTATTTCAAGTGGTGATAGAACATGTTCTTTGTTGTAAGGACATTTGACCAATCTGCATAGAAATACTCAAAGTCTTGGAGAGTCTCCTTCATTTTGTTGAGGTTTCTACCATCTGCATTTTGAATTTTGGTTATTAAAATGAAACAGCTTTGTGGCCCTACTCAGATTTCCAACATCTGCCTCATTTATTTATACTTTTTCTTTTTCTAATATCCAGGTTGAATTGAGTTTTAATGGATGGTACTGATGTTAACTTTGCCTTCTATTCAAAAATAAACTTTTTTTAATATGAATCTAAATCTTTCCCCTCACTCCATCCACTTACTGGCAAGTAGGCTTTTTGTAAAATGTAATTATTACAGAGGAGCAATGCTGTTCTTTATTTAGCACAATTTACCTATTGCAGAGCACAGCGTACAGTTCTACAATGCATAATAATCATAATGGGTTACATAGACCCTCTCGGCTAGCTCTATTTTTGCATATGATTCATTTTAATTTCAGAAGCACAAAAGGGATTATGTCTCTATTGGAATGTCTTGAGTAAGCCCTACAGCAGGGGAGCTGAAATGTCATTTGTTCTATGAAAAGCATGCATTCATCTATTATGGACTGAGTCTAAAATATAAATATAAGATACTGAAGGCTCTCTTGTTAAGAAACCGGTCATATGCATTTTTCACCTCCTTTTTAATAACTGGTACACGTTTTCCCATGCAAATCATTTATTTCATAAGTAAGATCCAGCATTTGAAACTCAAACTGGAAACTGACTTAAAATCACTACCCCCAACTTCCTTCTTCAGACATCTCTCAGCTATTTGTGACATTCTGAGCGAGGTGGTCTATGGTCGCCATTTTTTATTTGGATCATAAAAGCTTTTGTTAAAGCTAGGATCTCAACAGGATCATTGTGTTCACTTTCTCAAAAATATTCTCAATTTTTTTGAAATTCTTTCCATCTATCTTCTGAATTTCAGTTATGAAAACAGAGATTAATAAGATAAATTACCTTTTAATGACTGGTAGTGATTGATGGAATTTGAGAGACTTGATATGGAAATGAGAAGATGCTTGCAAGTGACCAAAAGGATACAAAAACATAAACCACACAAATCTTTACCAACAGGAAGCTGGGGTAGCAATATGTTTATCATAAAATAAAAATTTAAAGCTAGACAAGGGTGCCTGGGTGGCCCAGCTGGTTAAGCGTCTGGCCTTCAGCTCAGGTCATGGTCTCCTCTGGATCCTGGGATCGAGTCCCGCATCGGGCTCCCTGCTCAGCGGGGAGTCTGCTTCTCCCTCTCCCTCTGCCTGCAGCTCCCCTTGCTTGTGCTCTCTCTCTGTGTCAAATAAATAAATAAAATCTTAAAAGTAAAGCTAAACAAATTGACCTCCCAATATGGGAGAGCAGACAAGTAACATTACAAAATAAATAGGCAAATTTACAATAAATATGGGAGATTTTGCATAGGTCTACCATTAACTTGTAGATAAAGAAGACAAATAACTTACGATAGCATAAAAGGCTTGGAAAGCAGAATTAAAAGTATGACCCAAAAGATAATTGATAGAAACCTACGTGAACAAACAAGAGACTATGTCCTCCATATAAGTCACATGACACACTTACGGAAGCTCTATAAAATGTTTTTTAAATGAATAAATACTAGGTCACAAAGATGGTCTAAAAAAGTTCAAAGAATTGATGCAATGCAAGCCAAATTTTTTGGCCAAAATGCAATTGAACTAGAAATTAACAATAACAATAATAATAACCATACAAAAATCCCATTATGGTTGCCATCTTTCAGGATTGCCCCAATGATCCTTGAATTCTGGAATTCAGCTTTTGCATATCATCCTTTCCATATTGTGTTATAGTTGGTCTGGGTCACTGGTAGATTATGACCAGAGTTATGGTATGTCCTGTTTGTGACTAGGTGATAAGAAGGCATCGAGTCATTCTTTTTACTCTCTCTTGGATTACTTTCTCTGTAGGACCAGGGAACAACTTGATGAGGAGACACACAGGGTGAGGAAACTCAGGGCTCTGCTGAAGCCAGTGAATAACAGAGGTCTCCAGAGGACAACTATGTGAGTGAACCATTTTGGGAGTGATCTCCCAACCTACAGCCTTCGAAAAAATGAAGGCCTATCAACATTTGACTGAAACCTCACGAGACCCTGAACCAGAGCCAATCAGCCACACCACTCCCAAATTCCTCACATCAGGAACAGTGAGAGATAACTGTTTTAAGCCACTTAGTTCTAGGGGAATTTGTCAGGCACCAAGAGATAATTATTAATACATTCATGCACTTGGAAAATTCAGATTTGATTCTTAAATAATTTCTGGGTCAGATTCTTTTTTTACTAATTTTGTGGATATTTTCAAAATTGCACTAATGTAATGAAAAGAACACAGTGATTCTCCACATACCCATTAGGTATTTTTTTTAAATATTCAATATTGGGGCGCCTGGGTGGCTCAGTGGGTTAAAGCCTCTGCCTTTGGCTCAGGTCATGATCTCAGGGTCCTGGGATCGAGCCCTGCATCAGGCTCTCTGCTCAGCAGGGAGCCTGCTTCCCCTTCTCTCTCTGCCTGCCTATCTGCCTTCTTGTGATCGCTCTCTCTCTGTCAAATAAATAAAGTCTTTAAAAAAATTTAAAAATTCAATATTCAGTATTTTATTCACTCTAGGTTCATCTTTCTTGCCTCAATATTTTTTTTAAATTATTGCTCTCATGGGGCGCCTGGGTGGCTCAGCTGTTAGGCATCTGCCTTTGGCTCAGGTCATGATCTCAGGGTGCTGGGATCGAGCCCCGCGTCGGGCTTCACTGCTCGGAGGGAAGCCTCCTTCTCCCTTCTCGCACTCCCCCTGCTTGTGTTCCCTCTATTGCTATCTTTCTCTCTCTGTGTTAAATAAATAAAAATATTAAAAAAAATTATTGCTCTCATAATTTAAAAATACTTTATAAAGTATAACCTTACTATAAGACAATATTTTATAATGCAAAACACAAAAAATGCACATTTTAAACCACAAATATTATACATTTTTTATTAATTAATTAGATAAGTATCTAAGGAAAATAAGACCATAAAGCCTTTGGATATTCAGATTTCTTGGATTATCTACCAAATAATTTCTAAGAGGGTTTTGTGTAGATTAAGGTCTACATACCACATCTTAATATGTCTTTTAAATGTTCTGTACATTATAATAGTTTTCCTCCTTTTTTGCTATCCTGTTTACTCACTGAGGAAACCGAATCCTTTGTCAGTCAGAATGCTGAATATCTGGATTTGGTTGCATGCTTTCCTGTGATGTCATTTCCTTTCTATGTCTTTTCTATTTCCTGTCAGCTAGTAGTTTTCATACCTTGAGACTTAGATTTCAGGTCAGAGTGTGTGTGTGTGACAACTGATGGAGACGTCCCCTTTCTATGGCCCTGTGTGTGTGTATGTGTGTGTGTGAATTGAAAGTGGTGTGCACTTTCCATGACATCATCTCAGAGAGCATATGGGAGCTGGCGACTCTCCTTTAGTGCTGTTAAATTTGGTTCATGGATTCAGGAATTCATCAGGAATCCATTTTGGTGACGCCTCCCTTAGCAAGTTTGCAAACATTCATCTGATTGCTTTGGTATCTGTGGGTAGTAACTGCCCAGATTTGTTATGCATGTAGCAGAGCAAAATCATTCATTTTGCATTTATTAGCTGAAATTTTAATTTTAAAAGTTGCTTTACCAGCTCTGTTTACCCTGCAGGAAATTTTCTTCAGAAAAACCAGGATAAATACTTAATCAAGAATTTCAGTTATTTACCATTTTTTTTGAATAATACTAAATGACCAATGAGTGTCTTTTTTTCTTGTTGGATATCATTTTGAACTCATGAATTTTTTTTTTTTTTGCATTCGCCTTTTTGTATTCATTGTAGTCACTATTCTTCTTGATATTCAAACTATTCCATCTTTGGCTAGTGGAAGCCCTTTCAGACAGGTTAATATATTTTTTGTTTACATGATATCCGTGTTTATTACCTTCTGTGTTTTGGGGGCCTCACCGGATGTTCTAGGTTTATGCATACACTTCCTGCTCTAGGTCTGTACTCATCACTTCTCCAGGAAGCCTTGGACCATAAAGGTTCCCAGTATTTTTATTTCTCTTTTCTAGAAAGCATGTAGCTAAGTGCAATTTTTAATACAGCGATATTAAAAATAAATTCGTTAATAACATCAGTCAAAAGAGAGAACAAATTTACTGATGCCAAACTGCACAAACCACCATGTTCTTTCTTTTGTTTCCCTACCTCAGAACTCCATGGCCATCCAACCCACATTGCTCTACAGGCAACTCTTACAAATACATCACATGGACACAATAGTCCAATCACATGCAACTATCACCTGCATATTCAGCATCTGCTTGATGAAAAGGCAACGACAATACTTAAATCCTTTCAATTATCTTGGTTCGGTTCTAATCCTCCACTTAGAAAACTGTGTTTTATCATTGCCAAGCATGCTTATTTTCACAAGTTCCTGGTAGTTTGAAGACCAACTTTACTAGAGATTTAAAAAGAAGGGAATATGGAGTTTGTGTAACTCATTAGGAAGCTGACTTCCCACACATTCTCTGGATAGTTCTCCCTTCTACTAAAATAAAAACTTACATCAACGACAATTCAAATGCTTATTATCCGACTCATTCATAGGCCCTTACACAACTGATTGGCTATTTTCCTGTTCAGAATTAAGGATTATTGAAGCTCGTGTAACAAGGACTTTGTTCTTCATAATTCATTTCCTGTTACTTGCTTATGCAATGAAGCATTATAATTTGTAGTTTATTACTTCACGGGACTTATAACTTCATTTACTGTACAAAGAAAAGAACAGAGATGAGTCAGGAGTGTGAAAAACAGTTCCTAGGTAATGAGAAAGTAAATCAACTTACATTTCTTGCAAATTGATAAGTAGAAAGTTTTTACTAATGAGTCCTATAATTCTGACAATGCCGTGTTTATTTACAGAGCTCCCCGCTAAGAAATACGGTCATATAAGGTAATCATTATACACTGAGATTAGGTTCCAGGTAAATAAACTCTGTACTGAATTACTTCCATAGGAATTAATATAAAATATCTAGATATACTTTCATATTGCCATGTCTCGATAATTTTAAAGCCACCAATACTTTTGTGTTAGTTCGCAACCCTCTTGGGAGCTTACCAGATGTAATCTGAAACTGCCTCCGTAAGCACAGGGCAGGGAGAGCCCAAAGAAAGAGGTATGTCACTCCAAATTGGCAGGCGGCAGTTGATGAGCACAGAAACTTACTTATGAGGCTTGTCTTGGGCAGCAGTAAGACAAGGAGATCTGCACATCTACCTGCCGAATCTTAAAAGTTTATATAGAGGCCTTAACTGAGTTCAGTCATGTATACCATCCAGATAGTCTCAAAATGACTTTTCTATATCAGAGCTGTATTCTTAGAACAGGCTCTGGGAGCCAGCAAGGCAAGTGAAACTCACATTCCAAGGACAGGAGAGGGAATGAGGAGCCTCCGATTGCTGGGATCCAGACAGTGGGTTGACCAGTGGTCATGTCGTCTAGATGACCTCCTCCAACACTCCATCCTCCTCTTCCAGGATGGGCCCTGAGCAGTCAATAGAGGATGTCGCTAGCATGGAAGTGGCTCATTTGGTAGCAATATGGCTGTATGGGGGGTGAATACCCCAGCAACAGAAAACACAGGTTAAAACAATAATTCCCCAAAATCGGTGACATCTTTTTCCATCAAGAGTCTCATGATCTGAACCCCTGATAGTTACTAAGTTCCCAGACTGGAGATTGGATCACTCAGGGCATTCATGTGTTCTCATGTGATTTAATGAAGATGCTACATTAGTAGACTTATTGGGTATGGATAAACTGTGTTCTGTTTAGATAATGGCATATGTGATTCCTTGAAAGGCATAATAATGCTGAAGTTCTATTTTGGAGGATAACTTTCCTCATTGCTGAAGTCCAATTTACTTTTTTCTTAATTATGTTAAATTATTTTAAATTTTTTACTTAATTAAATTAAGTAAAAAATAAATTTAATTTTAAATTAAATTTTTAATTTTAATTATCTTAATTATTTTTAAAATTATGTCAATTATTGTTGAGTTCTGGGTTCCAAGAAAACTTTGCTAATTCCAAGATTATGAATATATACTCACATGTTCTCTTCTAGAGCAAGGGACATCAAATATTTTCTGTAAAGGGCTTCATGGTATGTTTTAAGCTTTGTAGGCCTTATGATTTGTTGAAAATACTCAGCTATAACTGTAGCCGAAGTACACAATAAACAGTACTTAAAGAATGAGTGTGAGCATGGTTGGGTTTCAATAAAAATGGGACAAGACGGCATAGACTCAATTTTGGGAACTGTTCAGGGACAAGATGGTGTGGACTCAATTTTCCCAATTCCTTCCCTCTAATTTCAACTAAATCCCCTGGACATTTATCAGCACACAACCATAAAAGGACTCTGAGGTAGAAAAAAGATGGGTTGGACAGAGAACTCAGGACCCAAAGGATCACATCACCTTGAACCTGTTGGGTTTTCTTTTTTATCTCTCTTATGTCCCTGATTGGGCACCATGGAGCCCGAAATCCACAGTGCCAACAAGAAGAGACAAATCAAGCAAACATACACACGTACGTAAGTAAAACCTGCTCCTTTTGGTCAAAGGGCTAAGAGGGGGAAGCCCAGCAGGGACTTACCCAAAAGGCAGTGACAGGACAGATGCCAGTAGAGGTAAGGATGTGAAGTAACCGATTTCCCACCCACTCCCTGAAGGCAATGGCAGCCATGGATCCCATTCCCACCCCACACTTGCTGAGCATGTCTCAGGGTTCTCACAGTGGCAGAAGATGACGTCATCTCTGTCTTCTAATTCTCAGCTACCCAGGCACAACAGATGGGAAGGTGGTGCCTATGTCTGTAAGAGGGCAAAATGAGGGGCACCTGTGGTGATGAAACAGTTATGTAACTTGACTATGCCAGGAAACCAACATGTCATAAAATTGCCTACAATTTAATACACACATGTAAAATTGGAAAAATGTAACCAAGATCAGGGGACTGTGTCAATGTGAATACACTGGTAGTGAGACTGACTACTATGAAGGATGATCTAAAGATAAATATCTGTTTACAACTTTTTGTAGAAACATGTTTTTAGTTCTCTTGTTTACCCAGGAGAGGAATTACTGGATTGTAAGATAACTTTAAATTTTTGTGCAACTATCAAACTGTTTTCCAAAGCAAATGTGCCATTTTACATACCCACCAACAATGTATGAGGATCCCAGTGTCCCCATATGGACATAGATGAGTTCCTTGCCAGGACTTGTTTTTATACTTCTCCTTGATTATAACCACCCTAGTGGGTATCAAGTGATATCTCATTGTGGTTTATTTTAGATTTACATTTTCTTTTTTCTTTTCTTTTTCTTTTTTTTAGAGATTTTATTTATTTGACAGAGAGAGAGAGAGAGAGCAATCACAAGTAGGCAGAGAGGCGGGGAAGCAGGCTCCCTGCTAAGTGAAGAGCCCGCAGAGAGCCCGATGCGGGGCTCGATCCCAGGACCCCGAGATAATGACCCAAGCAGAAGGCAGAGGCTTCAACCCACCGAGCCACCCCGGCGCCCCTAGATTTACATTTTATTAATGTCTAATGATGTTGAACATTTTCCATGTGGTTATTAGACATTTGTAAATCTTCTTTAGAGAAATGCCTATTCAAATATTTTGCCCATTTTTAGATTTTTTTTCCATTTTTGAGTTTTAAGAGTTCTGAATACTATTGTTATATGACATAAATGATTTACAAATATTCTCTCTCATTCTGTGGGATGTCTTATTTACTTTATTGATAATGTATTTTGAAGTAAACACTTTTTACATTTGGGTTAAGTCCAATTATCTATTTTTTTTTATTTCATTGCTTGTGATTTGGTATCATATCTAAGAAATCATTGCCTAATCTAATGTCACAAAGATTTAGGGTTATGTTTTTTTCTAAGAATTTGTAATTTTAAATGCTCTTACACTCAGGTATTTGAACCATTTTGACTTAATTTTGGTCTTAATTTCAAACAAATAGTCTGAAGCAGAATTCCAACTGCACATCTTTGCACATGGATATTCTGTTGTTCCCATACCATTTTTTTCAAAAGATTATTCTTCCCCTCATTGAGTTGTCTTGAACCTTGTTGTAAATCATTGACTATAAATCTGAGTTCTTTCTGGAGTCTGAATTTTCTTCCATTAATTTATATATCTATCATTATGCTAGTACTATGAAGCCTTTATCCCCCCTCTCTTTTTAAAAGTTTTTATTTTAATTCCAGTTGGTTAATGGCATAGAGGACAGTGTTACATTAGTTTTAAGTCAGTACCAGGCAGTCTTGATCACTGTTGATTTGCTGTAGTTTTGAAATCAAGAAGTATAAATCCTCCATCTGATCTTCTCTTGAAGACTATTTTAGCTATTCTGGATCCTTTGGATTATCATAGCAATTTTAGGATCACCTTGTCAATTTCTGCAGAAAAGTGAACTGGGATTTTGATAGGGATTGCATTGAATATGCAGATCAAATCTGTGCAGTGTTACCATCCTACTAATGTCAAGCCTTTCAATGCATAAACAAGATATGTTTTTCCATCTATTTAGGTGTTCTTTAATTTCTTTCAGTGATGTTTTGTAGTCTTAAGTGTATGAATCTTTTACTTTTTTTTGTTAGATTTATTCCAAAGTATGTTATTCTTTTTGATGCAACTATAAATGAATTTTTTTCATAATTTCATTTTCAGATTTTAATTTATATATTTTTTAAGTTTATATATAATATTTATACATATCTTTAAATTTTTATATATAGTTTGATTTTTGTAAGTTGACCTTAACTCATTTAAATAATTTTAATTCTTCCTTCAATCTGGAGGTTTTTCATTCTTTTTGCTTACTCTAATTGTTCTGATTAGGATATCCAGTAAAATATTAAATATAAATATTAAGAACAGACAGTGTTTTGTGCCTGATCTTGGGAAGAAGCCTTCTATTTTCGCCCTTAAATATAATAATTGCAATGGATTTTTAATGGATGCTTTTTATCAAGTTAAGGAAGTTCCCTTCTATTCCTAAGTTGTTGAGTTTTCTTTTCCCATGAAGGAATCTGTGTTATTTTTGAACACTAGATGTAAATTTCTAAGTACTTTAAATTAAGAAAATTAAAAGAGAAAGAAAGACAAATGCAGACCAGATTGGCCTTTACTGACCCTTGTTCTAGAATCCTATTACTTTAGCTTCCACTTTTAAATATATCAGCCATCTCAAATATTTTTTCACAAATTTTAATGAATTGTGTTAAGTAAAGCAATCAAGAGTTTAAAACTGCACTATATATGAAAAAAGATTTCCTTCAAAAAGATGTACAAATTTCCATTTGAATATTTACCCCACATCATTGGACATGAGGAAAATGCAAATTACCACCACCATCATTAGGTGTTGCCACGTATTTCTCAGGATAAATAAAATTAAAAATATGAATGTGAGTATATGGTATACTTTGTTTGAATGAATGTAAAATAGTACAGTGATATTGAAAAAAAGTTTGGCAGTATCAAACACATTAAATACATCCTAATATATGTCCCACCATTTCCATTCCTGGATACATACTCAAGAGAAATGAGTCAGCATGTCTACAAAAAGCTTGTACAAGAATGCCCATAATAACCAAAACTGGAAAAAACCTAAATGCTTTTCAAAAGGAGAATGGATAAGCAAATTCTAATCTATTCATATAATAGAATACTGTGCCATAATAAAAAAGAACAACTTACTTTTTTGTGTGTGTATGATACATATTTATATGTATGACATAAAATGGTATGTATACATGACTATGCATGTACATGTATACATTTGATATATATAATGACATGGGTGAATCTTAAAATACTAATATTTTAAAATATTAGTAAAAATAATACTATGTTAACTGAAAGAAGATGTAAAATGCACACAATATATGACTCCACTTATAAAAAAATTCAAGAAGTAAAAACTATAAATGATTATCTTTAAAGAGATTGATATTGACAAACAAAGGGTAGAAGAAAATCTTCAGTGTTATGGAAATATGCTAAATGCTTATCTGTGTGATATTTTGACTATGTCCTTAGGTACAACATTATCAGGCTTTATTCTTAATATACTTTGTTCACTTTATTGAATGTCAATTGTGCCCCAGCAAAAGATGGCATAAAGGAACAGGAGTGGCAAGAAAATTATTAAAAGGCTGCCACTGTGACAAAATAACATATGGAAAATATTTGGTTCTTTATTTACTTTCTAGAAAAAGGACATGTCTTATGTGGAAATTCTACATGATTAGTTCATTCATTAATTAATTTAACAAATATTTATTTGACATCTACCAGATGCCAGGTAAATTCTTATTACCAATGCAAGCAAGGAATCATCCTTTTGAAGAATTTCTAGTATTTAAAGATATTTTTGTATTAATTCATTCTAAAATTGTTGTACAATGTATGGTTTTTCCTATTTTTTAATACTTAAGTAAATACTTTCATTAAATTTTCTTGACACATATTCCAGATTTATTTAAGGATTATTGATCCTGAGGTTTTGAGTTCCATCCTACTATTATGTAGTTTTATAAATAAGTTTAAACACTTTGCCATTTTTCCTCATTCTTTTTCTTCCAATTGCTCCACTTTCCAACTTTTAGTCAGTATTCTTCTCTTTCTAGTCCCTATCTCACCATCTTCATGACCGTAAATTCTTGGACTTCTCACATTTGCCATTTCACAGGAACTAGACATACACACACATATAAACACACATACACACAGAAATGTAAATTACAAAAGCAAAGAAAAATGTAGGGTCACAATTTAAGTCCTTTTTTTCCTCAGATTGTTTATAACACTTTTATATTGTCAGTAAAATTTTTAAAATAACCCTGCTTAACAATACGGGGTATATTTAGTAGTAAATGACAGATGGAACCATCTTTTGCTTTCGGTCTTAAGTACTCTTTTCTTGGGTGTTTTATTTGATTGATCTGTATACAGTTCAGACCAGAAGACAGAATATATGATTCATCTCCAGTCTGAAGCCCCATTAGAATGGCACTTTATTTACATTAGCATTCCTAATTACTTAATGACCAATCAGATATGGTTCATTGCTAGTAAGTATAGAAACATGTTGTCTGAAGGATGTAGTTTAATTAGTATACTCCTAAAAACATGTCCCTCGTGACCATTGGATGTAATCATTATTTTATGTATTTAACTGTGAAATTCATATTTACTCAGCAGGCTAGAGAACGGCTTTTTACTTCTCAAAGCTGGTGAATAGAGCATAGTTAGATTTTTAAAGGAGCCTGCAAAATATTAACAAAAGCAGATTAGTTTTTTAAAAACCTCATCATTCTAATAAAATAGGTATTACACACAAATACTAATATCATATCCATAAAACAGGAAAGGAGGAATAAGTACATGAAAAAGCTTACTGTAATTCTGCCCTTAATAACATAGGTTTAGGAGGTTCACATTCTTCTAAACCATTGAGGTTATTGAGATATTTTTACTCTTGATTAATGATTTTGAAAATGACCCCATTTCAAAAGCAACCGGTAATTTGTGTCTTTCTTCCTATTGCTTTATCATTAAGCAACAACCAAATTAGGTATATTTGAATATACCTAGAATATACCAGAAAGCACAATGAACAAAACCTGAACTTACAGCCTTGGGCGAGAAATCATTGATTATTCTTCCAAATAGAATCTTTTGCAAACATTTCGATCTCCATAAATTGTCATTTGACTTGACTTCTGAGAAGCACCATAATTCTTAAGATGAGGGGTGTCACTTGTTGTAACTTACATATACATTTAAGAAAATTAGTTTGCAAGGATTTCAAATAACCAATAACAGATTACACTGTGAGCATTAACCATCACGTAGAACTCTAGCATGCCTCTGTGAGTGCAACATCATTCACTGTCCGTGGTTCTGATTAGAGTGTGACTACTACAGATGCCTCTGGGCTCCCTCATTTGCTTCGTATTTAGAATTTGTCAATAATTCAGCAATTGATCCTGCCATTATCACTCTTATTTTCTGGAAGATGTTTCCTTGCTCTGTCCGTTCACACATGGCCTTGGGAGCACACAGGCAACGTCCTCATAGCTCTCTCACTTTTGAGGTACTAATAGCAACAATAATAATAGTAACTTGATATTGGCAATGTTATTGAGTCAAGCATAATATTAACAATATTATTTTAGGCCTTATTATGTGCCAAATATCTTTATGATCATTTTACATGCTGCAACTTGTTTACTCCTCAGAGCTATCTACTCAATTAGGCATTATGATTCTTCTCATTTTACAGATGAGTAAATAGAACTACAGAGAGTTTAATATGTGTCTGAAGGTCATTTGCAAATAGTAACTGATCACACCTAAATTTTATGAAACCTTTAGAAGTTATAAATAGGAGTTTTTTTGACTTTGAGGGATTAAGGCTGCTACTGATTTGCAAGGTTACTAGTTATATTCAGTTTTTAGAGCATCAGAAACACTGATGGTGAGAATTTTCAGGAAAAAATATTGAAATGCGGTTGACTCTTAGACAACACAGGTTTGTAGTGCATGGGTCTACTTTTACATGGATATTTTTTGATATCCATGTACAGTCTTGTAAAAAGTATTTTCTCTTCTTTATGATTTTCTTAATAACATTTTCTTATCTCTAATTTACTTTGTTGTGAGAATACCATGTATAATACATATAACATATGTATTAAGTAGGTGTTAATTAGGTGTTTACATTATCTGTAAGCCTTCTGGTCAACACTGGGTATTAGTAGTTAAGTTTTTGGAGAGTCAAAATCTATATACAGATTTTACACTTTGTGGGGTTCAGCAACCCTAACACCCATGTTGTTCAAGGGTCAACTTCATCTGTAAATACTTCTTGGAGTACTTCTTCCACAAATGAACAAGTTCATTTTTTGCTTTCTCCTTCTATCTCCATGACTCAAGTTTCATTGGTGGTTGGGTGACACCTGGCTTTTTGACAACCTTTTTCTGAGTAAATATCACAAAGGAGAGTTTTTCTGGGGTTTAGATGTCATAAAGCCAAGTATCTGAGAGCCTTCTCCCTTTTCTTAACTCTTGATTATAGCTATTAATGTTGTATATATTTCTTGCTGAAGATTTCCTAATCCCTCTTTCCCTTCCATATCAAGGGATTCCCTTCGATATCTGTATCACACACAGAGATACAGAATAAAGGTTTGGGAAGTATTTTCTGCATAGGTTTGGGAAGTATTTTCTGCATTAAAATCTATCAACTTCCTTTGATGATTAACAAAGGTAGCTAAAGGTGCTTTAAAATGTACTTTAAAACAGTTCCCTAGGGCACCTGGGTGGCCAGTCCATTGAGCCTCAGACTCTTGGTTTTGGCTCAGGTTATGGTCTTAAGGTCATGGGATCAAGCCCCTGATTGAGCTCCATGTTTAGTGGGGAGTCTGAGATTCTCTCTCCCTCTCCTTCTGCCCCTCCTCTTCCTGTGTTTTCTCTTTCTCTCTTTAAAAAGAAATAAATCATAAATAAATAAATGAATAAACAAACAAACAAACAGTTCTCTAAAGTACAAGCCTCATTTTGGAGTCAGAGAGACGTGTACTCAATTTTCAGCCACAGCATCTACTATAGGCAAGATTTGGGGCAACATGTTAAACTATACTGGTTCTTGTTCTTTGTTTTCTTTCCTTTTCTTACCACTTCCTGTTACAAAACAATGACTAATAAGCCTTTATGTAAGGATTAAATAAGATTATGTATATAAATAAATAACTGAGTTTCTAGCACTGAGTAGGTGCTCAAAAATTGACAGCTACTGTAAATGATACCTGCCATAATCACCTGAGCGAAGAGAGGAGTCTTGTCACCATTTTGACTGAATTCAAACGAACCAATAACTGCAAGAGAAATCCAAGTCAAAAAGGTATTTAAACCTCACTCTGACTAAACAACTGGTCTCACTGGCAACAAAAGTAACTCATATGGAGAAATACATCATCAGTTTCTTCCATCAAGTTATCCTCAGCATTATAGGTTCTTTTAGCATGATTAGTCTTCAGGCCTGTCTGATATCTATTCCTGACAACAAATACACACTCTCTCTCTCTCTCCTAATTAGATTTATGCTCACATATTTCTGGTCAATCCTCCTAAGTCATTTACTTATAAATTTTTCCAGTGTTAGAGCCTAGATCACACAGACAGTGTCTTTTAAAATGTGGAGTCCTAGGTCACACCATGAAAATCCAATTCGGTCATCTGGGATGAGCCTCAGGAATCTACATTTTAAAAAGCTCTTCTGGTGTTTCTGATACAGTAGGTGTCCAGACACACTTTGAGGAAACAGACCCTAGAGTGTCAGGACTTTGTTTGAATTTATCACATAGGACACTTAGGAGAACACACAGAATTACTTCAAACCTTCAATAAGCAGACAACTTAATTTAGTTTCAATATCTTCATTATGTGGAGAAGGACTGCAAGTCCCAAGGAGATGTAGTGATACAATCGTTAAAATAGTAGTTAATATTTGTAGTGTGTTCTCAGATACCATGCTAAGTACTCTGCCCTTGTTATTTTATTAACTGTTTAATAATATTATTATTCTTCAGATTGTATAGATGACAGAACCAAAAGTGAAAGAGCATATATATATGTGTGTGTGTGTATACACATAGACATATACGGATATGTATATGTCTATATGTGTGTGTATATATAGACAATCACTATATATTATATATCATTTGCTCCATGTCACAAATTCAATGAGCTGAGACTCAAACACAGAACATCAGACTCCATAGTAAAAAAGCAGCAACAACAATAATAACGAACATTTACTTATTATGTGCTAGTCTTTTAAATACTTTATGTACATTAATTATTTAATTCTCACAATAAGGGAGGGGTTATTATTATTCCCATTTTATGGAAGCAGAAATTGAGGCTATGAGAGAGAAAGTAACTTGCTTCAACTCATACAGGATGGGGGAGCTGAGATATGGACTCACGGGTGACTTCAAAGCCCATGCTCTGAGCTACCACAATAAGGAATTTGAGATTGTCTGGCTCTCAGACCAATCTTTTTTCCACTGCCACAGATCACTGAAAATATAGAGCAGCTCCATACCAGGACCCACCAAGAAATGCATAGTCTACATTGATATGTGAACAGGTACCTCTATGGATCATTCAAGACTCCTAATGGCATGCAATGGAAACTGATTGGAACTAACTGAAGATGAACAGTAGTTTATTGGAAGGATATCGAGAAAAAGACATGATAAACACCTGCTAATATAAGAGACAGGAGAGGCAAGAGGAGCCTCAGTCAAGAACATGCAGCAGGAATGGCCTGCTTCTTTTTTTTTTTTGGACCAGCCTGTTCTCCACAGCAACAGGTACATTTATTAACATTAACTCAATGAACAACAGCCCAGTGATTGATAACCTAATTTTCAGAGTCAGTTTTATGGGTAAATTCAGGACATCCCTCCAAACCAACCTGCCTTTTGAGGTCAGTATTCCACCCCTCGACAGGCTCTCTGTGACAAGATTTAATGCATCTCCAGGTAGCTTTCCCTCGTGGGTCCTAGAGGCCCAGAGCATACAACATGTCTCCCTCACATTTGGTAGCTGAGGAGTGTGAGCTCTCAATGTCATCAGTTCTCTCTTCCTGCTGACAAACTCAAGCTCACGGACCATCTTCCTTCAGGTTTTCCAGGTGTCTAACCATTTTGCTCTTTTTTAAAAAAAATTTCATTTTTTCAGTGTTCTAAGATTCATTGTTCATGCACCACATTCAGTGTTCCGTGCAATACGCATGCTCCTTATTACCCACCACCAGGCTCACCCATCCCCCCGCGCTCTCCCTTCCAAAACCCTCAGTTTTTTTTTGCAGAGTCCACAGTCTCTCATGCTTCGTCTCCCCCTCTGATTTCCCCCAATTCACTTTTCCTTTCCTTCTCTTAATGTCCTCCATGTTTAGGCCTGCTTCTGATGTTGCCACTGGTCACATGTCTTTTGTCATGGCAGAATATATCCCAGCCACTGGATGCTGCCACAATAAATGAATGCTAAACCCAAGATTTCTTTCTTTCTTTTTTTTTTTAAAGATTTTATTTATTTATTTGACAGAAAGAGAGAGAGGGAACCCAAGCAGGGGGAGGGAGAGAGAAACAGGTTTCCTGCTGAGTAGGGAGCCTGATGTGGGATTCGATTCCAGGACCCTGGGATCATGACCTGAGCTGAAGGGAGACTTTTAATGACTGAGCCACCCAGGCGCCAACCCCCAAGATTTCTTTCTTTCTTTTTTTTTTTTTTAAGATTTTATTTATTTATTTGACAGAGAGAAAGATCACAAGCAGGCAGAGAGGCAGGCAGAGAGAGGGAGGAGGAAGCAGGCTCCCTGCTGAGCAGAGAGCCCAATGCGGGGCTCGATCCCAGGACCCTGAGATCATGACCTGAGCTGAAGGCAGAGGCTTTAACCCACTGAGCCACCCAGGCGCCCCCTAAGATTTATTTCTAAGCAGGAGTATACAAATGGCCAAGAATCCGTCAGTTGACTGCATTTACCGTCCAAGGTGTGGGGAGCGAATATTGTGGGCCCTGTCTATCACTCTGGAATATTCTAATCAAAAAGGTGATTGGATTCTGGGCCACCAAAGAGAACAAACTTCCTGCAACAATATACATAAACAAATGCTCAGATGGAATATCCATTAAGATGCTCTCTGACATAAAGTGACTCAATAACAAGCGTGGCTCTCAGGTTAGCAGAAAAGCATTAAGCCTTTCTTGAGTGAAATATAATGAAATTCAATAGCAACATGACGTTCATAAAAATTTAAAAACTGAGACAATTAAGAGTTATATCAAAAAATAACTTAAGTTTCAATATTAAAGCGAGAGTCCAAATTTAGATGATTTGACACTATATTTGTGGATTTAGATTATATGTGTAAGTAGGTCACTGTAGTTAAAGCAATAATTTAAACTTTTTCGAAGCTTTGTATGGAAGAAGACAGATAGAAAAGTATTGTGCTGAACCCAGACTATTCTGGTCTTTTTGATGCCTCACATGGGGTCTTACGAATGAATAACCAAGATATTAGAAAATATTCTGATGTTGAATTATTGTTTGATTTTCTTTTGAGGGACAAAGGAACAGAGCACAGCTCTGTAGGTGAGAGCAGGGTTTTCCTTGAAGCAAATCAAATTTCCCCTGTCAGTCATTCTAGGAGGCCATGGGGAGGAGGGCTCTTGACTTCAGGGAGGGAAAATCTTTTATCTCTGGGGCTTGGGGTAATTGGCCCAGAAACCATAGTATAGAGTACCCATACTTATTTTTGAACAGCTTTATTGCATTATAATTGATGTAAAATTAATTATACCTATTTAAGGTGTACAGTTTGATGAGTTTTGACATAGGTATGCACTCAAAAAAACATCACTGCAATTAAGATATGAACGTACCCAGCAGTGTTACAAGATTCTTGTGACCTATGTAATCTATCCTTCTGACCCAACACTCACCCCAAGCCCCAGGCAACCACTGATGCACTCTCTGTCCACTTGCAGAATATTTTTGTTCATTTTTTAAATATATTTTTTGTTCATTTTATGCAAATGGAATCATACACTTATATAAAATGTAGAATATGTATTCTACATAAAAAATAGAATATGTATTCTGTTTTGTCTGGCTTCTTTCAGCATACATTTTGAGATTCACCAATCCTCTTGTGTGCCTCAATAAGACATACTTAATTCCTTTTTACTGCTGAGGAATATTCCATTTTATGGATATACCACAGTTTGTTCTTCCATTTATCTGCTTATGGACATTTGGGTCATTCCTATTTGGGGCTGTTACAAGTAAAGCTGCTAGGAATATTTGGAGTTCAATATTTTGTGTGGACATATGTTTTCATCAGAAGCAGTGTAGCTGTTTCATATGGAAGGTTTAGGAAACAGTGAAACTATTTTCCAAAGTGGCCGTATCACATATGAAACTTCCATATCCTCTCCCACATTTGGTAAGGCCAGCCTATGGTACATTTGTCATAACCAAGGAATCAATAACAGCACATTGCTATTCACTAACTACAATTTGTTAAGAGTTCACGTGTTTGTTTTCTCTTAATGTTGTTTTCTTTCCTTCAAGATCCCATTTAGGACACCACATTATACTTAGGTATCCTGTCTCCTCGGCTTCCTCTGGTCTAGGACAACTTCTTTGAATATTGGCCACATATTTTATTGAATGACCCTTAGTTTGTGTTTTTCTGATGTTTTTCTGGTAGTCCAGCTAGGCTATGGGTGTGAGAAAGGAAGAGCTCAGAGGTAAAGTGCCATTCTTAATCCATCATATCAAAAGTGCACGTTAGCAGCATGACCTATCCCCTGCGATATCAACCTTGATCACCTGGGTGAGGTAGTGTTTGCTAGGTATCTCCCCTGCGAAGTTCCTGTCCTTTCCTTCCCTGCCTTACTCAGAGGGCAGCACACAGTCAAGACAAGACACTAAATGCAACACACAGTCAAGGAGTTGAGAGTTAAGCTCCACCTCCTTGAGGGAGTGTCTACATAAGTTATTTGCATAGAGATTAGTCTTTTCTCCATTACTTATTTTATCACTTATCTGTAACAATATGGACTCAGGGTTATTTGTTTTCTATTTTGGGTTACAATTCAATGCAATATTATTTATTTTGTATTCAAATTATTCTAGCTTTGGCCATTGGAAGCTATTTCAGATTAGTCTCTACATTTTTTTTTAACATGGCTCATCTCTTTTACTTGTTTGATTTTTTAGGCATTTCAGTATATTCTGGAACTCCTGTACTCAGGGAGAGTTTGAGTGTCTTTGGTGTCTCCCTTTCTGCACTGTAGACTATAAACTCTCAGCAGTCTAGAGCAATTATAGGGCTAATGTTATTATTTCACCCTTCTTTCAAGGACCACTTGTGTGTAAATATTTATTTCAGATAGTTTGCCCAGCCTAATTGTTCTAAGAGAGAAGGTTAGGTGAATCCCTGCTATTGTGCCATAGTTAGAAGGGGAAGTCTCTAGAATGTCCTATGTAAAAATGAGCTTCCATTTCTTTTGTTCAGACAGCTGTCAAGAAAGGCAGGAGGAATTCTGGAATGAGAGCCTGTGGAAAACCTGAGACTGGGTTATAAGTTGGCATTTGTTCAGATTTACCTCTATTACATTTGGACATTTATGAAGATCTTTATAAGTTAAAACCAAGGGTCTACTCCTCTGCTGAAGGGAGAGGAACCAGCCTACTGAAACATCCCAGTAAAGCACTGCTCCTAATCCTGAGGCAAGATTCCACAGTGGTTATAATTGGGAACAAACAGCTTAGTGCACTGGAAGAAGTAGGCACAATGTATCTGCAATAACATAGCTAGAGGATTGTGTTCATGTAGTCTTCACATCATGTAATCCATGGAACTGAATGACTACTCAATGAACAGAACTAGAGTGAAGTTGCCAATGAGAAACAAGCTGTCCCCATGAAGTGCCACCTTCCAAGTCTCTCATTCCTGGCATCTTGGAGAACTTTATTAATGCAAAAAAATTGCTTTGTATGGGCTATTCCTAAAAAAGAAGGACAAAGAAATGTGAATGATCTAATCATCCTTGCCTCACCATTGGTATTAAATTAATGCATTAAACTGGATGTCAATAAAATGTTTGATAAATATTCTTTTTAAATTAGAAAGGTAACCAGGAGGACATAGAATGATGTTGAAGGAATATCAAATATTGGGATAAAGGGAAATAGGCATTAATGTAAATGAATTAACCCTTTATATGTCTTTTAAGAAATCAGTAGATATTGTCTAAAATGCATAACGGAATAATGATAACATGTGTCATTTGGAATAATGAACATAACGACAAAGAGACATAAAATCAGAAGCCAACAGAGAATCACCTGTGTGCTTTGAGACTAGGGTAGATCTCCTCCTACAAGGCCATGTCAAACTATTTTACTGTAATCTTATCAGGTGATCTTCTTGCTTAAAACAAAAACAAAAACAAACAAAATGAAACAAACAAAAAAAGAAAACAGAAAACTAGTGAGTACATGAAGGACTGAGCCTCAATTATTTATGATGATTTTTATGTGGAATACTTACCTTAATCACCAAGACACATGGAGAGAGAATATTTAAATTTCACCTAAAACTGTCTTTGTATCTACAAAATCTCTGTGCTGAATTTCAAACAAAAATTATTACCAAGAAAATAAGTAAATAGAAACTGAGAGCCCTCATTCCAATGTTTAAGAGGCATTGAGAGAGCACAGAGAGATTCATAATCTGTTCTCTCCATATTCTTATTTCTTGGTGACCTTGAAAACAGGCAAATTCCCAGGGCCACTGTGGCATCTTGTACATACTTTAAATTCAAACCACCTTTTCAAAAGGAACCAAACAATTGGATGGGCAGCCAAATAAGGACAGAATACTTCAAGAAAATGGATTTAGGGAAAGCAAGTTTATGAAGAACAATGTTACCAAAAGAAAAAGCCACTAAATCTGGTTTAAATCCAGGGACCAAAGGAAAGCAGTTCTTTATGAATAAGAAAATAACTTAAAGCAAAGACAAAGCAGGGTAAAGGCCCAAGCATTAATACTTCATGTAAATGCACAGTTGCTAACATTTAATGTCTCCCAATGAGAGATTCGATGAGGGATAATGTGAAAGTGAAATACTAAAATTTTAGGTTTGTTTTATTTGTTATGCTCAAGTTCAGTGAAATAGCTTGATATCATATTCTGTGGAATACCTAGAGTAGAATATACTTATCTAGGTAGGTAAATAATCACAAATTTTGGATTTGCCAGCTCATATAATTCAAAAGAATATCATTGTAAAAATAAGCCCAAATTTATGAGACACCTGGGTGGCTCAGTTTGTTAAGCCTCCAACTCTTGGTTTTGGATCAGGTCATGATCTCAGGGTCATAGGACTGAGCCCCAGGTCAGCTCTGTGCTCAGTGTAGAGTCTGCTTGAGATTCTCAGCCCTTCCTTTCCCTCCCCCTTTGCTCAGCCTCCGTCCTGCTCTCTTGCTCTCAAATAAATAAATTAATAAATGAATCTTTTTAAAAAATGAACCCAAATTTCAATGGATTTAGCAAACATAAGTGAATATAATAGGGGGATGAGTCTGCATAGTAAAGAAAGATAATTAAAAAAAGACAGGAGAGAAAGGTAAAACTAATGTAAAACAATACCCTTGCATTTGTGTAGAATATTAAATCTGTAGAAATCAAACCACCCATGTTAGGACATAATGACTTGGAAAATACAAAATTACAAAAAAAAAAAAAAAATCAAAGATGCTGTAATCCTAGGTGTGATCAACAGAGAAAGAAAAACATTGGACAAATAAAATAGAGATGTAATGGAAATATAGTTGAAAATTTTATATTATAGCATGCATGAGAATGAAAAAAATGCATTGATTTCAAAACTGTGAGAAAAATCCAGTCACTGAAGGAGGAGAAAAATAAAAGGATACAGATAAATAAGTGAAAAAATTAAATAAGACAAATACATTTTTAGAATAGACTTAGAGTAAGCACAATTATTCTCTTTATTTAAAAGATAGATAATTTACATTTCTTATCTATCCATCATCTCGCTGTCATCTATTTCAGTGGAAATACAATATCTACTTGAGATATTGACATTCCTTTTATATTTATTTAAATATATCATATGCTAAACATCTAGGAAGCTGGTTTATTTAATGTGATCTAAAACAATACATCTCCACAATTTTCAAGTTGAAGAAACCAAATGTCAGTTGATGAAATTAGAAAAGGATTGTTTAGTCTATAAATTATGACCTAGTGAATATCAGGGGCAGTTGAGAAACACTGGTATAAAATATAATTATCTGAGTGTTGACATAATTTACCTGAATTTGTTGTCTCATTTCTCCTGGTGTGCTAAAAGCATTTAGGAACAGAGAACATAAAGCACCAAAATTACATTTTACATTGAAAAATAAATAAATAAAACAAACCAATATTAGAAAAACCTCTGACTCTTTGTTACTTTGTGAAAAAAAAAAAAAAAGGTCCCTGTAAGTGTAATCTGATTTTTCAAAAGAAGTAACATTTTGAATGAAGATTACCTTGATTATGGGCACCATGCCCAGCTTTATTTAACGCTGGGCACATTATAAAATGAATGAAAGAAATTCTAGACTCCTGGCTCTAATTGAACCAAAAATATGTTTTAGACTAAATTTTGAAAGTAACTAATATCATAAAATAGAGTGGTATTAACTTAACAGTGGGAGATCACAGAGTAAAATTTCATTTACTGCTCTGTAGTTTTAAATGCAGATGGGTCTTTTGGAACCCATGATTTTCAAGAATTAAATGATTCCTGAAAAGGATTTTGGATGGGCCATGAAGAATAAATGCCTAGAGAAAGTAAAATAGGAGCAAGAGACACCCCTGGGTGAACAGGATCACCAGGAGGACACCCAGGGAGGTGCTCGGCAGTTTGCCTGAATGTCACTTATGGCAGAGCTGAGGAGTGTGGGATTTACATAGCTGAGCCATCAGGAAGCCATGGGCCCAAACACTGTGATTTTGTTATCGTCTAAACAACATTAAATGAGATAAGCAGACAGAGGAATAAATTAACTGGGTTTTTTTTTTTAAGATTTTATTTATTTGAGAGCAAGAGAGCATGAGCATGGGAGAAGGTCAGAGGCAGCAGGAGAGGCAGACTCCCAGCTGAGCAGGGAGCCCTATGCGAGACTAATCCCTGGACTCTGGGATCATGACCTGAGCTGAAGGCAGACACTTAACCGACAGCCACCCAGGTACCCCAAATAACTGTTTTTTAATGAGCTCTTACTATGAGGCAGAGGTTACAAAAAAATGCAACACACATTACTTCACTTATTTTTTGTGTTGGGCAATATCCTTATCTCTTTACAGATGCTGGGCCTTAATCTAAAGGACAGAAATAACTTGCCTAAAGACATAGCACCAGTGTGAGAAAGAATCCAGATCCAAATCAGAGCTGGAGTTCTTAAAAGCAATGCTCAACTGATTTATTTGTGTTGATGAAAAATTATTTTATGCATTAGAATGGACAATTCATCCTGAAGATATTCACATGCTTTCCTTTCCAAGAATTTCTTTTTGTGTGCATTCATCTGAATGTTTCCTTTGAACCCAACACGTGTAATTTTTGCCTCTCTCTCAGTTTTTTCTACTTCACTGTGGAATTTCTTTCTGCTTTGACTTCTTGATATTATAAATGCACTCCAACATAGCACTTAACCATTTTTAAATAATCTTTCCCTTTCAATCTCCCCTTGCCAAACTGAGCCTCTAGAGGAGACGATTTCTGGGTTTGGTTTTTGTTTTTGTGTTTTAGATTTATTTATTTGAGAGAGCCGAGAGAGAGAGAGAGAGAGAGAGAGCACACACTAGCTGGGGAGGGACAGAAGAAGAGGAAGTGGGAAAGAGGATCCTTAAGCAGACTCCCTGCTGAGTGTGGAGCCCAACAAGGGGCTAGATCTGATCTCAGGACCCTGAGATCATGACCCGAATGAAACCAGGAGTGGGTTGCTTAACCAACTGAGCCACCCAGGTGCCCCTAGAAGAGAGGATTTCTAATGCACAAATCGCCAGATCAGCTCCTAACATAATGATCAGCAGAGAGTAAACGCCAGATACATACTTTTCATTTTTTGAATAAATAATTATTTGGGAAATTGGTAACACACATAAATAAGGTATTAAGGTTTTGAGGTGGTTTGGGTTTTTTTTTTTCTCACAGTGCTTTAAAAGGATGCTGGTTCTATTTGCTGTCAGAATCACCAAACAAAGGGAACTAGTGGCCCTAGAATATGGAATTCAAGAGAATGATAGAATTGAGGCAATCTTAATGTGCTTGTGTGTGTGTTTGATTCTTTTTTTTTTCTTCCTGAGATGAGAGCAGAGTAATTACACAGGCCTCAGTGCTAAGAATATTTAAAAAGTTTAAAAGTTTTGCAGAATGAAAGATTATTTTAAAATTCTCACCAACTTCCAGTGATATGCTTGTTTTAGTCTAACTAGCTTTCACCCATACAGTCAAAATTACATAAAACAGAGCTGTTGAAGATATGCTCTAACAATTTTTTTGCAATTTCTGAGCTATCTAAATGCTTCTTCCCAAAACACTTGTACTATTTTCTTGTTGATTCAGCACCGGATTGAAGTGTTTCTTTTTTTTCCCTACCATCAACTTAAAAGCCTACTTTTTAATTGAGATTTATTTCTCATGCAATTGCCAAGTTGTTTTTTTTTTCTTTCCATAGAGTGTAGGTCTGAACTTGACTTTCAAATCATTTACTTTAAAACCTTGAGATGTCTTCCATTTACATACCTATCTCCCTCAGTGATGAACTCTATAGATGACATTCACAAACTGTCAATTCCCTTTATCTTTGTTCTGTAGTAGAATAGCGATTCTAAAGGAAAGAGTAGGTACAAATTATTGCTGAAGGGTTTATCAATGAGGGTCATTGTGTCCAGCTGGTTAAACTGTATTAGTGATGTACCATTATGAAGATCAGCACAATATTTGAGCTTCCTGTGGTCATGGAGGGGGGTGCCTTAATATTTGCAAGTTTGTTCTCTTAAATCTTAGAATTTGCTTCGGGGATTCCGATGATTGTTGCCCATGCATTTTATCCCTTTCTGATTTATGTATTGCCCTCCCCTTTCTTTTGAAAGAAATAATTTAGCTTGATACATCACTAAAATAAAGATTGTGTTTCTCAACTCTTGTAAATAGGTATGAAGAAGTTTAGGGCTTCTGTCAGAAATACCATGGACAGCTCCTAGGAATCTTTAAAAAGAGTGTCTGTATGCCTTTTGCTCTTTTCTGGAACTTTTCTTTCATGCTGTTTGGATAATGTGGATAACTGCTAAGTTGGAACATGAAGCTAAGGCCAGGAGTGGAGAGCAAGGAAAAGCCTGAGGATCTCAGATGCTGGTGGGTAACCAACGACCTGCGAGCACTTACATGAGAAAAACATGAGTGGTTCTGGTTCTCTTGCCTTGGGCTTTCTCTCTCACACAAACCTATTTGTAGCTCATGGGATATCACTGTTTGTTTCTTAATCTCAGTACTCCTTCCATGAAAGCCATGCTTTTCACAGCCTTAAAAGAACATAAATGAGCCCATTGTCTTCCCTGTTTAGTACAACTCCCCTTAAAACACAGTAACTGAGGTACCAATCATTTAAATATCAACACAGCTGTTTCTTTGCCTTTTTCTTTTCTTTTTTATTCAAGATTTTGAGTTTCGCTAATATTATTAGTCAAGAGTGGCCATCAACTGAAATCTATTTAGCGGGAATGGAAATAGACCACTGGGGCAGGAGAGTGCAATGCGCGCTTACCCAGACTGTAGTCTGAAGGAAGGAGAGTGCCTCCAGCTCCCTCTAGGTTCTCCTGCAGCCCTGTGAGAGGCCTTTCAGTATTTCTGCTCTGCTTCTGTTCTGTGGAGAGAGTTCTCTCATATTTGAGGTAAGCTAGTCTTTCACTACTTCTTTTCCTCCTCTTCCTTCCTCTCCCCTCCTCCCCTTCTCCTCCTCCTTCTCCTCCTCTTCTTCCTCCTCCTTTTCCTCCTTATGTGTTTAAGAGGAGTTTTCTAACTATGCTTTCTTGGTGCTTTGTTGAACTTTGTTGAACCAGCAAAGAACTAGCACTTGTTGATAGAACCAGCACTGGTTCTATCCCTTTCTAGCAAGGGATAGATTGTAAGCAACTTGCTTTCTAAGCCTGATCCTATGACTTGATTTGCACAATTAATAGACTTCAAAGGGTTTTTGGAAGCTCAAAACATGGTTTACAAACCATGTAGCTAATCTCCTTCAGATATCTGCTCCAATGTCAACTCTGTGACCTCCCCAAAACATTCCATGTGTGATGGACCCCTTTGTTCCTGTCCTACTCCTCTGTCCTTCCATTGTGTTTCATTTGACTCCGTAGCCCTCACTGGCATCCGACATATTGTGTATTTCAGTTGTATATGCATTTTTAGTCTCGTTCACTGATCTGCCTCCAGTGCCTAGTGTCTGGCACATAGTAGACACTAAATAAGTATTGATTGGTGGGACAAAGAATAGAATGGGTAAATTATATAGTTACATTCTGTATTTTGCTGTTTGGGCTACTATAAATAATGTTAATGCTAACATTTTTTGCACAGGGGTCTTTGTATGTATAATGTTACCTTAGGATAGACTCATAGTTATTGATTCTTTTCGGTAGCTACATTTTACCAGCTGATATTACTTCTTTTCAATCTAAAAAAAAATCTTTGATATTTCCACTGTGTAAATTCTGTCAAGTGCCATTTATTTGAAAAATATTATTTTTTCTTCATTTTTAAAGAATATTTTTGGTAGGTACTGAATTCTGGGTTGACCTTACTTCCCCCTCCTCACCACCTTTGGGCTTGGTAAAGCATGATGTTTCATTGTTTTCTGGCCTTCATTGTTTCTGTTGTGAAATCAAACATTATTTTTATTGTTCTTTAATGCATCTTTTTTCCCTCTTCTTTCAAGAAATATATTTAATATTTAAGCGTTTCTTTGATTTTTTTCTTCTTAGAAATCATTAAATTATTTAAGTGGAACTCTTTCAATAAATTTGATAAGAAATTGTTCCAAAGTCCCCCCCTTTTTTTGGCCCTATACCCATTCCCCCTCCTTTTGGGACTTCAGTTCTCTTCACCTTTTCCAATTATTTTTCTCTTTGCTGTTCATCTGGGTAATCTGCTGCTCTACTTTCAACTTCATTGACTTGCACTTTTTTCTTCAAAGCTCTTTACAATTTACCATTAAGCCAGATTTTTTCCCTGATATTTCATTTTTCTGTTTTAAAATGTCCTTTCAGTGCTTTTTGATATTTTCAGTTCCTATACTTATCCCTCTAACTGGTCCATTATTAACATCATATTTTCATATAAACAGAAACTTGTATTTGTTCCTTTAAATTTCAGTCTTTGTGACATCTTTGCACCAGTTTTTGTTGGCCCTATATTTGTCGAGTATGGCTAGTATTTGTTTTCTGTTTCTTTGTCACATATGTATTTCACTATTAAGACGTTTGTGATTACGTATCACAGAGTGATTTTGACGATATTACAGAGAATCCAGATGGTATATTTTGTTTTTATTTTTTAAGATTTTATTTATTTATTTGAAAGAGAGAGAACAAGAGAGGGTGGGGCAGAGGGAAAGGGAAAAGAAGACTCCCCTCAGAGCAGGGAGCCTGGTGTGGGACTCAATCCTAGGACCCTGAGATCATGACCTGAGCCAAAGGCAGACACTTAACCAACTGAGCCACTCAGGCGTCCCTAGATGGTGTATTTTGTGAAGAATTTCAATTTTTGTTCTAATAGGCCCTTAGCCTATTAGTTTATCACCTTGAACTCCATCCCCCCCCCATCTTTACAGAAGGTATAATGAGAGCTTGATATACTTATCAACCCCTTGAAAGTAGGGGACTTAACCACTGTCTCACAGGTAGACATCATCTGAAATCTCTGTTCTTTTGATCTCTTTGTTGTTTCTCTTTTCTAGCCCCCTTAGAATTATCTCTTCCCACACACACAGTCCACAGACCAGCAGAGGAATTGTGGAGAGGTTATTTAAAGCAGAGTTTGGAATCCCTACAAACACTATGCTCTAGGGATTCCCTATTTCCTGCCTTCTTACCAATTTTAACAGTTCTGCTAAATTTAAATTCTATACTCTGAAACCTTAAACCAAAAAGGCCTCTGATTTCTACTTGAATTTCTTTTTTTTTTTCTACTTGAATTTCAACTGACCTGCACCAGATACACTGAAAGCCTTGATGGAAAAGCTGTACAAATGTGGATCACATCCAGCTTACCATTTTTCTTCTTTCAATGGTTGAATTCCCTTCAATTTTGGTATTTTTCCCCTTTCTTTCATTTCTTCAAATAGTAAATTTTTTAATTTGTTTGATTTATAATTGCCACCTGCTCACAGATGCCGTGAACAGTATTGTTTCTTGTAGCATCTGGTACATAGTAATAGCTAACTAAAATGGTGGTGACTCTTTTAAGAATATATAATTATGATACTTATTCAGTAATTGAGAAGATAATCTCAGTGATGATAATAATTACAGAAAAGAGGACTCTAGTCCAACACAGACTACTTTTCATGACTTAAACTGGAATTTTTACTTTGCTTTTTGGTGTATTAGTAAGAATAAAAATCACAGGTAAAAATATTGTGTTTTGTACTCTGATCAAAATAAATAAAATGTTTTGCATGGCTTGGGTATTCATTTATTGGAAACATCTTTTAGGCATATCCCTAAATGGATTTTATTTTTTATTTATAGAATAAATAGTTTGAATCATACATAAATACATGTCATTTTTCCTGAGATTTTAACTACTAATTTCTAGTTACTGCAAATATGGTCAAGTCTGAATAGATAATTTGTTCTCTAGAAACAATTTCTCTGATTATGATGAAAATAAAGGCAAATTTTTAATAATAATGTGAACGAGCTATAACAGTGAATTTCTCAGCATCATCTTTTCTTCCCTTTTTTGTCTTCTACAGATATCTTCCCAGAAATGGTCTCTATGGCAAATTGATTGCCATGTCAACAGGGTCTGTCGATGGAATAAATGCAGGTATACAGTGTTTTCTTTGTTGTTTCCTTTCTTCTGTCTTTCAATGTGTATGTGATTCTTGGGTTATCATCTTGAACTGTGAGAGCACACTTTTAGGATTTATGGTACAGAAAGCTAGAAAGATCCTGTGGACATGAAGATGTCATCACTAGAGCCACCATACTAACTCTGGATTACTTCTGAATTTTACCATAAGAAAGACATACATTTACATTTTGTTTAAGCCACTATTACTCCATGTCTCTTTAAAGAGGAGTTATATCTAATCCTGATTGAAGCACATTTACCCTTCATAAAGTACCTCTGGGACAACTTTATCTCTTCCCTGCGATTCTCTGGCCTTACCTGCAAGGTATTTTGGAATTAAAATGTTCCTCCAGCACTGTTGCATTGGATTGTTATATGGTGGTGTTATGAAGTTCAAAAGCAAGGGACAGCAGTAATATCAGCTTTGACAAATGGCTGAACCATAAGATTGGTTTAATGACTATAACCAATTTTGCTAAAGCTGAACGCACCTAAAAATGCATCCTTAAAATATTTATCTTTCTTATTAGTTCACCCAACAAATAGAATCACTCATTGTAGCATTGGACACATAAATATCTCACTAAATGATAGTATAACTAGTATGTCTATATACTATATCTGTATACTACTAGTGTATCTAGTAGTAAATACTATTATTGCATTTATTTAATTAGTATTCAAGATGATAATTTCAATGGTGATAATCACTCTGGAACAGAGGTAAGTTAGTGTTTGAGGCAGAAATCTCACCACTGAATATCCCTAAATTAAATCAAAAGAAGGAAGTAGTACCTTTTCTTCTCTTATCCACTCACTTCTCCACAGAGGAGGTACCCATGTTTGTGATTTCACAATCTTTTACAAGAAAGAATACTTGTATTATTGTCATATAGCCAAGAAAGATGGAAAACATTCAATGCATAAAGTGACTTTCATCTCAGAATGCTGATGACTGAAAATGATGGTTCATTAGCTAACATCTAAAGTGTCTTTATATAATATCTATGTTAATAATAGGGAAGGAGTGAATCATGATTATTGGTACAAAATTGTAAATTAATTAATAATTATAGACTACTCACAGCAATATGTTTGGTAAGAGTCCTACCGCTCTTATTGCTTGCATAATTTTTCTAACAACTTTAATCACACGAGATTTTTATTGTTTTTGTTTAAATAGATGCAATACATAATGCTCTAATGACTTGGGAATTATATTGTAGTTGAGTAATGTTTCAGAAATTGTTCACAGTTTGAGCTAATTTATATGTTGGTTGGCTTACCGTGAAATAGTGCCAAGTCACAAAATACACACAATGATGCACACTCACCCACACACCATGTGGTGAACAGAAAACCTGAGTCCCTCATAGTAATCAGGCCAAAACAAATAATTAAGAAAGTCATATGATATATGATAAAGCTGGATGTGAATATTAGATCATTAAACTTTGCAGAGTCTCAGTTACCTTATTTTTAAAGTACAATGAATAGTAACCCTTACAGGATAGAGTTTTTGTGTCTGGAATGCAGTAATCTTTTAATAAATACTACGTTATTATTTATAAAATTAAGCAGCAATATAGACATGCTTGCTAACTCATTTCAGAATATTACTTTAAACATTGTACAGAGAAACTTTTTTTTTTTAAATCTTTGATAAAGAAGCCCATAGCCATATACAATGGAATACTATGTGGCCAAAAAAGAGAAACAAAATCTTGCCATTTGCAACGATATGGATGGACCTAGAGGGTATTATGCTAAGTGAAATAAGTCAGAGAAAGACAATTATCATATTATCTCTCTATATGAAGAATTTGAGAGGCAGGGCAGGGAGTTGTGGGGGGATGGGGGAAGGAAATGAAACAAGATGGGATCAGGAAGGAGACAAACCATAAGAGACTCCTAAACTCATGAAACAAATTGAGGGTTGCTGGGGGGGTTGGGGGGTAGGGATAGGGTGGCTGGGTTATGGATATTGGGGAGGGTATGTGCTATGGTAAGTGCTGTGAAATGTGTAAGCCTGATGATTCACAGACATGTACCCTGGGGCAAATAATATATTATATGTTAATAAAAATAAATAAATACATTATTAAAGAGTTCACCCGGTTAAAAAAAAAAAAGAAGCCTATAGCCTAAAAAATTACCCCTTATTATCTATTTATTTATTTATTTTTAATGTTTCAAGTTTTTATTTAAATTCTAGTTAGCTAACATGTAGTATAATATTAGGTTCGGGAGTAGAACTTAGTGGTTCATCACTTATATATAACACCCAGTGTTTATCACAAATGTCCTTTTTTTCATACCCATCACCCTTTTAGCTCATCCCCCCTGCCCACCTGCCCTCAGCAACCCTGTTTGTTCTGTTTGTTCTTTGTTATTTCAAAGCTAGTGTAGTTTTATCACATTCTGGAAGGTTTTCCTAGAGTTGTCAAACTACAATTTCTTTATTTAACTTTGAATTTTATGCCATTTTTAGACTATGCCATATAATTTATCACCTGGTTACATTATCTTCTATAATAAATACTTGATTTTCTGTATTGTTTGTATCCCTAAATGGATTTCAGTGCCTTCACAGATTAGCAGTGTCTTCATTATTAAAAGCCATTAGCCCCATAATGGGGCTGGACAGGTGAAAGTTTCTAAAACATTGATTAGTAACGAACAAATATTTCTCAGAGCTGAATAAAAAATAAAATTCTGTTATCAGCAGATAAAATGAAGATTTATAAAAGTTTTCTTTGACAGAGAGGTGTCTGTTGGCTACCTCATCTATAATTAAAAAACTTCACATAAAATTCCATATTAATCCTCCCCATGAGAAAAGGGCTCCACTAAAAATGTATTTATTTCTAGGCAGCGGATCATTGCACAGAAAACTCTAAATTAAAGGTGATAATGCTGTCTGCCTGGGTGGTTTTCAGTGCTTTCCAATTCTAGTCGTACCTGTAGGTCAACAAATAAAACTTCTAACAATTAAAGAACAATACATTTACTATCCAGTATTGGCCCTGTTTTTTTGGGAAAAAATTAGGAATTGGATTATTAAATAGTACAAATTAAAATTACTCCGTTACTTTCAGAAGGTGAAAGAGAATCCGTTTAAATTTATATATCTTTTAAAATTCACACTGTGGTAAACTATCACAGAACAAGCAGAAGTGGATCTTTGAGCTTTGAGTTATCTTCTCTACTTCAATACTTATACTTGCATATGTTTTGAAATCCAACTGCCGAAAAGCAAGAATAAATAGATATTCTTAAAGGCCACACAGAAAAAGACAGATTTCCAAAAGATACTTTAATGGAACTTAATCAGTTAATTCTCAGTGCTCAAATGTTAAATACATAGCGCCATGAAACAAATATATTCATCAAAAAGAAGAGCATGATAAGAGGTCTGCTCTAACAAATGTCAGCATAATCAAGATGCCTCGTGAACTAAAGCACTGTGATATTAGCCCAGAAATAAATCTACAGACCCATATAATCGATATAACCCAGGAATAGACTCATATGTAGAAAACCATTACTGAGCAGACATTACAGATAAGGGACCCTTATAATATATAAGGGGGACTTTCTCGGGACCCTTATAATATATAAGGGGGACTTTCTTTTTCTTTTTCTTTTTTTTTAGATTTTATTTATTTATTTGACAGAGAGAGCCAGAGAGCACAAGCAGGGAGAGTGGCATAGGGAGAGGGGGAAGCAGGCTCCATATGGGGCTCCAAGCAGGGCTCGATCCTAGGACCCTGGGATCATGACCTGAGCCAAAGATAGACACTTAACAGGCTGAGCCACCCAGGCACACCAAAAGGGGGATTTTAAATAAAAGGTGTTACAATGACCATATATCTTGGAAAAAAAGTCATATCTGCTGATGCTCTGTGCAGAAATTAATTATGGATAGTTAGAAACCTAAATGAGTGGGCAAAACTTGAAATTAAAGGACACTTTCTGAAACCAAGACAAATAAAATTTTCTTAAAATCATTAATCCATTAAGAAACGAATTGTTTCAACTATACTAAAATAAATAGCTATCAAGTGTCATTTTAAAAAGTGATGTTGAAGCCAGGTGAAAAGGGACACATGCAATCTACATAATTAATATTAAATAATTAATATTACATTTGAGATCCCCAATGTGTAACAAAGCCCTGCAAATAAACAAGAAGAGGTAGATAGTGAAAATGTAGGCAAAAGCCAAGAAGGGGAATTTCACATAAGAAAAAAAAAATAATCTGCATTTAAAAATAAATACATAAACCACCCAGAAGCTCAAAATAATATGTTATTATACACTTCTTTATTGGCCAGTATTTCAAAATCCAGTATTCCAAAGTGCTGGTGAGGACATGGGGCAAGAGGACCTCTCATTGGCTTTAAATTGGAGTGTAACTGGTGAAACCATTTTGAGAAATTATTTGTGGTTTAGCTAGCAACATTAAGGAAAGATATAAATCATTGGGTCCATTGTTAGGTACACAAAGGAAGTCTTGCAGATATGCATAGAAGACATGTACACGGGCATTCATAGCAGCTTGTATGTAAAAGCAAAAACTGGGAAAAAACCTGAGCATCCATTGTCAAAGAATGTATACAATTTACATATTTACTATGGACTGAATATTTGGGTTCCCCCCTCCCCCCGCCCTGGCAGCCCAATTTACATGTTGCAAACTTGGGCCCCACGGTAATGGTACAAGAAGCTAGAGCCCTTGTGAGGTGACTAGATCATGAATGGGATTGTTCCCCTATGAAAGAAACCCCAAATAGCTGTCTCACTCCTTCTGCCAAATGAGGACACATGAGAAGGCAGCCCTGTCTCTGTGAACCAGGAAATGAATGCTTAGCAGACACTGCATTTGCCAGGGCCTAGATCCTGGACTTCTTAGCCTCCAGTAGTGTGAGAAACAAATTTGTGTTGTTTATAAACCACCCAGTCAGGGCACTGAAGTGGCTCAGTCCATTGGGTGTCAGACTCTTGTCTTCAGCTCAGGTCATGCTATCGAGCCCCGTGGTGGACTCCACGATCTGTGCAGAGTCTGCTAGAGATTCTCTCTCTCCCTCTCCCTCTGCCCCCTCCCTGCTCACGCTCTCTCTCTCTGTCTAAATAAATAGATAAAATCTTAGAAAGAAAGAAAGAAAGAAAGAAAGAAAGAAAGAAAGAAAGAAAGAAAGAAAGAAAAAACACCCGGTCTGGTGTTTTCGTTACAGCAGCCCCAATAGACAATACCAACAGTTGTACAATCGAATATAACAGCTGCAACAAAAGCAAAAGAACTATTTCTGTAAACATGATTGTATCAATCATAAAACTGAGCATAATATTTAAATATGATGCTGAATTCAGTTGGAAAAGGCTTTGGAGTTCTATAAAGTTTCAAACATGCAAACAATATTTTATAATGTTAATAATGGAGGGGCGCCTGGGTGGTTCAGTAGGTTAAGTGTCTGCCTTCAGCTCAGGTCACGATCCCAAGGTCCTGGGATCGAGCCCCACATCAGGCTCTCTGCTCAGCAGGGAGCCTGCTTCCCCCTGCCTCTCTACCTACTTGGGATCTCTCTCTCTGTCAAATAAATAAATATAATCTTAAAAAAATGATAGACATCCACCCAGGTATAGTATAAAACAGGCATGGGACTGATAAACAGTGAATTCACTAGATATTTTCCTCTGAGAAGCAGGGACTTTTAATGGAGCTTAAATGTGGAATTATTCCCACTTTTTAAAAAGAGTTTGAAGCAAAAAAAATCTGTTGAAAACAAGTGTGTGCATTGTGTAATTCTTCATTTTTACTCCTACGTTTAATTTCATAATAAAAGGTTTACTTTAAACAACAACAACAACAAAAATGTGACAGACCTAGGAGTTTGAGATACTTCAAATAGTCTCTCTTAATACCAGTGCTGCTCTGCCTTCCTTCTGATTTAAAATGTTCACTTGCCTGGGTGGCTTAGCTGGTTAAGCATATGACTCTTGGTTTCTGCCCAGGTCATGGTCCCAGGGTGGTGAGATGGAACCCTGAGTAGGGCTCTGTGCTTAGTGTAGGATCTGCTTGTCCCTCTCCTCTATTCCCCGCCCCACACTTACCCTCTCTATCTCTCTCTAAAATAAATAAATAAATAAATAAGTAAGTAAATAAATAAATAAAATCTTTAAAAAGCTAAAATAAAATGTTCACTTGACTTCTATGGCTGCTGTAGAACCTCACTATAAATTAGTGACTTAGCACAAATATATTCTCTTACAGTTCTGAAGGTCAGATGTGCATAATGAATCTTACGGGACTAAAATCAAAGCGTTGCCCAGGCTGCGTTCTTCCTGGAGAAAATCTGTTTCCTTTCCTTTTCTAGTTTCCCAACACCACAGCAAGCCTTGGTGCATGGCCCCTTCCTCCATCTTTGAAGGGCATCTTTCCACCCTCTCATATCTCCTTTCTTTGACTCACTTCTCCTGCCTCCCTCTTCTCGGGACCCTTATAATGAAATGGGACTCCCTGGGTCTTTAATTTAACCACCTCTGCAAAGTCTCCTTTATCACAAAAGCTAATATGTTCACAGATTCCAGGGACATTTGTGGGAGGAGGTCATTACTCAGCCTACCACACCTCATAATCCATGACATTACAAATTCCAATGTCTTCAAAAACAGTAGAACTGGTTGGGATAATTTCAATGATTCATTTTTAAATGTCTTTACCAGCTCTTGGTGATGAGAATTGCAAATTCATCAATGTATATTTCTCATAGCTCTTCAAATGCTCCAAATAATATTTGCTATTTCTTCTCTTCCAGCAGGCACATAGAAGCTAGAAAAACTTCACTTTCACCTTTGAGCTCTATTTTCAAAATGCGTTTTTAATCTCTTACTTCACATTCAAATATTGTGAATGTTTTTCATTATGCTTGTGAATCTTTACTCCCAACTCTCATATATGTTCCCACAGTTTTACCTTAGTCTACTCCTGTATTATTATTATTTTTTTTAGTAAATAAAAATGCCTTGAGGGATATCTCTCTCCAACAAGTGATTCTCCATATTGACTCACTTACTCACTTTAGGTTAGAATAGGAAATGTCACCTGTAAGTCTTATAAATATTATCAATATTCACTTAAGTTGTTGCTATGATTTAATGGTGTCTCTTGCTATTTTGACTTTCTCAGCTAAATCATAGAACCCTCATGATCTCCACCAGCAGCATGCAATTTTTTTTTAAGATTTTATTTATTTATTTGTCAGAGGAGAGAGATCACAAGTAGGCAGAGAGGCAGGCAGAGAGAGAGGGGGAAACAGGCTCCCTGATAAGCAGAGAGCCCGATGCAGGGTTCTATCTCAGGACCCTGAGATCATGACCTGAGCCGAAGGCAGAGGCTTTAACCCACTGAGCCACCCAGGCGCCCCAGCATGCAATTTTTTGCATTATTATTTACCTGTTAATTGGCATTAGTTGTCTTTGGGAGGGTGGGTATTAAGAGGTCAAGAGGGATAATTACGAGCTCATAGAAAGCAGCCCTATAATATTGAAACATGAAATATTATTCAATATCCATCATAGTGAAGAGCACTTTAAAATATGAACAGTGATGATTTTAGGATTATTATATCTATATATCTATCTATTTATTTATTTTAAAAGATTTATTTACTTGAGAGAGGAGAGTATGAGTAGAGAGGGGGCAGAAGAGGAGGGAGAGAGAGAATCTAAAGATTCTAAAGAATGTAAAGAATCCCCACTGAGTGCGGAGCCTGAAGTGGGGCTTCATCTCAGGACCCCGAGATCATGACCTTAGCCAAAATCAAGAGTAAGCTGCCTAACCAAGCCACCCAGGCACCCCAGATTATGATGCTATTTATTTTTAAAGATTTTATTTCTTTGACAGAGAGAAAGCAGGAGCACGGAGGGTAGAAGAGGAAGAAGCTGGCTTCCCCATGAGCAAGGAGGCTGATGCAGGACTCTATCGCAGGACCCCAAGATCATGACCTGAGCTAAAGGCAGTCATTTAACCAACTGAGCCACCCAAATGCCTCTATGCTATTTTATTTTTAACTCATACAGGGCAAGTGTCTAAGAATGGTTTCAAGTCAAATGGTGTCAATGTTAGGGTTATTTATGACATAAACTCAATTTTTGAACGAGTCAGAGAAAGCAGTCATAAGAGTAGTCCTATCGCTCAGGTGATTTCAAAGGTCTGCACACCCTCGGGAAATCAGGAAGCTCTGAAATGTGACCAAAGAGAAACATTACCATGAGATGCCTTGCAAGGCTGGAGGAGTGGAAACAAATGCTGATGGATCAATCAGAGGTCTTTAGACCCTCTACTGGGAAGGTTGCACAAAGCAAATCACAAAGTGATCGTGGTCGGCAAGGTGACATGACTTCTTGTACTATTTTTGGCATATGTACTAGAAGCATTAAAAGAAATTTTTCACTTACCACAATTTTGAGGAACCCAAAAGACAGCTAAATAGTAGATAACTCAATGTAAATAATGGAGAATTTACCATGGCTAATGCTATCTTTAATTGGACTTGACTTAGACTTTTTCAAAATGCATTCTGACCACGCACGCAATTGTTCATGACTAAGCAGTTATATCGCAGGTACTTTGAAAAGTATAGTGGCTTGGATTGCTGCCATAAGAAAATGTGCAAACACGAGTTTTGCCTCTAACCACCTCAGAAATTTCTCACATCGCCAGTCCCTTTCATAGTTCTATTTTTATCTTTTGACTTTTAATGAAAAGTCCACTCATACATCCCAAACTTTGTTATGTTAATATCGAAATCAGACAGGGCACCTCTTGCCAAGATGGACGATATTGAAGGGGTTAGAAGAAGAAGCGTGTGGTGTCATTGTAGCAGAGGTGATTTTGCTATCAGTGCACCTGGGATTGGAGAAAAGCCCACGCATGAAAGGTGAGTAAGGTCAGAGGACAATCTGCATGGCCACTGAGTACCAACTGGAGAGAGTGCGCTGGAAGACACTGAGTTATGAGCCAACCATGACAAAAGACAAAGTATTTTTCCCTGTGTAGTCTAGTCAGCATTTTCGAAGCCTACATCGATGACCCACAATATGGGGCACAGAGAAAGTGCTTAAAACTGTAGGTTTCGACAATGCTCAGCATTAGATTAAAGTTCGTTCTCAATTGTAAATTCAATGAAATGGAACAATAGAAGAATAGTCAGACACATGCACAACTATTACTAAAGTACCTTTTCCTTATGTAGCTAGAAGAATATTGACTGTGTCTGATGATTTGGGGAGAACTTGGGAAGACATATCAGAGGAAATCAAGTTTTGGGAGAATTGAGGGGATGTGGACTGTTGGGGAGGTAGGACATCCAAGGAAGGTGAGGTTAGACTGAAGGTGGAAAGAATTTCATATAAAAGGTCATGGGTGAGACAGAATACCAGATGCAAGAAAGGATAGCTCGAGGAATAGGCTAGGAAGAAGAGCATCTAGCAGAGAGGAGGGATGGGTTTTACCATCATAGTTCTGACAACAAACCCAACTTGCTATGGGCTACAGCTCCCTTATTACCCTCCTACTTCTCCATATTTTCCTGCAAGGACCACAACCCCATACCAAAGAAGAGCTTTTTGAGTTTCCTTAGTTAAGAACCTCAGGCCATATTTCAGATTTCTGTCCTTATCAGGAAAAGTTGATATGCATTTGTATCTGAAGGAAAAAAAATAATATGTAAACATCTTAGTGTGTCTAAAGTACGTGTGATCCCATTAACATGACAACTCTACAAGCTAAATCATCTTAAATAGGTCATATATGCATGTGGTTGTTCATATGAATATAAATGCATACATACATACATGTGTTAATAATGTTTTTTTATATCTCTGAATACAACATATATTTGTATGCACACACATATACTAGTTTGCATTTTATTGATGCTTATGTTAATGGTGATATACTATTCCTATGATTTTAAACTAGCTATCGGCTCAAAAATATGTTGGATTTTAACTCTGTTCAGCAGGTAATTTTATTTCTTTACTTAAGTAAGATAACCTAGTGCTACAGCTCATCACACGTCAGCATATAACAAACACTGGATGACTAAAATGTTATCTCTTCAGCTCTGAAAAATAGCCATCATTTTCATTCCCATTGAGTGAAATACACTGAAACAAAAGGTATTGATAAATATAGTGGTAGTCATATGTTTTACATGAAACAAAATGAGTTTTTTACTGTAGAAACCTGATACATCTTTGATAGGGCTGTCATTCTCATTATCTTTTATATATAAGAAGCAAGCCCTTTTGTATTTATAAAAATATAGCTTATTAATGTTTTAAAAATGTGTTTGTTAATAGAGAACAAGAGATAAAAATCTAGGTTTGTTATTTTTGGCAACTGGAATTTTCTTGAATTGTTGTTCATCTTAAGCCCTTAGCTCTATGTGACTCCTTGAGGCCCTGCCTGCCCCTTCTGGTAATTGCTTTCATTGGTCAGAAGTCAGGGAATTCCCTCTATATACTTGCCCACACTTGGTAAGGTCAGGTATGTTAATTTTAGCCATTCAAATATGTTAATAATATTTTATTTTAGTTTAGTTTCTGTGTGGCTTTAATGTTGCATATCTTTTCATGTGTTTATTTGGCATCTGCAAATCATGTTTGGTGAAGTGTCTGCTCAAATATTTTTCTGTTTATATTGAGTTGTTTGTTTCTTTTCTTATGGGTTTAGAGAGGTCTTTAGATATTTGGAATATGAGTCTTTTATCAGATATATGATGTGCAAATATTTTCTCCCAGTCTGTGGCTTCATTTACATTAAATGAGAAGCCTTTTGAAGAAAAGTTTTTAATTTTGATGAAACTAATTTATCGATTTCTGTTGAACAGCTCTGCTCTAGAAGATAAAATACCAAAGAATAAGAATCTCATGTGTATGCGTGTGTGTGTGTGTGTGTGTGTGTAAATGGAAAATCATTCTGTTTCAATTTTCTTGTCTGTAAACAAAATCATACTTTGCATAGGTCTGTATCAATGAACTCACAGAAACTCTCCCTCAAAGCTCATACCTCCCTGGGGTAAACAATAAAAACACAGGAAGAGAAGGAAGTAGAAAGAAAAGCAGGGAAGGGCAGAGAAAGAAAGGAAAAGAAGCTACTGTTTTTGAACTTATTTTGCATTGAGTTTCCTTGAAATCCCACAGGGACTTTGTGAGGTAGGTACAATCATTCCCATGATTCTATTGTATAAGCCAGTAAACCCCAGAGACATGGGTCTCTTCACCGGCTTCTCTTAGACTTCGATACGCTGCCACAGAGAAGGACAGTACAAATCAGCGTCGATAAAATGATTCTTGGGAATAGTAATGATGCACTAGATATGAGTCTTTCATCTATTCTACTGCACTCAGAAGTTAAGGAGCTAAAAGTCTCTTGATAATACACAGTTTAAATCTCTTAAAGCCTCTTATCTTTTACAAAGCACTAGTATCCAGTTATTCTTATCAGTGTACAACTTTTGCCAATTCTGCTTCCATACCTAATTTCATTCAAAGCATTCTGTTTTTTATTAAATACATAGAAAGTATTATATTTTCATCCACTTACGTAGAGCCAAATTTTAAAACTATGAAACTTTGTTCATCTGCATTACTTAAGCCAAAGAGATATTTAAATCAATACTTTTTTTGGGTGACCTGATGGAGACAGCAATATAATTCAGAACACTGGTGTTTTACTCGGCATTATGCCCTTCAGAACCATCCATATCATTGCAAATGGCAAGATTTCATTTTTTTTTAAGATTTTCATTTCTTTAGTTGACAGAGGAGAGAGATCACAAGCACGCAGAGAGAGCGGTGGAAGCAGAGAGCCCGAAGCGGGGCTCGATCCCAAGACCCTGAGACCCTTTTACCCACTGAACCACCCAAGTGCCCCAAGATTTCATTCTTTTTGATGGCTGAGTAACATTCTTTTACGTATATACCACATCTTCTTTATCCATTCATTTGCCGATGGACATTTGGGCTCTTTTCATAATTTGGCTATTGTTGATAATGTTAAAAGTACTCTCGGAAAAGGACTGTAATCAGAAATTTTAAAGCAATAATAAATAATACTCTTCATTCACAATCCCTGGTGACTTTGTGGGTTAGAGCCTTTGCATTTATGGTAAGTCTGTACATTTTGATGTAGCTGGGTCTGATGAGCCAGGCTTTCCCTAAATTTTTTCTATCTGAAAATAGTTATCTAAAAATTATACTGCTTTTAAGAATTTGTTCTTCCCTTTTATTTTTTATTTTAACATTTTTTACATTATTTTTTATTAAGTTTTTAATTGTATTTCCTATTTTTTTAAGAAAAAACATCATTCTTAACAATTCTCTATGATCCATTACTGGGAAACCAAATAATAATGTGTAGAAAATTGTGTGCCTTATGCAGATCCCTGTATTTGCATACTTTATGTTTACTGTTCACAATTGCATAAGGCATTCATTAACAAAACATCTGTGTTATGCAGATAATAAACAATTTAATCTTATCTTCTATCACCTAGGTAGGATACTCGTTAATGATTTCTAGTTACTAGTTCTTGAGAGATTTTTCCTTTTTCTAACTTCTAACTCTAGAATGTTATACTACGTCTTTCCTAGCATAATATTGACAAGGAAATCACAAAACCTTTTGGATGACAAGAAAAGGAAAAGAAAGAAAGAAGAAAGAAAGAAAAAGAAAGAAAGAAAGAAATGTATTTCCAGTTTGTGATGCAAAGTTTTAGTTCTTTTATTTTTTTCTGTGTCTCAAAAAGGTACAGTGCTGTACATTGTCCAGTTCTTAAATGATGTCATATGGCTTGTCTTTGAAAAATAGTAAAATATTTTCACAATTTCTCTGGGAAACAGTATTGCATTCTACTCACAAATACATGAGGTAAATACTATTAATCCCCAATTAAAAGTAAAGGGGTGTAGGATAATTCAGATTCATGCCTACTATTAAAAAAGCATAGGGGGAAAAAAGAACAAAACAAAACTAAGCTTCTTTTTCATGACCTGACAGTTAAACAAATATATTTTTTTCAAATAGCCATTTTCATAATGTAGAAACATGCCGTCATTATCTCAGGTCACCACTGGTTTATTGTACACATGAGAGAGAATCTATTCAGAAGTTCCCATATTTTTCAAGTCAATACAGAAACGAGACCTAAAAAAGTGACCTGAGTTACCTCAAAGAAATGGGTACAGATTTTTCATTAAATTCAACTCACTCCATTGGTTGACATGAAAAAACGGGAGGGTATATGTCTGATCAGAAACCACAAGCTTTCCTCAAAACTTCTAGAACAATGACAAATTGTGTCTATAAAATTTATACTAATTGATTCTGATACATCTACAGATGATAATAAATCAATTCAAGGCAAGTTTAACAAAACAATAAGTACATCATGGTGGCAACTTCATAATGATGGACTTGTTTTTCTGTGCACATTAAAACCGGAATAAGATATTGCTGCTTAGATGTGTTTATTAATCTTCTTTTTTCTAAAGCTTTTTTTAATTTATTTATTTGACACAGAGAGAGATCACAAGTAGGCAGAGAGGCAGGCAGAGAGAGAGGGGGAAGCAGGTTCCCTGCCAAGCAGAGAGCCCAAGGCAGGGCTGGATCGCAGGACCCTGAGACCATGACCTGAGCTGAAGGCTGAGGCTTTAACCCACTGAGCCACCCAGGCACCCCTATTAATCCTCTTTTTTATATATACTGGAATTTTAGTGTGGAAATAAGAAACTAAGGTTTCTGGTGTCTTACCAAAGTAGTATTTGCATTAAAACATAAAAAGGTCTGCTATGCAAAATGCAGTTGTTCCTGGTTGTTAATTTTCATTCAGCCTCATTCCATCATAAAAAAGCTATTAAAAACATTCATTAACAGTTAATTTGAAGTACCTCAGACAGGGATCCCTAAACCTCCACTGATAATCTTTCCAACGGCCTCCTAATCTCTGCAAGTTGTTGGCAAGTGCAAAACTAGTTCATCAATCCTCCATTTCAGTTTTTGAACAAATGCAAATGACTTGCCTGCAGATGCAGAGGGAAAGGCAGGGTGTGAGAATGTGTTTAGAGAAATACACTTTCTAAGCTAGCCTCGTGAGACAAGCTCTTCTAATATCTTTATGTCCTATCAAAAAGCCACACAAATTTTAACTATGCTTTTATGTACTAAAGAAAGTATGGTGTATTTGCATGCATGCTCATTATCATGCTTAAACTGCTATACTCAAAGTTTTTAACCCTAAAGACTCCTCCCTGGTCAATTTTCAGTAATTGTTGCCAAGAATAAAATGATCAGCTTTCAAAATATCTGCTCCTGAGTCTATGAAGATATTTTTTAGTTGATGTGTTAATTTGTATAGATGTTGAGCCACATGATTTTCTATTCCAAGCCTATCGTGAATCAAGTATAAAATACAGCTATTGTTTTGTTTTTTTTTTTAATGAAGCCTGCATCATGGAAGTCTTGCTTGGATAAAATTACATACATATTCTAACATTAATATATTGTACAAAGTGTTGAGAAAAAATTTTAAAAATTAAACAGGGTCCCTAAGTGATTGATACGGTAACCATATACAGGTAATTGATAATCTCTTTTTGAAGAGCTGCTGTTAATCAGATAACCAGGCATTACCCCAGATCACCAAAATCAAAATTACTGTGGAAGACCTGGAAACTCCATTTTATTATGTATCTCCAGGTAATTCTGATGCTTAGATATATTCAGTTAAAAATTGTTGGAAACTGTGAATGACTGTTTAAAGAAAAAATATAATTTATATTTTGGTATTTAAAAAAGATAATTTTATAAAATCATGTTACATGCATGTAATTTATTTCCTTATAAACAAGTGCTTTTCAAGAATTGTTACTTTTAGGGGCGCCTGGGTGGCTCAGTGGGTTAAAGCCTCTGCCTTCAGCTCAGGTCATGATCTCAGGGTCCTGGGATCTAGCCCCGCATCTGGCTCTCTGCTCAGCGGGGAGCCTGCTTCCCCCTCTCTCTCTGCCTGCCTCTCTGCCTACTTGTGATCTCTCTCTCTTTCTGTCTAATAAATAAATAAAAATCTAAAAAAAAAAAGAATTGTTACTTTTAGATTATTAAGAACAACTATAAAAGGGAACAAATTTCAAATACAATATTTAGTGAGTCAAAAATACTGGTGGCTTGCACATAAAGAATTTCAATTTTATTCTAAATATTAGTGTCCAAGGAAAAACATTAAGAGCTACCAAAAATTTTTAAAGCAATTATTGTATTTATATTAGAAGAAATTACATATTCCTTATATGTAATTTAATTTATAAAATTTAAAAAATTATTTAAAAATTTATTTAAAAATTACATATTTCTAAATTACATATCAGAAGAAATTAAAATAATGTGGAGATAAAAGGGAGATACAACAAAATTAAATACAAAGAGATAAAGAATACAATACCTAAAATGACAATTCCACTGAATGGTATCAAAAGCAAATCAGACATACTCTAAAGGAAATGATCAGCAAATCTAAAGATATAAATATGAGAGAGAGAGAAAGAGGTAAGAGAGAAAAACATGTAAAAAAAAGATAAATTGAGTCTTAATGACCTCTGAGATAATATGAATGTCTAACATAAGTACAGTTGCAGCCTCTGAAAGGGTGGAGGCAGACAATATTTGAAGAAATAATAACCAAAAGTAGTCCAAAATGTATATAAACTAAAATGCACAGACATAGGGAACTCCAAATATGATAAAATAAATATATATACATATGCATGTGTGTGCATATATCTTCACATCCACACACAAAACACCACACACATATACACACAGAAGTTTAAGACATATACATATCAAATTCCCAAAAAGCAGCATAAAAGAAAAAAATATTGAAAATGCCAGCAGTGAATAATTAATGGGGTGGTGGAACCAGGCACATTCCATCCATATGAAGAAATGCTAAGAATGACTGAAGAAGACCAATCAGATGATAAGTCACATAAAAGAAAAGGCTATCTAAAAGACATGCTGAAAAAATGCTAACCCACAATTCTGTACCCAGTGAAAATTTCTGTCAAAACATAAAATGAAGAATGACCATCAAAACCGCAATAGGTAGCTTCGAGTTCTCATTCCCCCACAGAAATATTGAAAACTAGCAGGAATCAACCCCCTCAACATTTTCAGAATTCTGGAGAACGATTGGGAGGTTATAGGAATCAAGGAAGTGATGGATAAAGAAGAAGGCAACTTCAAAATGGTAAAACTTTGTAACATTGACCTCATCTCACAACAGAGTAGAAGTCTTAAAGATGAGAGGAAAGTGAGGGCTACCACAGGGGGACCCTGCGCCATTACTGTGGAGGAAGTAGAGCTGATCTTATTCAAAAGTAATTGCTAATACCTTTTCCAGCTGGTCTGATTAGAAGGACTTGAAGGACTAACACAAGATGCTCTTTGGTGTTCCCTAACTTAGAACTCAGGCTGGAAAAGCACTGGGCATTGCTTGAGAATACTGACGGTGGACTAACAACCTGCAGCTGCCTGGGGCAAAAGATTGGAGTCAATACATGAAATAGACTGCCTCAGAGCTGAAAGCAAAAGCTGGGAAGTATTTCTTTGGGACATTCAAAGCACCAATACATACAAGAAATATAAAAGGCTATGCACATGCCCAGGGTAAGATGATGTTCAGGAAAAAAAACAAAACAAAACAAAACTCAGATAATCCTAAGCTTCCACTTCAGGCTGATCTCTAGGGAGCCTTGTTAAATGTTGAAGGAGAAGCCTAGCACAGGGCCAATCAGCAAAGACTAGAAAAAGTATATGTGTGTGTGTGTGTGTGTGTGTGTGTTTAATTTCTTGTGTTTTTTTTTTCCCTTTTTTTAAGCACCTGGAATTCAAGAAAATCTCTCTTGACATTAAATGAACACAGACTTCAGTAATGATGTGTGACAAAGAATAGTCTTTGCAAAATAGCTTGGGAAAGTCACTAAGCAAACTACCCCAGGCTTCAACAATTAAAAAAAAGAAATTAAACAGCAAAATCTGGGAAAGGGGAGTATCTCATATCCAGAGTTACCACATGTAATATTTGTATCTAATTTTCAACAACAAAATGACAAGGCAAAAAAGAAACAGGATAATATGGCCCACTGAAAGAAAAAAATAAATTGACAGAAATGATCACTAAGGAATCCCATTTATTATTGTTAGTAGAAAGAGACTTTAAAACAACTGTCCTTAATATGCTCAAAGATCTAGAGGGAAATATAAAAATAAAATAAAATTAGGCAAATGATATATGAACAAAATGAGAGTTTTGTGAAGAGATTATATAAGTAATATAAAGGAATCAAACAGAAATTCTGGAGCATGAAAATTATAATAACTGAAATGAAAAATTCACCAAAGGGTTCAGTAGCAAGAATTACTGAACTTCAATATGGAACAACTAAAATCATCCAGTCTAAGGAAAAAGGAAAAAAAATAGGAAAATTGAACAGAGCTTAACATATGGGACACCTAAAGGTTCCTCATGCACATTATGGAAGGAAAAGAGAGAGAAAGGGACAAAATAATATTGGAGAAATAATAGCTGAAAACTTCCCAAATTTGATAAAAGGTATACATCAACAAATCCAAAACTTCAACAAATTCCAAATAAGAAAAACTCAGGGACCCTCTACCAAGACCAATATAATCACACTGTTGAAGGTCAAAACCCAGGAGAGAATCTTAAAAGCAGAAAGAGAGAAGTGACTCATCACATACATAAGATCTTCAATAAGATAACTAACAATTTTTCCATCAGAAACCATGGAGGCCAGAGGATAATAGAATAACATATTTACAGTGTTGAAAGAAAAAACAAAACAAACTGCCAACCAGGAAATCTATGTCCAGTAAAATTATTATTCATAAATGAGTGAGAGGGGCACCTGGGTGACTCAATTGGTTAAGCGGCTTCCTTCAGCTCAGGTCATGATCCCGGGGTCCTAGGACTGAGCCCTGCATTGGCCTCCCTGAACAGTGGAGAGTCTGCTTCTCCCTCTGCTACTCCTCCTGCTTGTTCTCTCTCTCTCTCTCTCTGTCAAATAAATAAATAAAATCTTAAAAAAAATAAATGAGGGAGAAATTAAAGGGTTCCTACACAGACAGAAGCTGAGGGAGTTTGTTACCAATGGACTTACCTTACAAGAAATGCTAAAGGAGGGGCGCCTGGGTGGCTCAGTGGGTTAAAGCCTCTGCCTTTGGCTCAGATCATGAACCCAGGGTCCTGGGATTGAGCCCCGCATCAGGCTTTCTGCTCAATGGGGAGCCTGCTTCTCCCTCCCTCTCTGCCTGCCTCTCTGCCTACTTGTGATCTCTCTCTCTGTCAAGTAAATAAATAAAATTTATTGAAAAAAAAATGCCAAAGGAAATCTTTCAGGTTGAAACAAAAGGGCTCTAAACAGTACTTCAAATTGATGGAAAAAAATAAAGATCCTAGTATATTCTCTATATAAAGATATATATCTATATCTATCTATCTATCTATCTATCTATCTATCTATCTAAAGATCCAGAAATATTATATTTTTGGTTTAAAACTCTATTTCTTATTTCCTTTAGGATTTGAAAGAAAAATGTATAAAAAATTATAAATGTATGTCATTGAGAATACAATGTATAAAGATGAATGTGTAACAATAATAGAGTGGGGAAGGAAAACTAAACTGCATAGAAGCAGAGTTTTTATTGTTACTGATGGTAAATTAACATCAATTTAAACTAGATTGTTATAAAATTAGGATGTTAAACTTAGTCTTATAGTAACCATTAAAAAATGTACACAAAAGGTCCAAAGGAGAAGAGAATTAGAATGGTTCCCTATTAAAAAAAAAATCAACTCAGAACACAAAAATATAATAAAAGAAATGGGGGATACAAAGATCTGAGACTTCAGAAAACAGCCAAATGCAGAGGTGAGTCCTTTCTAACCAGTAATCATGTTAAATATAAATGAATTAAATTCTCCAATCAAAAGGCAGATATTGACAAAAAGGATAAAAAGATGGTCCACCTATGGACTGTTTATAAAAATAATGCACTTCAGGTCCCAAAATATAGATAGATTGAAAATGAAATGATAGAAAAGATATTCCATGCTAATAGTAACCAACAGAGAGCTGGAGTGGCTGCACTATCAGGTAAATGCACTTAAGTGAGTATTATAAAAGACAAAGAAGGTCATTCTATATTGATAAAAGGGTCAATTGATCAATAAAATATAACAATTATAAATACGAATGCATCAAACAAGAGAGCACAGGAGAGCACTTTTCCTGCATAGGTACAGGAAAGTTTGACAAAATTGAAAGTAGAAATACAATTCTATAAGAATAATTGAATATTCCCTAACCCTACTTTAAAAAATGGTTGGAACAACTAGACAGAAAGATCAATAAAAATATATAGGCCTGGAACACAACTATAAACTGGCTAGACCAAAAGACATTTATAGAACTTTTCATCCATTAACAACAAAATACACATTCTTCTCAGATGTAGATGAAACATTCTTTAGGATAGATCATATGCTAGATCATAAAAAGAGCTCCATAAATTTAAAAGCATTGCTATAATATGAAGTATATTTTCCAACTGCAATGAAGTGAAGCTAGAAATCAATAATGGGAGAAAAAGTGGAAAATTAAAAAATATGTGGAAACTAAGCAACACTTTCTTAAATAACCAATGGAGCCACTGGAAATAAATCACAGGGAAAATTATAAAAATAGTTAGAGAAAAATTAAAATGAAAATACAACATAAGGAAACATGGGATGTAATTTATAGTTGCAAATTGCTACATTATGAAAGGAGAAAGATCTCAAACATATAATTTTACTCCTTGAGAAACTGGAAATACAAGAGAAGACTAAACTTAAAGCCTTAAGAAGGAAGAGAGTAATAAATATAGAGTAAAGGTGAAAAAAAGACAAATAGGTTGAACAAATAGGTTGAAAGGAAAGGATGAAAATATTCTATGCAAACAGTATTCCATGCAAACAGTAACCAGAAGAGAGCTGGGGTGGCTGTATTAATATCAGATAAAATATTTTTTAAGTCAAAAAATTTTATAAGAGGAAAGAAAGAGAAGGTTGATTAAAGTATCAATCAAGAAAATATAATAATTATACAATTACATGCACAAAGCAAGAGTGCCCCAAAATATATGAAGCAAATATTGACACATTTGGAAGGAGCAATAATGAGTTCTACAACAGTATTTGGAGATTTAAATACACCACTTTCAGTAATGGTGAAACATCTAGCAAGAAGAGCAATAAAAACAGACTCATTGAAAAACATTAGAAACTAAACAGATCTAAGAAACATATATAGAACACTCACGGCAGAACATATCTTCTTTTTCAAAGTTTACATGAAATGTTCTTCATGTTACACTATATGTTATGCTAGATTGAAATCGTACACAGAATACAGAAATTAACAGCAAAAGCAAAACAGGAAAATTCATGAACATGTTAAAATTAACAATGCACCCTTAAACAACAGATATGTCAGAGAAGAAATCAGAAGGAAAAATTTAAATACTTGAAGATGAATTAAGACAAAAATACAACATAACAAAACTTTGAGAAGGCATTTTTGAGAGGAAAATTTAGGAGTAAATTCCTACATACAAAATTTGTTTTGACATCAACCAAAAATCAGATTTTATACCTTAAGCAACTGGAAGAATAAAATCAAACTCAACCCAGAGCTAGCACAAGGAAGGACAAAATAAAGGTCTGACTGGAAATAAATAAAATAGACAGTAGGAAAGAAATAGAAAAAAAATCAATGAAAATAACAAATGAGTCTTTTTAAAGATAAACAGAATGAGCAGATCTTAGGTACACTGATAAAAACAATCAGAAAGAGGAGATAAATAACTAAATGAAAGTAGGGGCACTACTACCACTCATAGGGAAATAAAAAAGACTAGAAGATAATACTATGGATAATTGTACACCAACGAATTAGATAATCTAGATGGAATTGACAGATTACTAGAAACACACAAATTACCAAAACTGGCTCAAGAAGAAATAGAAAATGTGAAAAGATCTATAAAAAGTAAAGAGATTGAATCTATAATAAAAACCTCCCAACAAAACACAGGACCAGATGGCTTCACTGGTGGATTCTACCAAACATTTAAAAAAGAAATAACACCCATCCTTCACATATTCTTCCAAAAAACAGAAGAGGAAAGAACACTTCCTAACACATTTTGTGAGGTCAACATTACTTTGATACCAAAGCTATGTAAAGATATCATTAGAAAAGAAAACTGGACTTATATCTCTTCTGAATATAAATGCAAAAATCCTCAAAAGAATACCAGCAAATCAAATCCAATAGCATATTAAAGAATTTTACACCATGGCAAAGTTAAATTTATCCCAGTAATGCAAGAGTGGTTTAACATTTAAAGAAATGATTCCCACATTATAGAAGTGAGGGGAAAAACAGCACATGATCTTCTATGATCTTCTCAATGTAGGAAATTCATGTGATAAAATGCAACATTTTTTTCATGATATAACTCTCTGGAAACTAGCAATAAAATAATACTTAAGATGACAAAAGAAAATTATGAAAAGCCTGCAGATAACTTCAAACTCAGTGTTGGTTAGTATGATATGAAAACTTCCACCCTAAGATCAGTAAAAAGAAAGGATGCCTGATTTAACCAATGTTAGTCAACACTGTACTGGAATTTCTATTATGCAGGAGAATGAAATAAAAGGCATCCAATTAGAAAGAAAGAAGTAAAATTATAGAAGAGATGATCCTATGTTTATAAAAGTTTCCCAAAACTCATAAGAAGGCTGCTACAATTAATAAATTCAAAAGCCAAATTATAGGGTACGAAGTTGCAGGGTACAAAATCAAAGTTGCAGGGTACAAAAATTAGTTGTGTTTCTACACTCCAGGAGTGAATAATCTGAAAAGACAATGAAGGAAACAATTCCACTTAAATAGCATTTAAAAAATAGTATACCTAGGAATAAATTAAATTAAGATAATGGCAGATGTGTACTTTGAAACTATAAAATACTGGTAAAGTAAAATAATTGAAATAATTTGAAAGACACCTTGTATTCATTGAAGACAATGTTTTTGTTTGTTTGTTGTTGTTGTTTTAGAGGGGGAAGGGGCAGACAGAGAGGGAGGGAGAGAATCTTAAGCAGGCTCCACACCCAGCATAGAGCTGCCTTGGGGTTTCATCTTACAACCCTGAGATCATGACATGAACTGAAATCAAGAATTGAACACTTAAGCTACTGAGCCACCCAGGTGCCCCAAAGACAATGTTTTTGATATGTCAATATTACTTAAAATGATCTATAAATTAAATGCAAGCCTATCAAAATTCAAAAGGTCTTCTTATGGAGAAATGGAAGAGCCTATTCTCAAGTTCATCTGTAATTGCCAGGGGCACTGAAGACCCCCCCAAAAAAAATCTTTAAAAGGAACAAAATTGGAGTTCTCATATTTTCTGTTTTGAAATCTTCCTATAAAGCAACAGTATTCAAAACATAAGGATAGACTTGTAAAACAATGAAATAGAATCAAAAAGCCCATAAATAAACACTGCACTGAAGGGTAATCAAATTTTGACAAGGGTGCCCAGCTATTTCAGCAAAGAAAGAATAGATTCTTCAACAAATGGTATTGGGTCAACTGTCCAGATATGAGCAAAAGAATGAATTGAGACCCCTTCCTCACACCATATACACAAATTAACTTCAAGTGGATCAATGACCTAGATATCAAACTTAAAAAAAAATAGTAAATTTTCATAACCTTGGAATTGGCAAATTCTTGGATATGACATATGAGGAAAACATGAATGAAAACATGAGGGAAGAAAAGTAAATTGAACTTCACAAAACTGAACACTTCTGGGCATCAAAATGACATCATCAAGAAAATGAAAAGACGATCTACAAAATTGGAGAATATATTTGAAAATCATGTATCTGATAAAGTAGTAATACCCAAATTTATAACTCTCATAATTCAACAATAAAGATAAATAATCCAATTTTTTAAAATGTGAAAATAAGTGGAATAGACCTTTCTCAAAAGAAATTACACAATGTTATAAACAAACTATGGGATATACATACAATGGGATGATAGCCATAAAAAGGGATGGGGTACTGACATGGGCTACAACAGGGCTACACCTCAAAACATTATGTCAAATAAAAGAAGCCAGACACAAAATATCACATATCTATGATTCAATCTTATATGAAATATCCAGAATTTGATGAATGCCTGGAGTGAGATGGCAGATTGGTTGTTTGTGAGGGGCCGTGGGGAGGAGAGAATGGGAAGAAACTGCTTAATGGGTCAGGTTTTACTTTGAAGTGATGAAACATTTTGGAGTCAAATGCACCTAGTGGTTACACCACATTATAAATGTACAAAATGCCACTGAATTTTTCACATTAAAATAGTTAATTTCATATCATATAAATTTCACTTCAATACATTATCTTTTAGAAATATTTGAAGCTTTCAAAAAAAAAAAAAGAAATATTTGAAGCTTTGAAGAAATGGCTGGTTTTGAGGCTGGAGTGGGAAATATACAGGATGAGCCTGGACTATCTTACAGGGCAGAAAGTGCCATATACATATAAAGGTACTGGGGGCCAAATGAAACAGTTTTCAATGGTCAAACCTTGGACCATCTAAGAAACAACATAAACAACATTGTATTGGAACATAACACAAACTATAAAATATATTAGTGAGTTCTTACTTATTTTTAAAAGAAATTAAATGCATAAACAAGAGAAAAGTGGCAAATCTCTCTCATAGAAGAATTCTAATTCATTTTTAGATGTCCCACCTTCAAGTTGGTGAACCTAACTCCCTGCATCAAGTGTTGGCAGCTTATATTTTCCTTGCCTTTGAACATGGAAAAAGGAAAAACAGTAACTTTAAAGTGGAAGAATTTGACAAATAAGACTAGAGCAGGGCAGATATCACCAACAGTGATAAGAAATGTTGACAGTGTGTACCCTGGATATGTTTTACCTCTCTGGTCATCGTCCTAAAAGCCCGTAGCCACAGTCCACTTCTGAGAAAACATGAATTGACTCTCCACTGAGAGACTCAACAAAATATATTGCCAGCAATCCTCAAAACTCTTAAGGTTTTCAGAAAGTAAAGTCTGAGAAAATGGCACAGCCTATAGGAGCCTAAGGACACACAGTGACCTAATGTAATATAACAAGCATGGGTTCTTCAAATAGAAAAATATTAGGTAAAAACTAAAAAAAAACTCTGAATAAAATTTGGACTTTAGTTAATGATGTAATAATATTATTCTATTAATTGTGACAAATGTATCATGCTAGTGTATGGTTTTAATTTTAGGGGAAGGAGTGTAGTATTTGGGAACTCAGCACTATCTTCTCAGAATGGTAAATCTTTTCTGTAAATCTACAGTTCTTCTAAAATAAAAATATTAATCAAGAATATGGGCATAGAGAAAAAAATTATACTTTGCAATTCTATCTCACTTTCATCATGGATTCGGTAACAGGTTAATAGAATAAAGCTTAAGGGGAGGAGGAGCAAGATGGCGGATGAATGCTTATATCTCAAATTATTTTAGAAGAAACATCTGGGTTACATATGAAATTACTGGGATAATTGTAGACATTTTACTGGTCTGTGTGTGTGTGTGTGTGTGTGTGTGTGTGTGTGTTCCCAAGATGACAGAGAAGTAGCACAATTGTTTAAACTTTTGACATTTACAGAATCCTGCACAGGGTATTTATGCCAGCCAATAAATATTAATCTAAGCTATACCCTAAGAAAATACACTAAAATAGATTTCACAAACTAATAAGGATTTAGTACCTGTTATTATAATCAACCCTTCTGATTCAATTATTGCATTGTAAGTGAGGGGACGTGAAATAATTTAAAAATCATTCACAATTTACTCTCCACGTCTTCTCTTGCCAAGTGGCTGTTAATAATTGCTACTTCTTGAGCAAGATGAAATGCTATATTCCCTTACAATTTATGTTTTCAAATTTATTTTTCTGTACTCTTTTAGGATAACAGCTTTCATCCAAAACATTAAATTAAGCTTTAAGTTATGGAAGCATTTGTGAAATAACAAATCTGCATTCAGCTTCCTCCTTTCACTGCATTACTGCACGTCATGGTGTCAGAATCTCTCTGCACACGAAGATATACTGTGAAACTTTGCTATCTGTTTATTGATGAATCACATAATCATTTAACCACAATTAGAAACAGAATAAATTGTAGCTGCTTCAAATTCTGTTAGCTCATGAAGATGTACTTGGATGTCAAAATATATTCGTAGGAAAGGAAAAAAATAGCATCAGTAATTTAATTGAGCTGAATTTTTATATTTCACTAATGGGTATAATCACTGTTCCACTGACAGCATAAGTCATTTTTGTGCACAGCAGGAAACCACTGGGAAATGTATTTTATCCTTTATAGGCCATGGTAATATGAATTCGTCCATACCATCCACATCCTATGAGCCAACTCTCTTTGAAAGCAGTTTGTTTTCTGGAAATTTAGAAATGCAAATTGTTATAATCTTAAAATTAATTTTCCTGGCACAAAATTTTACTCCCACTGAGATACCCCATACCTAATTCTATATGACTTTTCTTCTGGAAACACATACGATGAAGTATTTTTCCCAATTTTTTTTCAGAACTTTTTTCAGGAGAATTCTTAACTTTTTTCAGACCCTGTTAGTTTACAATAAATAAAACAACACAATCTGGGTTCAATCTATTCTAGTAAAGTATTTGAAGCTGTGGTGTAGTGGTTTGGAATAGAGACATCTGGAAACAGCCTGTCTTACTCCAAACCGAGGTTCTGGCCCTTATCTATGTGCCTTTAGCCAAGTTACTTAGTCCAATTGCAATTAGTGTCCATATTTATAAAATGGAGATCATCATGCAGGTCTTTGATTCCCTGTTGGAAACTCATGGGTCCAGATGTGTTTTGGAATTAAGAATTTTGAAAATGTATTTGAAAGTAATATGGTGTATCTACCCTATCTTATGTATTATTCTTGAATGAATCTGGAACTGCATTCTAATACAAACCTCATAATTCCTCAATAAAACAAACAGATATTGGGGCGCCTGGGTGGCTCAGTTGGTTAAGTGGCCAACTCTTGATTTCATTTCAGGTCATGATCTCAGGGTTGTGAGATCCATGCCCTGCTCTGTGCTGGGTGTGGAACCTGCTTAAGATTCTCTCCCTGCCCCTCCCTGCACCACCCTCCCCAAATAAAAATAAATAAAACAAAATGAATGCACACATACCCTGTTAAGTGACATACATTAAGAATACAGGTAGCAGTATGTCAATTCAGAACTGTTTACCCATTTCCATTAGGAAGGGGTTTCTGATATTCAGAATTGAGAACAAAGAATTGTGGGCTGGTCATAAATATGCCACAGTATTTGGAAAGTCAAATTGGTTGTGATACGTTAAGTTCTTAGAACAACACCAGGCCCCTGCTGATGACTCTGGAATATTTTGGTTCTGTAATTACCATTTCTTGTCTTTGCCTGACGAGGATCTACCACTGTGGCAGAGCCATCCACTACTGTCCCCTAATCCTATCACCCAAATCTCCACATTTCTATCCTATGCCTTTCGCAACACCTCTTCTCTAATATCCTATTTCACAAAGTTTTCAGAGCCAAGATGAATTCTACTTGATTTTCAAAGAATCCTTAGAACTCCTAATTTATATTATTTTTTCTCCTCTAACTTTAAAATGCTTATTGAATAAAACATTCACTTAATAGCTAAATATATATGCAAACATAATTTTCTTGTGTTGGCTATATTGTATCTGTACTATATATTGTTATTTATTATATTTATATAATTTATTTACAAATATTTACATGATAAGTGAATAAATACAAATATGTGTATTTTAATAAAAATTTAAATAAATTTTTGTGATAAAAATATTATAATGTTATGAGTATATAATTAATTTAGACCTAAACAACTTTGCATTCCTATGGATATTTTGCTGAGTAGTTAGATCCTATTGAACACATCTCTCTCTTCCCTCATTTACTTTACAAAAACTGTAAATTTCTTAATTTCAGGAATAAGATCCTTTCCTTACACAAAGTTCTGGAGAACCTTAAACACAATAGATTATATTAAGTGTTAACATGTGTTAATGACTTACAGCCAGGCAACTGCATCAAATAGTGAACATCTAATGTAGAATTATATCTATTTTTACCAATAAAAATAATTTTTAACAGTTCATTTTAAAAATATATTCTAAAATAGTATTTCAAAAATTATGTCCATAATTTATATTTAAAGTTTCTAAAATAATTATATTGAATATTTTGTCGATATTTTTTTAAAAAATATTTATTTATAAAATGATGTTATAACAACCATTTTGTAGTTAGTTGACTCTACCTGCTAATTTTTTACAACATAATAGATCTCTATTACTAAATGTAAGAAATAATTTTTTGAGATTTTTAGCAATGATAAAGTTAAAATTGATCTCTAATTAAAAAAAGAATAATGAGCTGATTTTATAAGCATGATATTTGTTACATTTTATCTTTTATCATTAAAGTTATACAGAGATGTAATTTTTGTAATATGCTGTGTCAGGCAAGTTGGACTTAAATTTTCATTTTTCAATATTTAAAAATTTTAGTTGAGCAGACATATCTTTGAAAACAAGAAGTAGGACAAATGCATTTTTGAGTTTTTTACAAAAACGTTGTAACAATGTATCTGTTGAAGATTCATAAGGCTTTGCAAAAATTTTTCTTCTGAAGTGTATAGATGCAGTAGAAAATAAGACATTATGGTAATAATAATTTCCTAGCCAAGGCAGAAGATAAATTGAGATATTAAGAAGCCAGAATAGTATGAAAACTAACCTATGAAAATAACAAAAGTTTGGGTTAAGTTGCTATTAAAACTACTCTGTGTTGGTAGCTTAATATAAAACTGATAAAGATATTTTGACTGTTAAAAATTTTAAACATACATGTTAAGGTAAACAATAATGTAAAAAGTAACTGTAGACTGCTTAAAATGTACTTAATTTACCAATTTATATTGAAATCGGTGTGTATCTTAGATCATAAAATCATATTTATAATTTTCTTTTGAAATACAGTGTATTTGAATGAAACATTTTGGAATATTGCATATGATTAAAAACGACAGTCATAAATTACATATGTTAACAATTGACCTTGGCCTTATGTTAGTGCTCCAGCAACTTCATCTCCCTGAAACTCAACTGAGGGCCAAGTGGTAAGTGAAAAATTACCTCTGAGAATTGAAAGTGGTGCCACAGAATTTTCTACAGTTCACAACATTTACTTACAGAGGAGCACTTCATGTCCTCTACAAAATTTAATCTTGTTTTAAGTAAAAATTTAATAAGCTTGATTGCTTCATTCCCAATCTTTTTTTTTTTCTTTTGCTTTTGGTCATTTTTTTTCCCTTTTTTTTTTAAGTATGGTCGAACACAATGGTACATTAGTTTCAGAGCTACCACTTAGCCCGAGTTCACAAATTTATACATTATTCTATGTTCACTATCAGTGTAGTTACTATCTCTCTTCATACAGTGCTATTACAATATCACTGACTGTATTCCCTGGGCTCTCCTTTTTACTCCCATAATGTACTCATTCTGTAACTAGAAGCCCTGTATTCCCAATCTTAAATCACATCAGAACTATTGATTTAGGAAAGAATGGGTGGAGTATATTGTAGAGCACATTGGTAGGAAGCAGTGAAACTTATAGTCAAGAGACTAACATGACAAGATAACACCCAAATAGGCAGAAAACAATGATCTTCAAACCAAATGTATGGGGCCCCGTAAAGCAAATGGGGTCTTTGGTGAAAATTTTTTACATTTAACAATACTAACTACTTTGCCATAAAACATCATTTCAAGTTGATGCACTTAGTTATGAAAAAAATACTTAAGTATGTCCCATTGATATTTTGTGAAGGGAGGTATATTCTCCCATCCTAATTAATAGGAAATCATCCTATGGCCCATCACTCACTATCTACAAAATGTAGTTATTAAACTTCATTCATGTACTTGAGGGCTCCAGAAAAATAAGGTTTTCCTAGATGTTGAACAGAAACACAGTGACTCTTATTATTCTCCTTAGGTAATAAAATAATTGCTTTGAAAGGACAGTTCCATTATGACAAGAACAAAACTTTTGGTATCAGAATGGTATCGGCTTTGTACCCCCCCCCTTGTCATTTTGGGTTTATCCCTAAACTTCAATTTCTGCACATATAAAATGTAGACAACCATAACATTTTTATTGGGCTATTATGGGAGCTAAATGAGTTGAATACAAATTTTGACTTCCATTAGTTGTTCAAGAGACTTCGACTCCCTTTTTCTTTCTTTGTTCCTCTCCTTTCATTTTCACATACAAACACAAGGGAAACTGATTTTCCTAAAACAGATAGTAAGAATACTTCACAGTCACAATCTGTTTAAAAATCTAGATGGCCTCTTGTGCAATAAACTAACCTGACACTTCTAGAATAAAAATAGCAATCATTAGCCATTAAAACGTTTATGGTAACTCTTTCATTAAAATTGCAATTACACTGATGCATACATTGCAAGTATTGGTCATTGCACTCATCTTCCACGTTGTTTTCCTAATCTGCTTGTTTCCCTAAGTTTGTTCAAGAATGCTACTAATCTAATATGTGCATTTTACAATGATTTCTAAGGTAGGATTTGGCCTCCTCCATTATTTGTGAGGGGCTAATCAGGGTCAAAAGATAAAAGAGACTTATGGAATGTGATCACACACTGTTCCAGAGAGATAAGAATGTTTTAAGTGAGTATTCTAAGGACAACCTGACCACAATTTCAGGTGAGAGATGAATAAAGAACGGGCATTTGCAGACACTGAAAGTAAAGAAATATGAATATAAGAACATTAAAAGGAAGGGTATTTTTAACTGCAGTACACACATACAAATTAAATATTAAAGCAGGTCCTTAGGAAAACAAATATGAATTTTAAAATGCAAACCATTGGCCAAGATGTATTAAAAATCCATTAAGCATTTTGGAAGGCAGCAGTGTATTCTAAGCTTTAAAGAATACATGTCAAATATAAGAAAGGAATAATATTGATCAAAAGGCTGGATTTCTTGTAAAGAACATATGAAAAAGCAATAAATGAGAACTTAGAGCTTTTCCTACAACAGTAATTTGAAAGATTTATCTCAAATAGAATATACATAGAACTGGAGGGAATGACTTTACATGTTATTGGAAGTTAACACCGCTGCATCTCATTCCTCTGCTCAATCTTATCCCATGTGCCTCTTATAAAGCAATATAAAGAAAACAAAAAGAAAAACCTCAACATTATCAATCACCAATCTGCTTGGGCAGTTCTTGGTGGCTCATATTTTAAAGTCATAGTGCCAGCAGAGGGTATTTTCCAGAATTGTTCAGCTTGCGTTAACTCTATTTCATGTCTAAGTCACAAACATAAGCAGTTCCGAGGACTCATCACTGGGTTTGATGGGATCATGGAATAATCAGGCAGCAGGCAGGTTAGCACTTCCTAACTCTAACTTCCTAACTCATTGCGATGTGACACCAGTCTATGGGAAAATAATACGATACACAGCTTAATCATATGAAGCTGAGTTATATCATCTATGGGGATAATACATGCTTTGTTTGGACATAAGCCCATAAGTCATGTAAACAGTCCAATGTAATAAATACCCTTTCCACAGAAATGCAATTTTGAGAAATTTTTGGAGTTGAAAGATTATTTCAGCATGTATTTTTTTTTAAGATTTTATTCATTTATTTGACAGAGAGATCACAAGTATGCAGAAAGGCAGACAGAGAGAGAGGAGGAAATAGGTTCCCTGCTGAGCAGAGAGCCTGATCGGGGGCTTGATCCAAGACCCTGAGATCATGACCTGAGCCGAAGGCAGAGGCTTAACCCACTGAGCCACCCAGGTGCCCCTCAGCATGTATTTTTTAAAAAATATATTTGTAATGAGGTATATTCCACATAAAATACACAGATATTTTTTCAGTGTAGTGAGTTGTTAAAACTAGTAAATTTGGTGAGTTGAATAAGTGAATACTCCAATTTGGTGAGTAGAATAAGTGAATACTCCTACCATCCAAATAAGAAATACAGCATTTGCATTACCCAGAAACTTTCCTCAAGATTCCTTTCCATCTTTGCCATTTCCCCAATGCATCTAAGGGAAACATTTCTGACTTTCAGAATCAGAAAGAAAATTCACATCTTCTTGGACACCATACAAATGGAATCATACAATAGGTAATTGCTGTGCATATGTCTGAGTGCTTTTGCTAAGCAATGTTTTATGAGATTCATTCATGATGTATATTTCAGAAGGTTTTGCTTGTTTAATTTCCTTTTATATTTCTAAACACTAAGTTATTGTATGAACAGACACAAATCTTCCAAATAGTCTTCCGACCTTGTCGTACCTTTCATGCTTCCACAAACATCCAGTTGCTCTAAATCTTTGCCAGTGTTTCGTGTTGTCTGTCTTATTTCAGCTATGCCAATGGCATCTGAAAGTGGGTTTACATTTGCAGTTCTCTGATAACTAATTGTGGTGAGCTCTTTTTCTTTTGCTGTTGACCATGTGCTGTTAGGTGTATCTTCCTTCTTGCATCTGATATTTTGCTCATTTTTATTGGGTTGATTGTCTTCAAGATGTGTGGGGATGCCTTCTATGATCTAAAAATAAAATTTTGCCAAATAGATGTACTATGAATACTTGCTCTGGTTGTGGTTTGCATATCCCTTTCTTTCTTTCTTTTTTTTTTAAGATTTTATTTATTTATTTGACAGAGAGGGAGAGATCACAAGTAGGCAGAGAGGCAGGCAGAGAAAAGGGGGAAGCACCTCCTGGCTGAGCAGAGAGCCCGATGTGGGGCTTGATCCCAGGACTCTGAGATCATGACTGAGCCAAAGGCAGAGGCTTTAACCAACTGAGCCACTCAGGTGCCCCTGCATATCCATTTCTTAATGGTGATCCTTGTTAGTGGACCTTATAAAATTATTATTATCATTATTTTAAGCGAATATGGTTTATTTTTAAGAGCATTTAAAGGTTAGGTCGACTGGGTGGCTCAGGTCACGATCCCAGGGTCCTGGGATGGAGCCCTACCTCTGGTTCCTTACTCAGTGGGGAGCCAGCTTCTCCCTGTCCCTCTACCCCTCTGCCCTGCTCATGCTCTCTCTCTCCCTCTCTGTCTCTCTTTCTCAAAAAAATAAATACCTTTTTTTTTAAAAAAAAAAAAAGATAATTTAAAGATTTAAGGAAAACTGGAGCGGAAAGCACAAAACTTCTAAACATCCCTCATCTCCACTCTTCATGTGAAAGGCTACTTCTTACCTTATCTTTTGCCTCCAGAGGCCTCTCAGATGAAGAAAATAATATCTTAGTTTTTAGACTTTGTAGAACAGGCCCTGTGATCATTCTCTCAGCTCAATTATTCATGTACAAAGATCTAGCTTCACGTTTCTGTACTTAAAACACAGGCCCAGGTTAAATCCTCCAAAATGGCTCTGCTTCATTTTTTCATTTGGGTAATTAATGACTACTTGATAGTTAATCATTTTATTTTTCTGTTTTATTTATCTAGTTTTGTAAGAAATCCCGACAGGAATAGGAGTAAATAGTAGGATTCAGGCATGAAAACTGTATTTCTATCCCTCACAAATAAATTATAAGATGATATTAATGGCTGGAAACTTGTGCAAACCAATGCATTTGAATTTAATACAGTTATCCTAAGTTCCTTGTTTTATATTAAAATATTATATATGTACAGAAGGGAGAAGTTACCCTTAGAATCATTCATCTATAAAATGCATCTGTTTTTAAGCCGATTAAAACTTTAATATAAGCCAACAGTGTGATGAGTCTATACAAATGCTATAGTAATCTTAGAGTTATTAATAAAGTACACTTTCAATACTTAGAAATTGTAGCCACATTTGTTCTTAAATGATCAAGATACATCTGGAGAATTTGCCTCATTATTTATACTAATTTTGAGGCAATATCGGGTTGAACAATAGTCATGATGTCATATCAGAGGGGAAGTAGGGGGGTTGGGGTGAAACAGGTGAAGAGAATTAACAGTACACCTATCATGATGAGCATTGAGAAATGATGTATAGGGGGCACCTGAGTGGCTCAGTCGTTAAGCGTCTGCCTTCGACTCAGGTCATGATCTCAGGGTCCTAGGATCGAGTCCTGCATCGGGTTCCCTGCTCTTCCAGAAGCCTGCTTCTCCCTCTCCCTCTGCTGCTCTCCCTGCTTGTGTTCCCTCTATCGCTATGTCTCTCTCTGTAAAATAAACAGATAAAAATCTTCAAAAAAAAAAAAAAAGAAATGATGTATAGAATTGTTGAATCACTAGACTGTACACCTGAAAGTAATATAATACTGTATGTTACCTATACTGGAATTAAAATAAAAAAACTTACTTAAAAATAGTCATGAGGTTAAGGGAAAGTCAGGTTTTCCTAATCGGCAACTATAGGAATGTTTATATACAACATCACTTGGTAATGTAAAAGAGCTTGACATTTGACCTTTCCAACATAGGTAATGGGCCATTATTAGAAGTAGGTATTCTCTCACCGTAGGTATCCAAGTTCCCCTGAAGGATGGTATAACAGATATGTCTTAGATGGAAAACTTATCAGAGAAAACTGATTTTAAGATTTCTTCAATCTTTAATTTTCTTTACATCTTTTATGACACTTAGTTTACCAGGAAGACATCATCATTTGCTACTTAAATCCAATTGGCTTTTAAAACATAGTATATAAGTCATCTTATTTGCAATAATTTACAAAAGAATAAAGAATAGCAAAAAAAGAATTATTTTAAAAACAATGTAAGTGTCGTTAATTCCCTTGCATCATGCAAATTTTGGTTCAACACAAATATATCACAATATATACTGTCCTATATCCTTTTAGCAAAACAAGGTGACCCAGGTTCTTGTGCAAAATATTGCATGATGAAATATTTCTTATTGAATAGCTCACTCAATGGGAATATTGGAACTCATTCATTTTTGACTTTAGAAATACATAGTTTTCTTATCTATTCTTGAGTTTAAGGAGCTCTATCTAGGATATTGTCATCTGAGGACTCAGAGTCCAATGTTTCATTTTGGAGACCAATTGCATCATCATCATCAGTCCAGAGTGTTCTCTGTTTCTTTACTTTCATCTTCTGATTTGTTTAATTGGGAAATATCTTTATTTTGTAATTTTTTGACATGTGCTGAAAATGAAAAATTCTGGATTTTAAGTTGTGTTCAATAAAAGTAAGAGCAGACTATCATGGACTCTACATTTATAGTGCCTCCAGACTTCTTTTATATCTTCTTGAAAGATATTGCAGGAGTTCAGCTCACACCATTATAAAAAGAAGAAAAGAAAAATTTTGATTTAGTGTTGCATCATCTTTCTGGGAGATTCTAATATTCTTCTATTTTCTTATTATTTAGTGCTTTATGGCATAACTGATAAGTAACGATGAATGCAGATGAAATGATACAGTGCCAAAGACATTTTAAGATATAGGCAAAATAAAACGATTATGATTGTATGGTGTATCATAGATTTAGACACAAATTCAGTGGACTGATGGTCTTGTAAGGCATTTGTAAGATAAAATGAGCTTTAATCAAGTGCTTAAATAAAGTTTAACTTTGTTAGAGGATCTCTAAAAAAATAATAAATCATGAAATAGCACTCCTTGCAAATAGTTTGAGATGCCTAAAAATATTCTCAAAACCTCAAATTGTATCTAATGTAACCATAAGCAGTTGATGCTTTTTTGAACATTTGACTTTTAAATCAAAAGAAACACATAAAAAGTAAATTTATATCATACATGTATTCAAAAATAACCTCAAGCTAAATCCTAGTCTGTACTAAAAGTTGTCATCAAAGATAAAGTTACTGTTTGTATTTGGTATTTATAAGGTAAAAAAGTATAATAAGAATACATCTGAGACAGATTTTCAGCAATAAATATTGGGGAAAAAAGTCTTCTAACCAACCAATTGACTCATTCCTTCATTTAAAATTAGGCTTTGAGACTATATTCCTTCACAACTATAGTATGTACTTTGGAGAAGGCTATGAACTGTCCAGCTTTTATAAATGAGATTGTTTTGTTTGTCTATTTTTATATAATGAGCTACCGCACAGCTTAGAGACTTAAAACAGCAATTATATTTTGTTCAGGAGCTTATGAATTGAGAGCTTGTGACGGGGCTCAACTAGGCAGTTTGATATCAACTGGGAAGATTACAACTGGAATATCTACTTCTAACAGAGCTCATTCAGTAGTTTTCCTGCCATCTTGGTGCTGCCTGGCTTCTTTTTCTCCACGGGTGCCTCATCCTCCAGGCTATCCACGTGGCCTGAGTTTCCTACAACGTGCTGGTGTTATGGGAATTAGATTCCCTTAACAGCAGCTAGATTCCTCTTGAGGAAGATTTCCAGAGACCTAGATGGAAACTGCAAGATTTCTTAAGACCTAGCCTTGAAAATCCCATAATGTTATTTCTACCACGTTATTTTGGCAAAATGACCAACTCATCCCAATTGGTCTGGGCCTTTGCCAGTTTTAGAGCTTTTCATTTTCTGAGAACCCCTATGATTCCAAGTAAACCTGAGTGGTTGGTCACCCTCTCTGTCAACCAAGTCACTGAAGCTGGCCTAGATTCAAGGGGGAGAGGATGGAGATTCCAATTCTCAATCAGAGAAGCAGCAAAATGTGTGTGGTCATGTTCAGGCTACCCCAGTCCTTTATAGGGCTACAAACTACTTAAGAGTCCTTACATATTCAAGATATAACAATTGCGGCAACTACCTTAATCTTGAGGACCAAGTTCTTACCCACTAAATGATGTCCAGTAAGGATGAGGGTCTTTGGGACCATTTCCTCAAGTATTGGTTCTTCTCAGTCTGAATTCCTGAGTTACAGAGAAAGACAAGATGTATGCCTCTCCCACTCACACAACTTACAATTGCTGACTCAGAGATAGGACAATTGCAGTAAACACTCATATTAAAAAAAAATAAAAAATAAAAAATAAAGTGGAGATAGGAGGTACCAAGTAGTCACTGATCCGTAGGTTGTGAAAGTTAGCCAGAAATATGTATATCCATATCTTTTTCCCAGGGCTCAATCCAAGTCTCTGGGAATGGTTCCCCATGGCTCCTAAGATCTACTTTCTGGACTCTTTGGGTTCACACTTTGAGTCACTTCTTTCCTTTAAGAAATGGCCTATCTTTACAACTGTGTAGTTTTCTCCAGCCTGATTGCTACTTATAGAAGATTGGGAGGCCCAAAATCTCTTCATTTGGAACTGAGTCTATCTTTTATAAATCAAGCTGATAAAATTTCTTTTAAAACCTTGTCACTTTCCTGTGTATCAAATTATAATCTTCTCCACTAGACAAAAATCACACCGATTTTTCTCTCTAAGCTTTTCTGTCTTGGGTTGAGCGTCAGAGTGCTTAGTTAAGATGCTTAGAAGCATTTTGTCTGGTTGGAAGGGTCTACAGAGCAGGCCATTAAGATTCACAGAGGTCTTTCTTTTCCTCTAGTAGAGAGGATCTAAGAGGCACATCCTTAATAATCTTACAATTTCCACTAGGAAAGCACACATATTTTACTGAAGTCTCAGTAAAGAATTTTAAAGTTCTATCATTGAGAGCTTTATTCTCTGACCATGCCTTACTAGCAAACACTGTATTGGATATTTTCCCTGAGCCCAGAGAATTTTGCCAGTAGAAGAAACCATGAATGAGAAAGAGTTTTATCTTATTTTTTATTTTTTAAACAGACTTATTTATTTATGTATTTGGGAGGGTGGGCAGAAGAATATGGAGAGAGGAAAATCTCAAGCAGACTCCCTACTGCGCATGGAGCCTGAATCAGGGCTCAATCTCAGGACCCTGAGATCATGATCTGAGCCGAAATCAAGAGTCAGATGCTTAACTGACTAAACCACTCAGGTGCCCCCAAGAATTTTATTTTTAAATTCAGAAAGTCTTTCTTCCCTTATATTTCCTCTACATTTTGCTTAAAAAGGGAAAATTCATTTTATTATTGCTCATCCCTTATCCATGTTTTATCATATGCAGCTAAAAGAAGCAATTTGGCCATTTCTACAGTCTACTTAAAAATCTCCTTAGTCTATTTTGCAAGGATCCTTAGTTATATTTTCCGTTTACTTCAATGCCACAAATAGCCATATTGCCAAACTTTACCACATAACAGGGGTTGTTTTTTCCAATTTTCAGTACAAATTTCCCCACTGTCCTTCAAGCTCTCACTAACAATCTCCACCACCAACTAGGACAGTGAGGGGGAAAGTCTTCAGATTAGGCAATTGGTTTATTTATTCATTCACCAACTAGTTTTTGAGAGTTTATCATGCACAAAGCCCCACAGGAAGTGCCGTAGGAAATGTGAGGTACTATGCCTGGGTCTTGAATATCTAAATTAACATAACAAGAGGTAGAGAGGGATAAGTGTTGAATAAAAAAGATGTTCAGGTGAAGTTCTAAGGGATTTCAGGGAGAAAGATTTTGTTTTGTTTTGTTTTGTTTTGTTTTGTTTTCTGGCTGAATTAGGCACTTAGCCTACAAAGATCAGGAGACAAGCATTGCAAATCAGCAGGGAATTCCTTTGAACAAAGACACAGAAATGTGTTTGGGAAACACTGAATCTATTTCTTTGGGTGAATCATAGACATGGGAGGTAGGAATGGGAAATAATGCAGGAAAGAAATGGAGCTAAGGCTATAAATATCAAGCTAATGTTTTTTGGGATATTTTTCTCATAGGAAATGGAAAGGCATCATTGTTGTTATTATTTTTAACATTGTTTTATAAGCACTAATCTCCCTCCAGTACAGAAGGGACCAGAAAAGAAGCAATGAGGTCAGGCCATCAGGAGTGCTGGCTTTTCAGAAGTGGTGTTTGAGAGCTTATCATGGAATATTGGCAGTGAGAATGGAGAGAATAAAGTAGATAAAAGAGTAGTAATCAAGTTTTCACTGTAATTCATTATCTCTTTTTTCACTCTATTACTATCTCTGTATCCATCTAAATGCAATTCCTCATTATGTGAGTTGATAGGCAGCAGTCTCTAATTATTGAAATGTATTTTATGAGCACAACTACCTGTTGTAAAAATGTAAATAAAAGAGTTAGTTTCAGAATCCTTCTTGGATCTGGAAAGCTACTTTAGTTAAAAGGATTTATTCGCGGGTTTTCAGTTATTCAGCTGCTAATGAGTTTCTGAAGAGAACAGCATTCAGATCAAGGAGATGGTGGTTGAAGACTTCTAGAAAACACTACTGCTTGTTGTTCACTGGAATCAAGATACAATTAGTCATGCTCTTGACTTCTCTCTCAAAGTCACTGCCAGTCCCAGTAACTTAAATATAAGTAATGTAAAATCATCCTAGACAGTTTTAAAGTTAGATTGCTTTGGCTATTGGGCATATCTAAGGGCTAAAAGTATCTTAACTTACTTTAAATATGTTTTATAAAAGGAAATGCATTTATTCAAGTGACTTCCTTTTATTTCTACTTCTGTATGTGTAATTTTTTCACATAATGAAAAGGGACATTTTTGGGGTCACTGAATCTAGTGATAAACAGCTCTTTAATCTATCAGTGCATTGGCTTTAGCTTTGACTCCCTCCACCTACTAAAATCAATACCTGAAAAATTAACTATCATTAACATCCTGATTTAAAAGCTTTAGTCTCTATATTCTGCCATAAAACCCAAGGTGTGTAACGTCTAAGTGTAGCAGAATGTCACCCCAATATTTGGTCTGACACTAAAACAGAAAAAACAATAAACTTGGTTTAAATTATACAAAGAAAATAATACAACAATTAAATCATTAAATACAAAAAGGATTGAAAAAATTATTTTTCTTCTAATGCGCTGGCCTAAATTAAATGATTTCAAGGAGGTAGGAACTAATTTCTTTTGAGGACAGACCATCTATTGGTTTTTAAAAAATAACTTGAATTTATTTAGAAAGATAAACATGAGTTAAAAAATTATTTTTCCAGGACCATTAAGAATCGATATTTATTAATCTGGTAGATGATAATTGAGTCTTTCTTCAAAAATATTTTTCACCTTTTTGAAAAGAGTCTGTTGTGTACATATGCTTTTATTTTTCTTTCTTCCCCTACATATAACATTATCTGATATGGGATTCTATGTTTCAATCCTTCAAAATACATTTGAAACTAAAAACTATGTGACCATACATAACCACTATTCTGAGTGAAAAACAAAGGAGAAAACATGAAAATCAATGAAGTACTGGAAATAATCCCAAATGATATTTAAAGAATGATAAAATTTGGAAAATAGAGTCAGCACTGATGCTTACTTGGCTAAGGATCTGAAGCTTGGAAATAAGAAATAAAAAGGATCTAAGCCAAGTCACAAAGTATCTAAAACTAAATGAAACAGTACAAGCATGTGTAAGTGACATTTTTTGATGAGTGACATTTTAAGAAAAGTAGAAATGCATACTCTTTTTTAAAATGTGAGATAGATAAAATATTTAAGATGTAATCACTCCTGAGAAATACAGGGTACTCAGTCACCCTGACTTGCCCTAAGACTGTACATGATTTTTTTCCCCTCATTGCTCAGTTAAGCATAAATTCATAGATTTCATGGTTAAGAGAGCTTGAGATGAGATGCTGGTTGTTGCACTTAGTCCTGCCACTTCTTATCGGACCATCTGCTGTCACCTCAAAAAGCCAAGACTGTATAATCCCTGTAAACATACAAACCATTCCTGCATTTAATTTCAGTTGGAAGGAAGACCCCATTATGTGTATTGATTTTGAAGTGTCACTACCTTCTTTTGATGAATTCTCAGTACCTTATAGCTACTGACTGCCTTGCCATGAACACAAGATTAAGTATTAAAAGTGTTTAGTCCAAACTTCTTGCATAGATGTTTAATAAAGTTCATGGTCTTAGAAGTTAATCCAATTTGCATGAAACACTGCCTATGATTTAAGTAGCATTTGTCATTGATGGACCCAAATGTGTTGAAGCTGGCACAGAGTTAGTGATAAGCAGAAGCAAGGTCTGCTGGTTACTGAGACAGACACTGGGGTGTTGGTTCAGAAGTCCCAAAACTCTCTTGGCTAAAAACTGGATTGTACCTGACCAGTGGGACAGATGTGTATCCTTGCAGTTAGGGTGTGTGTGTATGCACGAATATATATATATATATATATATACACACACACACACACACACACACACACACATCCTGGTGGCATGTGGAGTAGGGACTTGAAAAGCCAAAAGAGATAAAGTAATTGCAGCTATGGGAAAAGGACATATATAGAGATTGTATCTTTCATTAAATCTTAGCCTCATGTTTTATTGTACTCCATTCTCAATTCTATTAGTTCTTTAGGGTTCTATAGGATCAATAGGTAATACCAAATCTACATTGAAGAAGCTTAGAAAACCTCACATCTCACATTTTGGTCCACCTAGTGAAAATTGAAGATAAAGAGAAAAATCTTTTTCTTTAATTTTTTTGGAATTTTTTTTTGAGAAAATCTTGAAAGTTTCTGGAGAAAAATCATATAATGTTAGAAGGCAAAAATAATTCCAAAGATGGCAGACTTTTTATCAGAAACTATAGGAGGACAAAGAAAATATAAAGCATTTTCAAAGTGCTTAAAAGAAAAAAAATCACCAACTCAGACAATATCAATAAGGGCCAGTGAATAAAGGTGAATTAAAAAAAAAAAAAATCTAATCCAAAATAAGAGGAGAAAAGAGGAACAAATGACAAAGTGGACAACAGGATATAATTAATTAAAAGATACATCATAAATCATAATTACATTGGATATTAATGGATTATGCACTCTGATTAAAAGGCAGATATTTTCAGAATGGGTATAAAAAGGAAGGTCCAATAAACAGTCTACTATTCATAAAAGATACATTTTAAAATATAAAGAAATAGATAACTTGGAAATCAATGAATAGAAAAAGGTGTACTATATAAACAGTAAGTAGAAGAAGGATAGAATGGATATATTAATGTCAGATAAAGTATACTCAGAGATAAAGTACATTTCCAGAGATAAAATGAGATATTTCATTAAAAGTTCAATTCATGAGGAAGATATAACAGTCATAAATCTGAACATAAGACAAAAATGGACAGATTCTTACAATCATAACAGCAGATAACCAGGTCAGTTTGACTTAAAAAGACAAAATAACAGCAGAGACAGAGAATCTGGATACTATTTACATCATTGACCTAAATGATATCTATAGGACACTATAATATAATATAATATAATATAATATAATATAATATAATATAAGATAAGATATGATATATGATATATGATATAATATAATAACTACAAAGTATGCATTGTTTTTCCAGTACTCATACATTTAAAATATAAGCCATATACTAGGTCACAAAAAAGGACTCAATAAATTAAAAAAAAAAAGAAATTACATTGAATATGTTCTCTGACTACAATGAAATTAAAATAGAAATTGATGAAAATAAGATATTCAGAAAAATTTGAATATTTGAAAGTAAACAGCATTTCTTGAATAATATATCTGTTGAAGAAGATATCACAAGGGAAATTGGAAAATATGAAATGAGTGAAAATGAAAACACAGCATTTCAAAATTAATGAGATGTAGCTAAAGCAGTCTAATGGGGAAGATTTATAGTTTCGATGAGTGCATTAAGAAAGAAGAAAAATCTAGAACCAATGAACTACATTTTCACTTAATAAGCTAGTGACAAAAGGAGAGAATTAATCCAAAATAAGTAAAGATCAAACAATAAATAAATCCATAAAGTATAAAATGGGCACCAACAGAAATTAGCAAAGTAACTGAAAACTAGTTGCTTGAAAAGATCAACTTGAAGACAAAGTCACCAATTGTCACTTTCAGAAATGAAGAGGCAACATTACCACATATCCTGCAGATATTAAAAGGATATTCATTTTATGACCATAAATTGACAATTTAGATAAAATGAATTGAACTGAATTATTTCAAATAAGTAAATTACTAAAACTGGCAAAACATAAAAAAAATACCAATAGTACTATATCTATTATTTTTCTAATTAAAAACCTACCCACCAAGAAAACTCTCAGTTTTTTATAAATTCTGATTTTCTGATAGGTTTTACACAATATTTAAGATGCAAGAAACAGCAATCTTACACAGATTTTCAGAAAACAAAGGGGGTACATGTAATTCTCATTTTGTGACGTGGACATAAGTTGTACACCAAAACCTGACAAAGATTTTTTTCAAAATAAGAAATTTAGAGACTAATATCCCTCACCAACAGGGATGTAAAATACCTTAACAAAGCAATAAATCAAAACAACAATGTGTAAAATATATAATTTATCATTACTGAATAAGGTTTACTAAGGTTTATCCCAGAATCCAAGTGTCACAGGCAGGTGGTTCCAAATGGTAGCTGCTTTCTGAAATTCAGGTTTTTATAATCTCCTCTTAAATATGGGCTGTATTCAGTTACTCACTTCTAACTTCTGATATTAGGTTACTAAAAAGTCTACAGTTTTTGTCTTGCTGTTCTCTCTTTCTCTCAGACTAATCACTCTTGGAGAAGCTAGCTGTCATGTCATGGCATTCTCTGGCAAACAGGAGCCAGTGAGAAACAGACCTTCAGCACAATAGCCTATGAGGAAAAGATGCCATGTAAGTGAGCCTGGAAGAAAATCTTGCAGTTGTATCTTCAGATGAGACCACAGCCCAAAACAATGGTTCGACTGAATGGTCCGATCTCATGAAAGATCTTTATACAAAGACACTTACTCACCAAAGCAGTGCTGGGTTCCCGACCACAAAAAAAAATTATAGTACAATAAATAATAAATTTTCATTGTTTGTAGGTGCTCACTTTTGGAGTAACTTGTTATGATTTAATTTTAAAATAATCAGTGAATCCACTAAGTTAAAAAAAATGGAGAACAACAACATTAACCTTTTAATTGATGTAAAAACACACTTAACACTTCAACATCAATTCGATTTAAAAAAACTCATCAAAATTGTAAGAGAGGACCACTGATAAAGAACATTTAAGAAAAATCTACAAGTAACATCATGCTGAGGTGTGACTTCTTGAAATGTTCCTCCCTCAGTTTGGGAACCAGACAAAGATGTGTACTCTTACCACTTTGTTCGATACTTCACTGAAGTCCGAGTTAGTACAAGAAAACAAGAGAAAGAAATGAAAGATGGAAAGGTGAGAAAAAGAGAAATAAAATCGTCTCTATTTGTGGAGGACAAGATTGTTTACATAGTCTTATTTCAATTCTAGAACCAGCAAGAGAAATTGAGAAAGGATGCAAAATAAGAAGTACACAATAAAAAATCAGGTGTATTTCATATACTAACAACTAACATTTAAGAAAATTAAAATTGAAAACAATTACATTTACAGTTCTGTGAACAATCTTAAAGGACTCAGAATGAATAAGAAATGATGTACAAGGTATTAGCACTGAAAACTATAGAACATGGCTGAGAGAAATTAAAGAAGACATAAATTAATGGAGTAATAAACCATGTTTATGGATTGATAGATTCATTATTATAAGATGTCTATTGTCCCCAAATTCATCTATAGAGTCAAGGCTGTCACATTCAAACTACCACTATGCAGTTTATAGAAATTGACGAGCGGATTCTAAAATTTATATGGTAATGCAAAAGGTCCAGAATAGCTAAGTCATTAAAATAAATTTGAAGGACTTACAAACTACCTGATTTCAAGAATTACTATAAGGTTACTGCAATTAAGACAGTGTGATTTGCACATGAAAATAGATATATAGATTAATGAAATAGAATTGAGATTCCAGAAACAGATACACTCATATATGGTCAATTAATTCTTGACAAAGGTGACAAGGCAATTCAATGGGGGAAAGAAAAGACCTTTCAATAAATGGTGTTGAAACAACTGGATAGCCATATAAGAAAAAAGAAAAAGAGAATACTGACCCTTATCTCACATAACACACAGATTTTAACTCAAAATACACCATAGATCTAAATGTAAAAGCTACCTTTACAAAACTTCTAATAGAAGAGAAATGAGAAATTACTCACTAACTTCGAGAATAAAATGATTTCCTAGATAAGGCACAAAAAGCATGAATTAAAAAGAATACATTTGATTTTATCAAAATTAATAATTTCTGCTCTTTGAATGACACCATTGAAAAAGGGAAAAGTCAGGCAATGGAATGAGAGAAAATGTAGGCTACAAAGGAGGAATATATAGACCACACAGGACAAAAAAATCTGCATCCAGAATACATAAATAACTCTTTTAACTCAATAATAGAAGTTAAAAACAACCAGTACTAAAATGGGAGAAAGACTTTACAAAGTAAAATATAGAAATGTGCATTGAGTACAAAAGAAAATATATACCATTTGGAATCAGGACAACGCAAATTAAAACTACAACGAGATTTCCCTAAATATCTACTAGAATGGGCTTAAACTTTAAAAGACCCAAAATACCAAGTAATATACGAAGCACTCATATATTACCGGTAAGAATACAGAAGGCCATGACTATTTTGGCGAACTGTTGGCAAGTGTTTGGAAAATTTAAATAGATATGTTCTATACAATCCAGTCATGCTTCTCTCAGATATTTGTCCAAGAGATATCAAAACATATCAATCCATATAAATACATGCAAGCCAATGTTCATAGCAACATAGTCATAGCCAAAAAACTGGAACTAGACTAACTGTTTACTAACAAGGGAATGAATAAGCTGGGTGTACCTATAGACTATTAATTAAAAACAAATAAGAATGGACAACTGTTATGCACAATAATAGAGACCAATTAAAAATCATTATGTGGGTAAAGGAAGGCAGGCAGAAAAGGTTACATGCAGTATAATTCCATTTGTATAAAATTGTTGAAAATTCCAACGGATCTATTTTGACAAACAGCAGATTAGCGGTTGCCTTAGGCTTGGGAAGGACGAAGTCCTGCAATTCCAAGGAAGAAAAGAGTATCTTTAGAGGTGATAGAAACATTCTGTATCTTGATTGTGGCTATGTTTTCGCGGATGTATATTTCTGATAGAAGTCTTCAAATCATACACTTTAAATGGATACACTATATAAACTTATGCAGGATATAAGTCATACTTCATTAAAATTGATTAAATAAAACTTCATTTTTATTTTTTTAAAGATTTTATTTATTTGAGGCAGAAAGAGAGAGAGGGAGAAGCACAAGTAGGGGGGAGGGAGAAGGAGAAGCAGGCTCCCCGCTGAGCAGGGAGCCTGAGGCAAGGCTATCCCCGAACCCCATGATCATGACCTAAAGCTGAAGGAAGACATTTAACCAACTGAGTCCCCCAGGAGCCCCTAAATAAAGCTTTAAAAACCAGAGTCCAAACCTCTCTCATAGAGAAAAATGAACGAAGCCATTTGAATGTAAAGACAGCACCAGAAGGAAATATGAAAATATTGTATTATTGTTAATATGGAATATACTTCCCTCCAAAATAAACCAGACACATACAGTGTGTGAGGTCCTGTGCTCTTCACTGTGGTGGAACAAGACTCAGATGGAAGGTCGGAAAGCACTTTCTGGAAACTCAACATCAGTGATTTCCGTGACTCACAATCCTGTCCTTTTCCTTAAATCCTTATTCCAATGAGAGAGATATTAGCAAATGATGGAAATACAAGAGACCTCTCTGTAACTGTTTAAGAGCAGCCTGCAAGTCCAGAGGAGAAATTATTTCCCCACCAAACAGAATAGGAATATTTGGAAATAGAGGAGAATCTTCCCCAGGAGACCAGGCACTCCGCACAGCTCTGGGAGGTGGTCAAGTACTGGCTAGCTTGAGAGACAGCATTCAGACAAGGAAACCATAAAAGTCACCAGAGGGAGGGAAGGGAGACCAAAAGACTGGAGGGAAGTGGACGCCAACAGGAGTATATTCTAGAGAGACAGCCACCCAGCTTCTGCGGGCTTTCTCTGTGCCAGTATCTCGTTGGGTTATTCATTTGTCAAGTTCAGTGCATCCCAGAAGTGTATTAACAATGCCATTTTCAATTTAAAGTGGGTGCATGGGCTTTGAATAGTGATTCGGGTACGCTCAACTGGGAAGCTTGCCATTGGTAAAATGAGACTTCACACATACATTGTCCCTTGGCTAACTCCATTATAGACCGAATAATGCCCACTCATCAATTAGTCAGACTGGTTCACTGAGGCAGAGAGCAGCCAAGCAGCTAGGATATGGATCGGTTTCACAAAGGGCTTTCAAAGAGCATTAGGCCCACAGAAATCCTGTGGTCCACCAAACTCGGAATAATCCTATCAGACCTCCACGGAGCCCCCAGTACTCACAGCCCTCCGTGCACTGGGCAGCTCCCATTCGGTTCCCACTCACCCCTGCAATGCTTCCAAGTTCTAGCCCTCCCCCCCCACACCTCCCACACACACACCAGATGTCGTTGCTTCTTGCTTCACAGAAAAATGAGGGTCAGCAGTCCTGAATCTACTAAATAAACTTGCCCACTCTACCTCAAAATTCTTTTTTTATGACAAGTCTCTTTCCTTGCCAAGGTTAATTTGCCCGTTCCATTTTTTTTTCTGCCTTCCTGAAAGACCTTGTTCTGAATATTAACTATTTTATCTTTCCAACATTTGCCTTTCTGTTTAAAATTTTTCACTGACTCCCACTGCCTTTCCTTTAAAAAATAAAAGCAAGAGTAAAACAACTTTTCCTCAAAAGTGTGTTTTATTCAAGTGTATTAAAATACAGCAGATTAATAGGACATTTGAGGTATTCCAAGGCCCACAGACCAGGAGCTTACTGCCATTCAGAAGTTAGTGTGGGACTCACAATTCCCCAAAGGAGGGGAACACACTAGGCTGGGCGGTGGGGGCCACACAGCAAAGCACCCCACCTGTGTGCACCACGTGTCAGGGGAGGGGGGGGAGGAACTGAGGGCAAGAGCCTTTTTTCCACGCAAGGGAACAAAAATGAGGCAGAATCATCAGGCTTAGGATTAGGTCCTTTGAATGCTTCAGAGACCCCTGTGGCCTGGGGTTCTCCTTTGTTTCAGATCCGGCCTTAAGGTAATTAGGGCAGGTGTATAGGAACCTGGAGTGAGAGCTCAGGGAGGGATGTGTTTGCGTGTGGGCTCTAGGCTGGTTGGTTTGCAATTGAAAAGTGCATCCCCGGAGAAGGACTTCTCCAGATGGGGGGGCAGGGGAGTGGCCCTGAGGGAGGAAGAAGGCCACAGCCAGGTGACCTGGGATGTCCGGAACAAGACACAGCCAAGATTATGCATGTGGGATGGATACAGAAAACGAAGTTTACAGAAGCTCTCAAAACGGGTAATGCGCTAGGCTATCCTGCCGAAATTGTTTCCTTCAAAATAGAAGTCCTTGCGGTTTCTACTTTAATATTTCTCCTTCTTGCTCAGTACTCAGCCCAACACAGCTGATTCCAGACCTTATAAAGAATTTGAAACTGATGTGAGTAAGGTCCACCAGGAGTTTCCGAATGCATCCCCGAAGTTGGCACTGCTCTTCCATCAGGCCGCTGGCGGCCTTCAGGTGCTCATCATCTCCTGGCAGAATATTCCCACTGGGAATGGACCCTATAAGGGTCCATGCATCCTGATTCAACCCCAATCCCAGACCAGCCCTAAATAGCATTGTAATGCACAGAGGTCCTCAGCTCACTCCCCCCTGCCTGCTGCAGGGTAGACAGCACACCCCCCAGCCTCTCATAAGGCAACATTGAAGCCTTTCTCCCTCTGCTGTCCCCACCCCACACCCTGCGACAGAACTTCCCACGCTTTAGCCACGTCACGTGATTCAACGCTCCTGCGCTCCATCTTACCTTTGCATGCGTGGGTAGCTTTGCCTGGAAAACCACTCAATGTCCCTCCCTCCACTACCACCACCAACCTCAACCTCATTTATTAGTTGGCAGCTTGACTGCACCTGGGACAGGGTTCTTGACCTGCCCTATTGTGGGCGGGGAGTTCCCTCCCATGCCTCGGCCCTGGGATTAGGCCTGCGATCTGTAGCCAACTTCAGCAGCACCAAGAAAGCACGCGGGAAATGAAAGCCCACCCAGCTGACCTGAGGGCCCCTAAGAAGAAATAAAGTGCTGCTTTTTTCAAGCCACTAAGATCTACTGTGGTTTGTTACACGCCATAACTAACTGATGAACTTTTACATAGACCGGCATCTTCCAAGAGCCATGTGTTAATCATCTTTATGTGCTCACTACCCAGGAGAAGGCAGTTACTCAAAAATTGTGTAATGGATCAACGAATAAATGAAATAGGGTATATTTACCAATACCCATTCCACTTCTTTTATACGCTTTTAGCACTTTTTACCGTATGTATTGGATCCCTTCTTAAAGCTTGAGGAGCGACAGATATGCTATTGCAAAGTATGAATCATAATTTCATCATAAACATAGGGTGTCATTAAAAGAAGACTAAAGGAAGTAAGGAATATTTTCATTGTTAGTTCTTACAAGGCCCAGGTATAAAATGCTGTGGGAAACCTGTGGTTACGCTAATGCTTGGCTTGAAAACCGTAATAACGTGACACATAAGGAAATTATAAAATTCCGGGCAACGTTACCACTTGTGAACCAGAAAGCCATTTTAAACTAAGTTGTGAATTGACTTGAATTTGCACGAATGTGAGCTACAGACCCTATCCACCTTCCACTCAGATACCAGTTTATTTTATGGAAATTAGAAGGGGGAAATACTGAGGAGTTTTTCAGTAGTTCTCTTTGTAAATTAACTTGTAATGATTCTTAAGAAGTTGCCCTTCAACATAATCTCTCTTCTTCTTTAGTTATTCAAACATTAGCGTCTCTTATTTTAATAGAATTACAATAGCATTTCGAGCCCTTGTTGCCACATGCCATAAGATTACTAATGACAGTTTTTAGGTTATCTAACCAGTCAAGCATTCAGTCATCCACAAATTTGGCTATGTTTATTATTAATGAAGCTGCGCAAGCCCTAGTGTATTGTTATACATTTAATTTCTCAAATATTGTGATAATATAAACAACATACAAGAAAAATGTTTTTCATGAATACATATAAGATTAATTTTCTTTTGCCTGACATGCACTAATTCATACATATATTAATTCAACAAATATTTTGAAATATTTTGAAGGCCAAGTGCGTTCAAGCTTATGAGAGCAGAGATAGAAAATGCATAGGAGAAAAGAGAGATTTAAATAATTACAATGCCATGAGTGTTATCACTGATGTGTACACAGTCCTGGGGAAATAGAGGGATGGGAGGGCTCCATCCATTTTCCTGGGGAAGTCTCCAAAAGAGGGACGGTGTTTGAAATGAGTGTTAAAGTCTAAGTAGGATTCCAGGTGACAAGATCTGAAAAGGCATCCAAGATTGAACAAAATGGCACGAATAAGGTCAAAGACATCAGGAAGTACTTGCTTTTTCCGAGGAGACTTCTCCGAGTTTCTAGGACATTCATATTCAGAGTGTGGTGTATGCACCAGGAGCACATGGCCAGAGAACTCGTCAGAGGTGTAAATTCACAGGCCCCATTCTAGTCCTACTGAAACAGTCTCTGGTGGTAGGACAGAGGAATCCATGTTTAGTAATTTGGGGATTATTCTTACGCATGTGAAAGACTGGTAAGTCTAATCTAGGGAAGTGATTTTTTAAAAAAGATTTTATTTATTAATTTGACAGAGAGAGACACAGCGAGAGAGAGAACACGAACAGGGGGAGTAGGAGAGGGAGAAGCAGGCTTCCCGCCTAGTAAAGAGTCTGATGTGGGGCTCGATTCCAGGACCCTGGGATCATGACCTGAGCCCAAGGCAGACGCTTAAAAACCGAGCCACCCACGTGCCTCTAGGGAAGTGATTCTTAAAGTTAGGGTGTCTCAAAATCACCTGTAAGGCTCATTAAAAACGTCCAGTTTTGGTCTCTATTCTAGAGTGCGTGATGCAGTAGATCTGAAGTGGGCTTCGGGAATTATATTTCTAACAAGTTCCTGATTATGCCAATGCTGCAGGTCCAGGGAACATACTTTTGAGAACTCCTGACCTAAGGATGTGAATAACTGAGAGTGGATTTTCTTTTCGTTCTTTTTTTTTTTTTCTTTTAAGACTTATTTATTTGGGAGAGAGAGCACGGAAGTGGGGAGAGGGGCAGAGAGGGAGGGAGAGAATCTGACACAGATTTCCTGCTGAGCATGGAGCCCAAAGTGGGGCTCCATCTCACCACCCTGAGATCATGACCCCCATGCAAATCAAGAGTCAGACACCTAACCCGTCTGAACTACCCCCCAGGCACCCCTGAGAGTGGATTTCCAAATGTAGGTTGGGGCCAGTTTATGGAAGGACTACGTGGCAGGCAGAATTCTAAGGCTCCAAGATTACTGACTCCTGGCCTGCGTGGACCTTCTTCCTGTTATTCAAACAAGTGCTGTTCCCAGTCCTGTTGATCTGAAGGGATTTTGCAGGTTGTAATTGAGGTCCCAATCAGTTGAGTTTCAAATAAGGAGATTATCCAGGTAGGCCTGAACTAATCACTTGAGCACTTTAAGTACAGGTCTGAATATCAGAAATGGAATAAGTTAGAAATTCCAAACAGGAGGAGGACCTGACCTACCAACGGAAGGCCCTGTTTCAAAGGGTGCAAGCCGCCCGTAGGAGCAGAGTGTGGCTCCAATTGATAGCCTGGAAATTGGAACCTCAGTCCTAAGATGGCAAGGGATTGATTTTTTTGGTTAAAAAAAAAAAAAAAAA
>CM052811.1:73525416-73573351 GCA_028533885.1 Nasua narica
GGAGACAAACCATAAGAGACTCCTAAACTCACGAAACAAACTAAGGGTTGCTGGGAGGTGGGGGTGGGGATAGGGATATGGACATTGGGGAGGGTATGTGCTATGGCAAATGCTGTGAAATGTGTAAGCCTGATGATTCACAGACCTGTACCCTGGGGTAAATAATACATTATATGTTAATAAAAAAATTAAAAAAAAATATCCCATCCCAAGGCCTATCCCTTGTTTTTTTGTAAATACAGTTTTATCAGCACACAACCATGCTCTTTTGTTTGTGTATTGGCCATGGCTGCTTTTACACTGAAATGCAGAATTAAGTAGTTATGGGAGAGTGGTATGATGAACAGGTATTTATTATCTGGTCTTCTAAAGAAAAAGTTTTCTTTCCTCTGTTGTAAAAATTTGATCAGAATAGAACTTTTCCATAATAGTGATTTGAGAGTATCTTAACTCCTTAGCTTTAGTGCCAACCTAATACTAACAAAATGTTTTCCTAAATATCTGAATAAAGGCATTAAGTAATTGGTACGAAATTAGATTTTATATTGTCATCAACGAGGGCTTTTATAATCATCCTTTAAAACTGTTATTATGTTCCATCATTTTTGGTAAACACAATTTAAGAATGTTTTATAAATGATTCAAAAACCTTGCTCTCTCAGTTCTGGTCTTCCTCAAGAGAAGCATTTTGCTTGAATTTACAAGCAACGTGCCATTTATTGTCAACTTTTTTCTTTCTTAATATTTTTTTTTTTACATCTTCTCCAGCATGGGCTTGACAACACCATAGGCCAATGTCTCTTCTCATTGAAATAAAGTATTAAGTGTTAGTGTCCAGGACAAGGTGCTATTTCAAAGGGCAGTCTATTTATAATGTGTTCTTTTCTGGTTTCAAATTCTGCATTTTATACAAAACTACAACTGCTGACTTCAAGAATAAGTTTAAAACTAAGAAGTAGAAATCTAGAAATGAAGAACATTCTAAATATGCTGAATCTCAAAGCTTGCAACTGAAATCTTCGAGGAAAATAGTTCCCCAGCTTCTGTGAACTGAGGCTTCTATAATCTCCAAAATACCTATAAGATTTCTTCCATCATTTCTCTTTTAAGTACATGCTAAAGGCTGAATTTCTCATTTTAGCTTGTTTTTATTTTTTTCATTCTTATCCCTGCTCATATTTGGCCCAAATGCTAGGGTTTATCCCTCAACAGGATGATACTTCCCACCTCACTGCTAGTTTGACCTCGCCTTGATGACTTATTCTCATCTCTTAATTCCTATTGCTTTGTACATCTTTTAAAAGCTGAATTTCACAATCTAGAGCCATCCAGTATTTCCTTTTCCCATCCTTTCTTTAACTTGCTTACTTCTAATCATCTGAGGGGCACGTGTTATTTCTTTGGTTATCTTATTTCTCATTGCCACTTTCCACTGTGCCTGAAAGATTCTCATGTTTTTTGCTATACCAAATCCCTGAATCCCTGAGAGCACCTTTACAGGATGAACGGAATAGTACCAACTGTTGTTTTTCTATATCTGGGACAAAATAAATTGCTGTTGGGGTCATTAGGGAAAGAATCCTTGTGCTTAACTGTGAGATATGGTCTCATTTCCTTTCATATGATTCTATTACCCATATGCCACATATGACAATTTCAATATTGCTTGTCCAAATAATAACTTTAGAGAAATTCAATCTCTTTCTTGATACAGTTGATTTATAAAATTAAACTAGAATTAGCTTATTAAAAAAATATTGTCTTAAAAAGCACTGAAGCGAAAGTGTGAGCATATCTGAATCGCAGGGATGAACATCTAGAGAATGAACTCCCGAATCTTTGAATCTGTCTCTCAGATGACTGACTTCACAATCCATGAAAACAGCCTGGATTCTTCCACTCACAGGAACGTTTGGTGCTTAACCTCTAGCTTCACCACCTGGAAGGGCTGAGCCTCATCCTTGATCTCAATGAGAAAAGTTTTGACTCTAAGTGGTCAGGCTTGGGTTCTGGGCCAGTAATGTAATTAAGATACAGAAAACATGGTTACAAGATGGTCAGGGGAAATATTCTTCCATCAGAAAAAAAAATATTGCTCTTAGAAGAAAATATGATTAACAAGAGAGCAATGATGTCCGCTGCTGACAATGACTGTATAGTTTTTAATTACTACTTTTCACATCTCTTTTCTTCTCTAAATGATTATTTCTATAAGGATATGAAATAAATGAATTGTAAAAAGGATATGAAATAAATATTATTATATCAGTTTTCCTAGTGCCTCATACAGGTGCATACTATAAAATCAACATATTTTATATTGAATTAATGAATGAACAAGTGTCTCTTACTTAAAGATTTATTTTGAGTAAAACAAATAGTGTAAAAAATGGGGGGGAAAGGAGCATTATCTCATTTACTGTTGGTCATTGCATCATTTTCTCCCCCTTGCTGGTCTGGGTAGCTCAATCCATCACTGCATTGGATTATGGTAATGTTTTATCCATCCTGCTTAACGTGATCCAGAATCCAATGCCAGCAGAGCACTCAAAAAATAAAATATAATAATGATATATTTCCCATGCACTTTCACTATCTCCCAGCCAGAAAGAGGCTGTAATTTATGTGCCATCTTGGACTAATAACTCTTTCCTTCAAGACATCTCAGATTTTATCAGTGCTCTTGACCTTTCCCCTTCCACTCTGACAGCACCAGAGACTTCAACTTGACTTCAGCTTGGCTGGCAATTCCGGAGGGTTCCCTATTTTTTTGTTAGGTTTCTTATCTCACCATCAACCTAGGGTGGCCTTGTCACAAGCCATGGATTTCTCTCCTATCTCCCTCCTTTGCCAGCTTCCTACAAATATGTCACTTAAATAGAGATATGGTAAGTGCCTGAGTACAACTACGTCTGGATTTTTACATAATTTAAAAATTGATGTTCTTCACTTCATGTGTTTCCCCTCAAACATTCAAGTGTCTAGAAACACCATCAGTTTGTAATTTTTCAAAGTGCAAGAATAACTTCAAAACTAGCCGCATTAAATGTAGTCACCTCTCTTTATCTCGTAAAGGCTGCTTTACTCTGATCCCCAAATTGTATTGCTTAGTCAGATACTTACATCAAAATAAACTTTCAAAGATCTCAGATAATGTAGCACTCACAGATAACAGTGGAAACGCAGATCCCATTGCAATCAAATTAATATTTCTTGAATACTTGTTTATTATCATCAAGCTTAAAAGAAACGGAATTATAAACCAAGAGAAACAGTTTAAGCCCAAATTCTGATGTGACATTTAGGTGAGTCACTTCTCTCCTTTCCCTCTGCTATAGGTTGGGCTAGAACAGAATGTCCCAGAGACTGCTGTAGACAGCAGTCTGCAGTCTACAGACCCAGTCCTTACCATAGCAAGATTGTGTTAGTTTCCTGTGGACATTGCAAAAGTCCCAAGCTTGAGCCTTGCCAGTTACTACATCCCAGAGAATAGGCTCCAATCAAGGGCCCCCATAAACAAAAACCGAATGAAGAGAAATCCTAATGAAGGTCATAGGGAGGACTTTGAAAGGGCTAGGCAGGGGACTGTGCAATAGGAGGTCTGGCAAAGCTCTCCAGAGATCCCACTCTATACCACTCTACTTTGGGACACTTTCTCCCAAAGGGTATTAGTGGACAGTTGTCATTAGCTAGAGATTCATCAAAAACCAATACAAAAAGAATCACAGTAGCTCAGAAAAGGGCTTGCTTTCCTACCCACTTCTTTATCTCTTTATATTTTTTTAAAGGTTGATTTATTTACTTTAGAGAGAAAGAGCGAATGCGAGTGGGATGGGACACATGAGTGGGAGGGACGGAGGGAGAGAAAGAATCCCAAGCAGACTCCACGCTGAGTGTGGAGCTTGACATGGGGCTATATTTCAGGACGCTGAGATCATGACCTGAGCAAAAACCAAGAGTCTGATGCTTAAATGACTGAGCCATCCAGGCACCACATTAAACAGTTCTTACCAGTAGAAGGTACAAAATCAAGCAGAGGGAAAAAGGAAGGAGTACTAGTTCCACACCTTCTTTTAGCCCTGTGTTCCTCAGACTGTTAAGTCCCGCCTGTGTTGGGTGAGGGGATTAGTTCTGAATGGGATATACCATCTAAGTTTTTTTTTTTTTTCAAAGATTTTATTTATTCATTAGGAAAGAGAGAGAGTGAGAGAGAGCATGAGAAGGGAGAAGGTCAGAGTGAGAAGCGGACTCCCCATGGAGCTGGGAGCCCGATGTGGGACTCGATCCCAGGACTCCAGGATCATGACCTGAGACTGAGGCAGTTGCTTAACCAACTGCGCCACCCAGGTGCCCTACCATCTAAGTTTTACACTAAAGACTAGTTTTAATTACTGAAAACTACTGAAGATAAAGAAGTCGACATTTGCTCTAGATATCCTGTGACAGGAGAGAAACCATAAAGCACCAAATAATGAGAAACAAAAGTAATAAAGTATCAAGCATATACTTCAACAATGAGTAAAATGTGAAAAAAGATCTCAAAGAAAAGTTAGGAATTTAAACTGTAGTCTTGGCTCTAGTCCCAAAATCTTAAACAAGATACTTCCTTCTGTGGCCTATTGTTAATTTGGACAAAATAGTTACTACGTTACTCAGCTGTCTAAAACTCTGAAGATGAGGGGTGCCTGGGTGGTTCAGTGGGTTGAAGCCTCTGCCTTTGGCTGGGGTCACGGTCTCGGGGTCCTGGGATCGAGTCCCGCATCGGGCTCTCTGCTCGGCAGGGAGCCTGCCTCCTCCTCTCTCTCTGCCTGCCTCTCTGCCTACTTGTGATCTCTCTCTCTCTGTCAAATAAATAAATAAAATCTTTAAAAAAATAAAAAAATAAAACTCTGAAGATGATACAATACATTGTCACGTGTATTACTACACTTAATGAAGTTCTTAGTTTTCTCTTGCTGCTCAACAAATCACCACAAATAACGGTATAAAAATAATACAAATTATTAGCTTGCAATTATGTGGGTTAGAATTTGAGGATGGATTTAGATGGGTTCTCTGCTTAGGGTCTCACAAGGCCAAAATCAAGTTGTCAGCTGGGCTGGTCTCCTACCTGGAGGCTTCAAGAAAGAATCCGTGAACAAACTCATCTAGGTTGTTGGCCAAGCTCCTTTCAGCTCCTTGAGGACTGAAGTTCTCATTTCCTTGCTGACTGATAGCTGAAGGCCATTCGCAGCTCCTAAAGGCTACCCATGTTCCTTGTTATTCGATGTCCCTCCACTTCAAAACTACGCACTGTACATTGAATTCCCTTACGCTTTGAATCTCTGACTTCTTTCATGAGCCAGTAAAAAAAGAGCTTTCATGAGCTCTTTTAAAGAGCTCATCTGATTGAGCCAGGCCCACCTGAGTAAGCTCTGTATTTTAAGATCAACTGATCAGAGACTTGCATTATATTTGCAAAATCCCTTCACAGAAATTTATGTTTGATTGGAAAGATGGGTGATGAGAATCTTGGGGGAAGGAATTTGGGGGGCAGCAATTTTAAAATTTTGCCCACCACAATAAATAGGCATTTAATTTTATTTTCCAAATTATCATACCATAAAATTTATCTTTAGTAAACTTTTAATGATAAATGGAAATGGAAACAGAAAACTATTCTATTTACAAATGAAATAATTAATTCATTTAACCATGTTCTAGTTTGCTTTTCACAAGCTCCTAATTATGTGATGACTCCAGATGAGATGGGTAAATATAGGTGCATTGGAGAAAATGATCAGAGAATTAAGAAATTCAGGCATGATCATGTTTTTTTCTTCCTTGAAAAATACAAAAATTAAAGTAGATTTCCATAATAATTTCAGTTTGCACTTAAAGAAAATATCTAAAAATTTCCCAACCCCTCCCCAAAAAAATTCCCAACAATAGGTGACCTACACAAGCATCAAATTTCAATAAATGATGTGGTCTTATGCAATACTTTCACAGGAAGACTTTCCATGAACAAAGCATCAAGGATCTCAAGACTGACAGTAACTACCTCTATGACAGATTATAACCTACAAGAAAGGCCTAAATAACTAGTTTTCTACTCACAGCTATTATTCCACAATCCATTTATGTGTTTAGGTGAAACATTTTAAAGCTTACAAAATTCTTTTACACATATTATTTCTTCCATGTGCTTTACATAAAATTAATCTGTACTCTGTAACTCCTCCAAACTTTTTCAGTATCAACTATTCTTGATAAATTTGTTAATCACAACTTTTCTTAAAAACACACAAAGGTACATTTTTCAGAAGCTCACATTTAATGACTATCCAAATGGCTAAATTTTAGGTGCATCTGAATTAAATTTTAAGCTGGAGAGTTTCTACTTCACAACCCTGGTGGGCCAATGATGCCAACTTCTTTTCGATGTAGTTGTCGTTTTGTTTTGTTTCTAATGATTTTGAGGATGTTTCAGGTTCCTTTGTCCCGCCCTTATGTTAAGCAATTATTTTCTTGACCTGAAGTTTCACTGTTCTCCTTTTCTTCTCCTGATCTTCTTTTTCTCAGGGATTGATTCTGTCACACATGCTCCAGTGACAGTGGACATCTCCAGGTAGTTGACGAGCATTTCTCCAAAGTTTGATGTCAAGAAGGACAGTTTTTGTCCTTCTAATTTTCTACCATGGTCTTTAATTTCTGCTTAAGTTTCCTGTACACAGAATCTCTGGTGTGTGGTAGGAAATTGGGTGCTCATGTTGAATGGGGAGGTACGTGGGAAGTTTAGATAACAAGTTTACAGAACACAATGGAAGTCAGCCTTGGAGACAAACCAGCCATGAACCATGAACTTTCCCTATGGGACATGTATAAGCAAGAATGTGTCCTTGAAAATCTTTGGATCAAATTTAATGAATTAAATCGTTGGGTGGTAATTTATAAATAGTGTGTCTTAGACATTTTTAGCATCAACAATTAATAGTGACACAAAATAATTTACAAGTGAGAAAGGGAGGAATGGGAAGAGTAGAAGAGAAGAGGCATAGTGCGGTGCTAAAAAAGTCTATCTACATTCAGTACAACCAAGACCCAGGCTTATCTTTCCCATATCCCACATATGGGAGCTTAGGCAAGTTTCACAACCTTTTTGAGACTTAGTTTATTACCTGGAAAATGAGGATGATGATACTTCAAATACCATAAGTTTGTATTTTTTTAAAAAAGATTTTATTTATTTATTTGAGAGGGAGAGAGAAAGCAGGAATGACGTGGGAGGGGCAAGGGGAGAGGGAGAAGTAGGCTCCTCACTGAGCAGGGATCCAGTGACTTTTATGACTTCATTCTCAGAATCTTCCTTTATGCACTAGCAAGTCAAAGATAATGTTTGTCACTTTATAAAATCTTTATCTCAATAAAAGTCAACAAAATAAAATATGTCTGTGTTTCTCCAAACTATCTTGACAGTATAAAACATTGAATCTTTTTTGTTAACAAATATAGATTGTTAACAAATATAGAATCAACTTCTAAATTTTAAATTAGTAATATGCTGAGTGCTTGGATGGCTCGGTCAGTTAAGCGACCAACTCTTGATTTCAGCTCAGGTCATGATCTCAGGGTCATGAGATCGAGCTCTGAGACAGGCTCTGCACTGGGTATAGAGCCTGCCTAAGATTCTCTTTCTTTCTCCTTCTGCCCGTCCCTCTCTTTCTCTTTTAAAAAAAAAAACGCTTAACTTAGAAATATGCTATTTTTGGGACATTAAGCAAAATGATTGTACCGTAAGCATAAACGGAAAATACTGCAAAGATTTAGATAAAGGACCAAATGATGTTACATTCTGGTTTTTCTCCACTGTGCTATGACAAACAGTCCATTCTTTTCAGCCGGAGACAACTGTGGAAAATATGGATTTTCATCAACCAAAATTGTTCTAAACATATCTACTCCTAAACATTAAAAAAAATAGCTGACGAATGAGTGTTGGTGGGAGACAGAAAATTTTGTTTAATCCTTGCCTTTTTGCTAACAGATCCTTCACTCAGAAAGTGATATGGTATGGTCAATAGGCAAATATATTCCACAAGCCTTCAAGTGTTGGGTAAGTTCTCTGTTCTTGGGATTCACTCACTTTGTAAGACTCCAGCTCCTTTCTTCTATTGGTTTATATTTCGACGTTGGCTTCCTTGTGAAAAATACCCAAAGAATACATAGTGAAATGTTGCTAAGACTGATACATGGACTAAAAAATCAAATAGGAATGTCTTCTTAAAAAAAAAAAAGAAAGAAAGAAAGAAACACAATTACAAAAAGAATCTAGAAAAACTGATGTAACAGCATTAAGAATAATTCTCTGTTTGAATTTGTAAAAGCTGTATAAATATTAAAAACCACTTATGGTGACTAGTGAGTACATTTCCCTTGATAATCTATTAGGTCTTTCTTTACTGTATAAAATACCAGGCTATGGATGGGATAGGAGGCAGGTGGGAAATTCAGTAAATTTAAAAGAAATGCCAGCGTGTTTAGTCGAGTGATACATTCTAAAGTAGATTTTATGCTATCAATGAATAAGACAGATTTTTCATTTTTTTTTTACTTAAAAACAGTTTTATGTAGTTCTATTTATTTTAGGAACAAAATATCAGAGAAAATTAATCTTTCAAAACAAGAGTGATGTTTAAAGTTTGAACAGTATATTTTTTTCATCCTATTTTTTTTTCTTAAAATTAAAGCAAGGTAGGGGGCACCTAGGTGGCTCAGTGGATTAAGTGTCTGCCTTTGGCTTAGGTCCTAATCTTGGGATCCCAGGATTAAGCCCCAGGAGGGGCTCTCTGCTCAGCAGGGAGTCTGCTCTCCCTCTCCTTCTGTGATATCTCTTGGTCTTGCTCTCTCTCAAATCAATAGAAATAAAGTCTTTTAAAAAAATTAAAATAAGTTAGGTAGTGTGGGATAAGTACTTGGCCAGCCTATAACAAGGAGTAGCATGTGGTGGGAATGATAGCTCATAAATTCCACAGGAACTACTGTAGATCTTTTGTAGAATTCAACTACAAACAATATGGATTGAGGTAGGTTAAACGATGACCCTTCCAGAGCTGCCCCATGTGAGCTGCCCCATGTGAGCACCCACCCTCATGTGGGTGTCCATGGCCTAATCCTCAAAACCTGTGAATATGTACTTCAGTGGCAAATGACTTTAGAGATGTGATTAATCTTGAAATGAGGAGATTATGCTGCATTATCTGGGTGAGACTGATGTAATCACAAGCGTCTTTATAGAGGGAGGCAGGAGGATCAGGGTCAGTAGTAGGAGATGGGATAATGGAGGAAGACGTTGGAGGATGCAAGCAAGGGGTCCAGAATCAAGGAATGCAGGTGATGTGCAACAGCTGAAAAGATAAGGAAGTGGAGCCTTGGGACCAATGCCACCCAGCTGACACCTTGCTTTTAGACTTCTGACCTCTAGAACTATAAAAGAATAAATTGTCTTGTGTTACATCACTAAGCTTCTGGGAATTTGCCACAGCAGCAATAGAAAACTAATACACTAATAAAATATTCTATCATTTTTTATTAGTAAATACTTCAGATATTAAAGACGTTAGCTGAAAAATTATTATTTTCAGGGGAATTTTTCTGGACTTGGGAAGAGATTTGTAACTCAAATAACAAAATTGAAATAATCATAAACACATATAGTAATAGCCATCGTTTATCAAGCATATTCTGATGTTCCAGACATTCTGCTAATCTTTTAAATTACATTAACACTTATAATTGAATTCTCACACAACCCTATGAGTTAAGTGTTAATATCTACATTATACAGATAAGAAAATGAGGTCTAGAGAGGGAATTAAGCTAGTCAATAGGAGAGTTTTCAAATGCTGCTGCTGCCTGTCTATTATCAGAGGGAAGAGGACAGGGAAGAAATAGCCTTTTAAAAACATGTTCTATTCTACAATGAAACATAAAATACTTCAATTTTTGTCGGCATTCGCTACTTTAGGAAAAATAAGATGGGAGGGTAATCTCCATTAATTGCAGAGTATCTTCAATGATGGCTTTAAATATCTCACTGTAAAGTTCATTTCTTACGTAGTATTGACATTGGAAACCAATCTGTTAGATAAGTCTGATTTTTCTGCCCTTATAAATCTGTCAACAAGGGCAATTCTATGGTATATTGGTATTCCTTTATATTTATTTCACAACTGCCTTTAGGAACCCCAAGATATTAGCTTACACACACATCTGCCTTATACTGCAATGGCAGTGATTTTTAAAACAGTGTTTCTAAATTCTGGCTTCTATAATATTCAATCTTTCAATAGCAGTTTACCTCAAAGAATTCCTGATAATAGCAATATGGTACTAACTTCAGGGTACTTAGAAGTTCTCAGTATTGAAATAAAAGAAAAGCAGTTACTCAGCCTAACCTAACCATATATATGTGTATTCATTCCTGAGATCTTACAAGATATAGAGCTTATTTTAAGGAACTACAAATGAGATTTCACAACTGATGTAACATTTTCCAACATCTAGTATTCTTCTTTTTTGTAAAAATGTCTGGATGGCTAACCAATATTTATCCAAACTAGAAACCTTAATATGATTAATACAGGTATTTAGAATAATGATTTTTTTGGTCTATCAGATAGACATTGTAATTCCACTTTATTAATTTTCAATAAAAGATAGAACTTTTGAGCTGACTGGAGACTTTTTTGCAGCTTCTCCAAGAATTCTATACCAGGAAGAAGGCTGGAGACAGATGGCCAATTGTTTGTTCTTTAGATCATCTTTTTTTCCTAGACTCCATGTAGACAATCACTTTTCCTTAAACATGCAGTTTCCTCAGACAGAGTCAGTACATTTATAGGAACACAGATTTTTTTAAACATTATGATTCTAGCCATGGTTCATCTGATTGGGCATTTGCATTTCATAAATTTTCATCAAAAACACTTGCAAACTATTCTTTCCATGGGATACGTTTCCTAGTTGTTAGCCTCATCATTATTGTTAATTCTTAATTTGGGGGAAACCCTTACTGCTATTTCATGATGACAGAATTTATTAACCTGAATGGGTTTCTATTTTTCCCTCCTTCTCTACCTGTTTTTCTTCTCTCTATTCTTTCCTTCACTCATTCCTCTGTGACTTTCTTCTCCTGGCTTGCGTTCTTTCCCTCCTTTTGGGAAGATTATAAAATTTCAGATCATAAAAATCAGATTATAAAATTTGTCTTAGGTAATATTTGTCAAAATACCACAAACCTTCTAATGTGTTTCCACCTGCATTCCAGCAAAAATAGCAGTATGAGGATGGATATTTTATGTCTTATTATGTATAATTTCTTCTTGAAATAGACCATGTATGCTCCATGATTTCCACGTAAGACACCCCTGTCAGTGTCAAATTAACGACTCCTAGAAGATGTTCTCTTATAATTTCATCAGATTAAGTTTTTAAAATGAATCATTTAGATACAATGATAAGATGTTAGGGAGTATACACTCACCATGGTCTCAATGTAGTCTAGTGGAATCACACACCATCTTGCAACGAGGAAATAACAAGTCTGAAGATGACATCAGAACCATAGATAAGTATGGGAGGCAGAAGGAGATATGGAACATGGGAATTGAGAAGATGGCGGAGCCACTAAATGAGACCCAAAAATAAACCCTTGTTATTTTAAGCCACCAAAGTTGGATTTACTATTTCATGTAGCTGAAACTAAGCCTAAGTAAAAATGTATCTATTGTTTTATGGTGCATATATACCTTTAGAGCTTTTTCTGTGTCTCCAGCAATGTTTTCTGGGGCACAAAGATGACCTGCTACGGTATCCCAAAATAAGGGCCTTGCAATTGTAGGTCTTAAATTATTTCCTCAGGGTCAGAAGACCAATGGAACTCGATTTTACTTCTCTTGCCTAATAATGTTGAAAATGTACCTTGACTTACTCATTTCAGAGGTACAGATGACCTTTCTTGAGCATAGGTGCTCATCCATAGTTTTATTATTTGAGAATAAATTAGAAAGCAGTTATTGTAAATTGTCCACCATAGTAATTCCCTTATATATATTTCTGCTTGAGTTGTGAACCATTAAACAACCAACTGAAATGAGATGCTTAGCAGTGATGAGGAAATTTTGATTGGAGATTCTCTTTACTTAATGAGAAATTCCCATGGGCTAGGCCATCTTGTTTTTAAAGTTTCTGTGTCTTTGGACTATTGATGATTGTCCAAGAATACTGTTATCTCAAGCACTCAAAAGTACATATATAACATTATTACATTAGTTATTTTTGTCCCAGTAGAGAGAAAAATCACTACAAATTAAATTATTACTTTAGGACACAACTCAGTTTAAGAGATGCCAAAGTTTGTTGTTTTTTTTTTTTTTCTTAAGTGACTCTGGAAATAAGGAAATAAGTTCTTTAATTAAATAAGAGAAACAATGAAATCAAAGAAATAAGTTAGTTCCTCCTGAATGTAAAGAAGGATTCTAGCTGACAAAAAAGATCGATGAAAGAGTAATATTTAAAGTCAATGATATTAACACAATTCAAAGCATGGTGAATAATAAATTAAGAATATCCTTTAAATCAATACATAAAGCACATCCAAGTTAACGGTATTTCTAATGCAAACATTTATTAAAACTTTCATTTAGTTATAAAATATGAACAGGTTTATCAATGATGTCTCCCAGCAATGAGCTAATGTAGAAAGCCCTGGACTCCTCTTCCCTCCTGAAATGAGCCTCTTTGACTCATAATGTGAATCATTCTGGCCTGTTCTGTGGTAGTTTCATATAAAGGTGTAAGAAAAGTCATTTTGAGCATCATTGTGTATGTCTGTAATGTGTGGGTAAAAATATTTTAACTTGGTAGCACTTTTTTGCTCAACTGTAGAAGAATCTAATACAAACCAACACATTATATACATATTAAAACTATAATTACAATACATAGATGGATACAATAATTTTAACGAGTTACTGAAAATTTACTCAATCCAGAGTCCCATTATTGCCTACAAAGTAAGATATGCTAAATAAACTGCTAGTTGCCATTTCAGCTTTCTCCCCATTGTCTCTGGTAATAGAACCACCAAAATACCCACAAAAAAGTTTACATTTTTCAGTGTTCCTTGCTGGGTAGTTACAGAAACATGATGAAACTCCACCACAAATTTGCTTCAGATGGCAAAACTAATGTTGCTATGTACACACACCATGAGTGTGAAAAGATGTATTACTCACATAGGGAGGATTTCTGGGCAGAGAAGGGAGCCAGGTAACTCCAGAACAGATACAAAATGGCTTGAGTGAAATGGTGGTAAAAGGATACTAGCTTAAGCTTTTTACGGCGGCTAAGCAGTGGGGCCGGAGTGAGGGTTCCCATGCATGGGCAGAGGTATTTTTGGTTTGAACCAACCCCCAGAACCAAAGGAGGGAACGTTTAGGCTTTCTCATCAACTTGCTCTGAAAGGCAAGAGGAAGGAGTGAGGCTTAAAAATTGTGAGCAGTAAACATAAGAAAATGAAGCCAGACTCCTCCAGTAGTTATGTGACTTAGTTCTGAGCAATGGGCAATCTGCAAATGTTTTTGACTTCTAAGAAATATTTTTAAAAGCATAGATGTCCTTAAAAGTCACCGTCTCTTTTTAATTTCCTTCTGGATAAGATAAAGTGCAGCCTTCCTAGTTGGAATTAGAATCGCTGTGGTAAATCATGAGGTCACCTTGCAAATGAAGGTCACTTATGAAAAGTACTTATGGTAGGGTAGTGGGTCTCACTCCTCAATACCACTGAGTTGTTAACTTGTATAAGAAAGACAAGTACATTGTTATTTCATTTAAGTCACCGCTATTTTTATTTGTCCATCACAACAGAACCTAATCTAAACCTACTCTATTCTATTCTATTCTATTCTATTCTATTCGAGTCAAAGAGATTACAATTTAATTTGTAATTACAATGCAATTTGGGCAATCTGAGATGGGAAAACTTCATTAATAGACATAAGATACCTCTGTATCATACGCTGTAATATATTTCCCAGAAAGTAGAAAGTAGTATAGTAAAAATGCAAAATAAGGATTATTGGTAACTAAAGGAATTGAAGCAGCTTCAAGAACAGGCCATGAAAGTTAAGTTGGTATTAGAACACATCAAGAAAGAATGGCAGAAGTGATTGAGAAGGATATTCTGGGGACAAAGAACAAGAGTATCCTTAGAAGAGAGCAGGGAGTAGGGTTTGGTGGGAATGCAGTTTATACATAGGGGAAACACAGGAGAAAAGATTGGGAAAGTAGGTTGGGAACATATCATAAAATTCATAATTATTAAGATTAAATTTAATGGTTTCATTTGTTTTTCAACACAATCCATGAATGAATTAGTAGTAGAGTGAGCCCCTTTTTTTTAAAAGACTATTTATTCATTTGAGACAGAGAGAGAGCACAAGCAGGGCAAGAGGCAGAGGCAGAGGGAGAAGCAGGCTTCCTGCTGAGCCAGGAGCCCAATATTGGGCTCGATCCTAGGACTCTGGGATCATCACCTGAACCAGAGGCAGGTGCTTTACCATCTGAGCCACCCAGCCCCCAGTAGTGAGGTGATCTTAGATATGTAGGGCCGTTTACCTACTAGCTGTGAGAGTAGAGTTTGGTTGGTCGTTGTAATCTTATTGCCAGCAGGGCAGAAGGAGAGGAAAGAGCTAGAACCTGAGAATAAAAACTACTCAGAGAAACAACAGGTTCATGAAAACTTTCCGGTAGCATATGCTGAGAATCACTTTTTTGGGAGGTGGGAGAAAACAAAATAGAGTTGTTCCAATTAATTTCAGGCTACATGTTGAGTAGTGCATCTTAATATTACTAAAATGCACAGAATAGGCCTGAGCCACAAGTGGAATTATATCTATCCATGTGGTCTGCATCTGGAAGGTTTTTCATGAGTAATTGGAACCAGGCATTTCTTTCAGTACCAGCTCATCAAGGATGATGAAAGAAAGACAGAGAATCCCAGTCCCATGAAGGAACTAGCTATCAAGTCAGAATTAAGTCAAGAAAAAAGATCTAGGCAGAAGCTCATAACTTGAACTAAAGGACATGGAGTGGGACCAGAAGAATAGGAACCAAACGAAATTTACTCAAACATAATTTCGGACTAGGGAACAATAGTAATAAATACTTCTGAAAGCTGGATACAGGAGAAGAGGGAAATAATGTTGGAGCTCTCACATACCTGGGTAGGGAAGTATACTGAGGAAGGAATAAGACTCAAACTGATAGTGTAGAAATACAATGGGGAGCACTACTGTATGAAATTACATATAAAATAACTAGCAAGATTAACTCAGTGATTAGATCATGTTCATAATCTCTGGATTCCATTATTTACAACTTCTTCTCCCTTCACCCAGTACCTTTGCTCCTCTTTGGCATGGTTATTCTTGATTAGACATTTTCTGGTCTAGTCTATTAATTTACTTAATTAGCTATTGAGCTCCCAATCTATCTACTAGATTTACAAATGCCTTGGAGGCAGAGGTTGTTTTACTCCAATTTGCATTCCCTAAACAACTAAAATTTGTGTATAATCATCATTCTAATATTTGGGGGAGTTAAATTAATTAACGAGCGCTTAACTGGGTCAAATGATGCAGAAGGTGATGGGAATAAAAAGTTGGAAAACAGTAATTCAACTTTTTGAGTACTGTCCACAGTGCTGAAGACAACTTTAAACAAGATTTCATTTCTGTCGACTGGCAGTTTATTGAAATATAAATAGCCAAATGCGATATTATAATATAATTAGTATTCAGATAAAGGCATGATGGGATGATAGAGGGGAGCATAAGAACTTTACCGGGGTTAACCCATTGAGTTTGGTTCTGTAGAGGTCACTGTCTTAGTTTCCAATTGCTACTATAACAATTGTAATTATTACAAGCTCTTGCTTAAAGCAACACAAGCTTATTATCTTATAGTTGTATAGGTCAGAAATATGACACCCATCCCACTAGGTTAAATGCAAAGTGTTGGCAGGACAGCATTTCTTTCTAGAAGCTCTAGAGAAGAATTTGCTTCTTTGTCTTTTCTAATTTCTAGAAGCCACCTGCATTCTGTGGCTAGGGATCCTCTCTGTTTTCAAAGCCAAAAACACTGCATCTCTGTGACTCTCTTTTCGTCATCATGTTTCTCTTTTTCTGATTCCTGTTGTGAAAAATTCCCCATACTTATGGACTATTGGGATTAGATTGGGTCCACCAAGAAAATCCAGGATAATATACCTATCTAAAGATCCATAATTTTAATCACATCTGAAAAGCCCCCTCCCTATATAGGTAACAAATTAACAGGTCCTGAGGGTTAGGACATAACAATCATTAAGGCCATTAATCTGCCTACTTGAGTCACTTATATCTTCTATAATATCAGTTTTAGGTCAGTATATAAAAAGAGGTTGAGAGGAACAAAAGCAGTGAGTATGACCTTATGTAAATCATACATAGAATAGTGTACTTCAATGTCACTGTTTTCATTTTACTAACGAATATATTCATATACCAAATGGCAAGAAGTCATGATATTTAGTATGGATGTCAGGTCTAAAATATAATTCCATTGGACATTGTAGTATCATTTTACATATGCCTCAGGATGAGTAAAGGCTTGGATTTTTGTTTTGTTTGTTCTGTTTTAACAATATATAGTGCCTTTTGATGATTTGAATATCCACCCTCCCCACTCATGCTCTCTCTCTTTCTCAAATAAATAAATAAATAAAAATCTTAAAAAAAATAAAATTTAAGAAATAAAATAAAATAATTTTATCAGAAACCTAAAGTTAAATGTGATATTTATATAAAATTTGATTAGTCTCTAATAAAGGAAGAAACAATTTCCTTAACCTGGATTATTGATGCCATTTTCTTTTTTTTTTTAAAGATTTTATTTATTTATTTGAGAGACAGAGAAAGTGAGAGCATGAGAGGAGAGAAGGCCAGAGGCAGAAGCAGACTCCCCGTGGAGCTGGGAGCCCGATGTGGGACTCGATCCCGGAACTCAAGGATCATGACCTGAGCCGGAGGCAGTTGCTCAACCAACTGAGACACCCAGGCGCCCCATTGATGCCATTTTCTAATAATGTTTTCTTAACACTTCTAATTGGGTTATTTTAATATGAACATCTCCTGAAATCATGGTTAGTTTTTCTTACTAGTATTTCTATTGAGGATTTTTCATGATTTATTTTAGCTTATTGCATAAATTACTAAAACTGTTTAGTTTTAAAATAGTAATTCAAAAACACCATATTTATATGAAATTACTTTTCTAGAAAAAGAAATCATTATTTTTACTCTAGTCTAAGAAAATGATTTTTAAAATTATTTTTAATATTCTTGAAACATTTAAATATATTTTCACTGTAACTCACTATCAAGTTGTTTTAGACTGCAGTCTCATACAATATCTACTTTTATTAAAAAAGAAAAAGAAAAAAGAAAGAAAGGAAGGAAGGAAGGAAGGAAGAAAAGAAAGAAAGAAAGAAAGAAAGAAAGAAAGAAAGAAAGACAGACAGACATGAATTATAAGAGACTCAACTGTGGGAAACAAACTAAAAGTTGCTGGAGAGGCAGCAGGTGGGGGTTGGAGTAACTGGGTGATGGGCATTAAGGAGGGCACTTAATGTGATGAGCACTGGGTGTTATATGCAACTGAAGAATCACTAAATTCTACCCCTGAAACTAATAAACAGTATATGTTAACTACAGTGAGTTTAAATGAAAAACTTAAAAAAAGGGGCGCCTGGGTGGCTCAGTGGGTTAAAGCCTTTGCCTTTGGCTCAGGTCATGATCTCAGGGTCCTGGGATCGAGCCCCACGTCGAGCTCTCTGCTCAGTGGGGAGCCTGCTTTCCTCTCTCTCTCTCTCTCTGCCTGCCTCTCTGCCTACTGTGATCTCTCTTTCTCTGTCAAATAAATACATAAAATCTTTAAGAAACAAAACAAAACTTAAAAAAAGATATTTTAGGTTTGGTATAAGACATCACTGAACTAAGTTAATATCTTCAATCTTAAAGGCATTACATTGCTTTAATAAGTAAACAAAAGTATATGTAAATACATACAGACAGACAGACTATGTATGACAGAATCTATATGTATATTTGAAAATGTTCTCTGGCATTAAGATTAATGAGAGAAAATATCATTGCAGTCTCAAGATAACTTTCTTATTGACTAATGGATAAAGAAGATATACAAACTTAAATGACAACAGCACGAATTAAATTTTGTTAACTCTAAGGAATAATTTTGAACACTGAAATTTTGTGACAGTTTGATAAAATATAGTGGGACTGAATTTCTACATTTATAAAGTTTGATGGTTATGGTTATAGGTAGTATGGCCCTGCCATATATGAGTGCTACTAGAATTCTCTCTAGAAGATTTCTCTGTCTTTACAATAATTTTGATATTACTCTTTCTTAAAAAGCTTGCTGGTATAATACATTTTTTTTTGCTTTACTTAAAAATGCTAACATGTATAAATGTTTACTCTAAGATATCAGTTCCTGTCTAGGTGTCAACTGTGTATCAGCCCTCAGTATAAATGGTGATATTCCAAACATAACCAAGAATGTTGAATACAACCAAGAAAATTCATTTAAAAATAGTACAAAAAAAATGAATGTAAGTACTCTTTTAGGTAAGACCATATACTAGATCCCAAAAGTCTCTAGAAAAAAAATAATACTGGGTGTATACGAATATGCACACATGCCACGAAGAGATTTGTTATTTATGCAAAATATGTTTTATGCTCACTACAACATATTTCTATATATTTCAAAATTGAAATGTAATTTCTGAGTCTCTTGGCTCAGGGGAAAAAAAAAGATTAGTGAACAATCTACTCCTTAGATTTTATTTATTTATTTAATTTACACAGTGAAAGACAAAGAGAGAGGGAACCAAGCAGGGAGAGTGGGAGAGGGAGAAGCATGCTTCCCACCAAGCAGGGAGCTCAAAGGGGGGCTAGATCCCAGGACCCTGGGATCATAACCTGAGCCAAAGGCAGACACATAACGACTGAGCCACCCAGGTGCCCCTAATCCCTAGATTTTAGCTTTCAAAATTGATTCTGAATCTTAGCTATGTAGAGAAAGCGGACAAAAGATGCTTAGGTCAAAATCATCCACAATTCTTCCATCTCAGCAATAAGATTAGGTTGACTGGGGTGGGACAGGAAGTAGCAGAGGGAAAAAGGTGTTGTTGGGTTTCAGAGAAGAATCTTATTCGTTTATTATTTGTTGTTGCTGTTGTTGCTTAAATTCAATTAGTTAACTTATAGAACATCATTAGTTTCAGATGCAGTGTTCAATAAATTATCAGTTGCATATAATACCCAGTGCTCATCACAACACATCATGCGCCCTCCTCAATGCCTATCCTCCAATTACCACTTCCCCCCACCTTCCTTCCAGCACCTCAGTTTGTTTTCTGTATTTAAGAATTTCTTGTGTTTTTTTCTCCCTCTGATGATTTCCCATTCAGTTTTCCTTCCCTCCCCTTCCCCTGCCCAGTTTCTTACATTCCACATGAGTGAAACCATATAAAAACTAAAAAGAGAGAGAGAGAGGCAGTTCACAGTTATAACAACAAAAAAATACATATTAAAAAAAACACAAAAATAAAACCAAAAAGAACCTTATACACCAGCCCCTCCCTGGAGTTGAGACCATAAATATTTGTCGATGAATAAATAAATCATATCTTAACAGGGGATACAGATTTTGTGCTGTTTCAATTCAGAATTTCACTACTTTAGTCATTCTCTCAGTTCAGTCCTAAGTAAAATGCAAATAATGCCCTTTTCAACAACAACAGCATGAATATAAAGAATTTCACACAGTACTGGGCAAATAGAGATGCTAAAAAATAACACGTTTGGGGGCACCTGGGTAGCTCAGTTGTTAAGTGGCTGCCTTAGGCTCAGGTCCTGATCCCAGGGTCCTGGGATCAAGCCCCATGTCCTGTCGGGTTCCCTGCTCAGCAGGGAAGCCTGCTTCTCCCTCTCCTACTCCCTTTGCTTGTGTTCCCTCTCTCACTGCCTCTCTCTGTCAAAAAAATAAATCTTAAAAAAAAAAACACGTTTAATTACTGTTGGAAATTGATAAGAAATTTTCATAACAGCAACCTTGAGCCCTTGTTGAACCATATTACTTGAGCAGAATTCCTGGTTAGAAAATCTACCAATCTTTGAGCATCTGAAGCTTCCCCCACCCCCACCCCCCGCCCCACTCAGTGTTGCATTGGAGAAACTGTTCTCATCACATATTAGAAACAGATAAACCAACAGAGTGCAGATTATGTCTATGTATAAACATGTCCTCAGAAACAACATTCAATTATTTAGTTTGAGACCTGGGTAAAATCCGTCTCTGTTCATTAGTTTTTCCTAACCAATGACATGCTAACCAATAAGCGACTACAACCACTTCAACTCTCAGACTCACCAGCTGCCCCTCACCGGCTGCCCCTTATTGATGCAAACACCGTGAGCCCGTGTTGGCTTACTCAGTTGCAGACCCGTGGGATTCAGCCTTTTCTGGATTGTGCTGAATAGCCTGAAGTGAAAAACAAACAAGAGGCCCGGAGCAAAATTTCTTGATTAGCAGTACACAGTCTTTTAAAGTGATCACATGAACTTTCATCTGAAACATCGCTTGGAGCCGCTAAAGAAGAAATCTGTTGCTATGAGATCTGCCAAACAGCTCTGGTAAATTCCATGTGTGATAGATAATAACCTTTGTATCATTTAATATTGGATTTCCTGTTACTGATGGCAGCAAATAATCCTTACCTTCCTTTGGTGAACAGTTCCTTCACCCCAAAGCCCGAAACCATGTGTGAAGACATTTTAGCAAAGGATTTCCAGTAAAGCCTATAGACCTCATAGATAGGACCTAATCAGCAATTGCCTTGGGCTATCTTCTGTGTGCTTGCTGCTTTCCACGTTATCTCCTGGGGTTGTTGTTATCTAACGTTTGTAAATATTTCAAAAGTCCGAGGTGTGTGTAATCAATTGTAAATGCTATGGAGCTGGGTGGGGATCACATCAATAGTGTTGGAGAGGAAGCATCACCATTAAAATTACAATCAATCCATTTTCATTTCTCTTGACATTTTTTTCTTAAATTGTACCACATTTTGATCCAATGTTTCAACATTATAAAATGGCAGCTTTGATCTCGGGGGAAAATTTTTTAAAAATTTCAAAAGAAAAGAAAATTGGGAAGAACTGATTCACTTTCTTTAATTTGGCACCACCATGGTTCACCAAATTCTCCAAAAGATCACATTGCCGTAAGTGTGCTAGAGCATGTCGATTTATTGGCTGTCTGACCACTCTCACCTTTTGACATTGTCAAATGGTCTAAATGGGAAAAGCACCAACTATATATAGTTTGCAATCCATCTTCGAGAAGGAATAATTTTTGAAGAGTGAGAAGATATTCTTTAAATAATTAAAAAAAAAAACAAAGAAACTCACATTCTTATGTAGCAGACCTATTTGGTTATATAACAGAAATTGCCCTATGATACTGTGCTGAGAATGTCTTTTGACCAGGTCCCTGAGTACTTCATTGTGAGTTTATAGCATTAAGAACAACTTCTTTCCTACAAAGAGCTTCTATTTTATCTGAGAACTATTTCATTGGTTAATACGGTTACTTCTGCTTTTTCAAGGACTCTCTACACACGCAAGACAGCATTTCTGAGCCAATTGTAGAATATGATGATGTTGAAAGAAATCAAAATCTAAACAAATGGAAAAATATTCCATGTTCATGTATATGCTGATTCAATATTGTGAAGTTAATGTCAGTTCTTCCCAAGTTGATGTATGGATTCAACAGAATCCCAATCAAAATCTCAGCAAGTTACTGTGTGGAAATCAAAAACTGATTCTAGAGTTTATATAGAAAGGCGAAAGACTCAGAATTATAATATGATGATAGAAATAAGGAGAATTTGTGGGTAATGCCTTTAAGTTTTGGGAATCCTGCAAACTCTCTGTAAAACATGGTTCAGGCTAGGAGGTTCAGCTGCAGCGGGCAGTTTTAGGCCTAAGAACCTGGTCGTGACTCTATTTCATGGGCTTAGGACAACCACTTACCCAAGCTGCTAGATCTATCTCTACCTCTACCTTAAGCTCTCTACAGCTGACCCCTGAACAATATGGGAGTTAGGCGACCCTCCCTGCATGGTCAAAAATCTGTGTCTAACTTTTGACTCCCCCAAAACTTAACTACTGTTGATTGGAAGCCTTACCAATTACATCAACAGTTGATTAACACATATTTTGTATGTGTTTACGTATGATATACGGTATTCTTATAGTAGTATAAGATTTATGAAAAAGGAAGTGTTATCCAAAAAAACCTGATTAAAAACATCATAAAGGAAGGGAAAATATGTTCATAGTACTCTACCGTGTTTATTGAAAATATCTCCGTATAAGTGGACCCGCATGAAGTTCAAACGCGTGTTGTTCAAGGGTCAACCGTCTACCTGTATTGACATCTGTGTCTATGTGTATGTCTGTCTCGATCTATGTATCTCTAAGATTCAGAAATCACCTGTGGGCCGTGGGTTGGGAAAACTCTAGCTGGAGGAGGAAAACACAGGCATGGGTCTGTGGAAAATATCAGGAAATATGAAAACTGCTGGAAAGAACTGAACGTGAAATATTAGGAAAAGAGGAAACTTGGAATTGCATCTAGCATTGTAATTGGTCTCATGCTGCTTTCCTATGAATCCATTGCCATGGGGGATAATTACTTTTCCCCATTGGTGAAGTTAGAAAATCAAGCAGAAACTATTTTATTTTAAGCATTCTTTCAAAACACAAAGAAACAAACACTAGAAATTATGTGGAGTTTGCAAGTATATTTTTCTGTGGCTTTAAAATGAACAGTCGAAACCCTTGCATGCCTAGCCTGCAACAAAACACTTTCCTATCTGAGTGAATTGGTGGTACTGGGTCATACTAGAGGAGTGCCCATTAGAGCAATTAGCATTAATTAGCACATTTATTGTTAAGGTTGGATGAGATCCTGTGAATGGGGCGGACAGAAAGGAAAATCCCCTTATCTCCACTAGTGCTGATCCCTCCAGAAAAGAAGATGGAAATACATTGTCAGGAATCTGTAAGGCAAGCTCACTGCCACTACCCCAAGGGCAGAGGTTACAGAGGTCTGCCTCCAGTGGTTCCTGCGGATGGTCTTATGAACACTATCTTCATCCCGAAATGGAAAATGAGATTCCAAAGAAATGATAATGTTATTTACCTTCATGGTCAAAAGCCTCCCAAAGGACTCTAGTGCACGTCTTACATATTAACACAATGGAGACCACGAAGGACTATGCATTCCTCATGAATGTGGTTCGGTGAAATATGTGAGGAGTTTCCCGTGTAATACAATATCGCAGCATGTCCTCAATTTTAATAGCCAGTAGCAGTTGACTCTCCTCTTCTATGCTTCTAATCAGGAAGATCTTCTCATCCAACTGTGGGTTAAAATAGACCCTGAATCAAAGTTTACCCATACTTTGATAACAGGGGACTTTTTTCAATGCAAAATTATTATGACATCTGGAACACAAAGGTGAGAGATAGTGCAAGTCAACTTGATAGTGTAATATGGATGAAATTTAAGATCTTTCATTGATTTATAAAGGTTGTATGATTCCATTAATTCTATTCTTCAATTAATTTTAATATTTATTTAATATTTGAATCCCCAAATTGTATTAGAGTTAATGAAGTCATTCAAGTTTTAGTTAATATTATCTTAGGATCATATACATGGATAGGAAGAATTAAAGAATAGCCAAAAAATATAAAATGGTGCAATTATTTAAAGTGAAATGTTGCAATATTTATTAAGATTAAAATGACTACATTTTTGGGAATGTATTTTAGACAAAGCAGCACCAATCCTCAGAATATGTGGATCTATTGTAAAATTCTTTTTGCTAGGTCTAACAATTCTGATATATAGATATACACATGTATATGTATATGTTATAATGTATATGTGTGTATGTATATAATATATGTATATATTACACACACAACATATAGGTTATAATATCTATGCATATTTATATATGTATATGTATATATTATCACACAACATTCTGATATATATGTGTGTGTGTCTACATATATATATTGCAGAATTATTTGAATGAGCAAAAGAATTGAAATGAAATACCTAGCAGTAGTCTAGCTATTGATTGAAAAAGAGCACTATAGTATTATTTACCATGTAATCACTCAAATAATGAATTATTGGTATGTGTGTGAAAGCATGTGTGTTATAGTAAGTTAAAAAATTCAATAGTACAATAAAATTTGGGCGAAAGTGCATGACTGAATGGAGAGGTCATTTGTTCTCTACTTTATGCTCTTATGTATTCTTTCTTTTCCTGCCACCACGAGGATATATTTCTTTTATAATTCTAAAATAAAGTTTAAGTGAAAACATTTAAAGAGAGTAGGCTACCTCAAATTCATCTTTGAGCCAGTTAAGAAACAAACCAATGAACAAACAAATGGTATAATTATAGAGTAGCAATAGCAGCGAGGAAATAAGAACTTTCAACAATATGACTTGGCATATTTTCTACATTGCCAAATTTATTATATACGAGACATTCAAGAATGGAGGTGCTGCCTTGCAAATACTAAAAAAAAAAAAAAAAAAATTGTATTTTTTTTCTTTTCAAAATATTTAGTGTCTACAATTCATCAGTGAACCAAGTAAATCATGGCTTCTTCAAGTGCAGGGATCGAAACCAATTACCATTAGTGACCATCGGGTGCAGCCGGTCCTTTCTGTCCTGTTGCCTGAATCTCAATGATCTCCCAAGTGTGCCCGTGCAATTTAACAGAAAGATCAATATACCACAGCAGTTAGCAGCAGCTCTCTTGAAGTGCTTCACAAAACATGCTACATTTCTCTACCGAATAAATGTCAAAACATTCCAACAGCTACAATTCTTGGGAGAAATCGTTCTTCTGAAACATTATTGACATACTTTAACCCACATTTCCCGTGGCTCGCAGGCTTCCTACTGGCCAGTCAATTCTGATTTGCCAAGAGCCACATCGACACGTGTCCCCTGCTGACTTGCTCAGGTGGCATGGAAGATATCAGAATCTGGTAGATAGGTCTTTAGGTTCAAAGGTCGGTGGTCTAACGCTGACCCAAGGCCAAGGTGATGGCAATCTCTCTCCAGAGACTTGGCTTCGTCTCTAATATGTCCTTGAAATCAATCAATATCATCACAGAGCTTGCCTTTCTAAGCATAAAAGACTGCTTGATGTAAATGCTTCTAGGTTACTTCCTGCAAACTGAAAGCTTAAAAGCCACGTAGGTGGAAGATGGAACAGATTTTATTTCTCACTTTATGTAATTACTGTTTTTAAACCTTACAGTGATTGTGACTTTTCAAATACGTGTGTATAGAGAGATTTTCAAATATATGTATATGTAGAAATATTTGTATATGTGAGATATATGTGTAGAGGGAGAAAGAGAGAAGAAATAGATTTTCCTTTCAATGGGTTAGTTTTAGTTGTCTTACCTAAAAACCCACACTGTGGCAGTAGTTTCATTGTCATGCAATGCTCTCTGATATGTTTACATTCTGAGTTGCTGCTGAAAGTTCAACCTCGAATGAACATTCTTTTGATGTCTGTTTTGTTTTCGTTGTGTGCCCCTATATGCAGCATTTCCCCTTCATCTTTCTTTGAATTATTTTATTTGAATATGTGAAATTCCTCCCAATATCATTATGGGAAACAATCTTCTATATGTACCAGCAGAAAACCATTAAGTTAGCCTAAGCTTTATTCTGACCTTGACAAAACCAAGGGACCCTTTTGTCAGAAGGCTGCACTCTCCTTCATCCCAGATTCATGACTACATGGCTCTTAGGACCCAATCAACGTTATCGCCTCCTTGGATCATCCTTACGACATAACTGCAGATAGCCAACAAAGAGAATAGTTATTAAGAATGAGAAAAGTGATAACAACTATTATTCTACCAAAGCAGATTCTCTTCAAAATTTTTGGAAACCAAATGCATTAGCTAACTGCAGTTCCCAAATAGAGCAGGATAGTTTGACTAATTTGGAAAGTTCTACGTAGCAGGTGCCGCTGAATCACAGGTTGCACTGGGCTTCTTCCACACCTCTGCCGGTGGTGTGTAATGTGTCTACACTTAATACAGATCTAGTCAAGATGAATTAAGAGAGAAATAAGAGAGAAAATAATCTCCCCCAAAATAAAATGCTTCCATTACTTCTAGGGTGCAAAGATAGTCAGTGGACCATGCACATTTATAGAAGCATGATTGTTAAGATGGCCAACAAATGGCAAGGGAGACCATTGGACCCTCAGCCATGGTTTCTTCAACAAGTATCAGCTATAGCAATCTCAGTGATAAATTTTCCTTGGATGCCACTTAAAATTATCCAGTCTCTTCTAAGCAAACAGAAGCCTCTTTATATTATCCAGCATTAATTAATTCACCTTGAAGATATTTATTAAACCAATATTTTCATAGTTGTTTGCTGTCCACCTCTCAAGACATTATCCAAACACATGGATTTAACATCAAAATGAAAAAAAAAAATCACATGAAGTTTCAAATACAACTTCCTCAGTAAGGTAGCAACTATATATTTCAGGGAAAAAAAAAAAAATCAATGTCACTCTCTCTTTCTCCAAACACACACACAAAGTCAATAATGTTCTAAGTAACTATCTCACATAAGTATTTTAGATTATGAGAAACCGTCACTGAAGTAATATGCAAAAATTACCTAAAGCCACAATGTTACCAATGTGAGGTGAGATTAAACATACAATACTACACAGAAGGGAATTTGCCATATAACCCCTCACGCATACACACAGATGAGTTTCCTTGACCCAAATACTGAGTTGTAATAGTTGGCCAAGGATTTAAATATTCTAATCTCATACAGTTTGAAAATTCCTCAAGTAAATTGTCTCTAATGAAATAGTTATTAACATCTGTTCAATAAATTACAGATGTTATTCTTTAACTAAAAAGAAATTAAATCTAGACCTTTTGTAAGAGGATTCTCATAACTAATATAATAATGTACCTATATTTTGTATTCCATAGTTTTAAGTATTTTGAGGGAAGGGTCATTTTCTGCTCCATACTATGCAAAATACACCATAATTGTATTTTATGTCCTTTATGAATACTTCCCAACTACCTCAGAAATTGCCTTCAAAACTCTAAACAGTCACTTCTTAAATAGCCACGTTACATTCTTATATCAGTTTGTTTTCATATAATTTTTCCATATCAGGAGGCTCTGAAAGGTTAAGAAAACTTTTCATATTTGGTTTCTAAACTCAGGGCTGTCTGAATCCAAGACCCATGTTTTTATGCAACAGGCTATTGTCATGTTACCCTACCAAGAGTATCCCAAAGCGACAGGGTTTATGGTTGGTAGAGGGAAAATTCTTATCAAAGGAAAATTTTGCTTTATTTATCAGGTTTGGAGATGACGTCAAACTGAGAGCAATCATTAATACAACTAATGGCACAGTTCGTATCCAGAAATATTTGGTCAAATCAGACCGAGAAGGCTTTTTATTCTCACTAACTCAGAACTGCATAATGGTTACTGTAAATGTTTCACAGAAATTACAAACAAATAAGGAAAACCCCACGATGGACAATTAGAGTGTGGGAGATAAAAACTTAGCTGGAAGTAGTGGTATGAGGGAAAAGTAGGTAGATGTGCAGTTAAAGTTCAGGTTTCAGAGTTCATTCTGCTGTTTCTGCTCTGTGGTTCCAGAGATACCCCACAACTTACTCAAAATTTCCTTTCCTCATCTCTGAAAGATGAGGATAATAATGGCCACTTTCATTTTGAGGATTAACTGAGAAAACACATATTGTTGAAGAGGTCCACCAGGAAAAAACAATAAAAAATAAATGTCCACATCAGAAGACATCATTCTGAAATACTAGAACATCAGAGATTAAGAAAAGAAAGAGAGAAAGAGAGAGAGTGCCTATAAGATTACAGAGAAGAGTAAGATAAAACCGTATACCAAGTAACTAAGGGATATGGAATTTGACTATTCAGAAGTACCATCAGCAACCAGATGTGACGTAGGGTGCATTCAAATCCCCAAAGAAAAAAGACATTCACCCAGAGTCCTAAATCTCGTCAAATTATCAATAATATATAAAAATAGAATAAGGTGTTAAAAACACGGAATGACTTAGCTCATGGGCACCCCTTCCCTTCTTAGGATGTTACTGGTGAGTTCCGTATAGTGCAGAAAGGGGAAAACACACACACACACACACACACACACACACACACACACACATACCTCAGAATATGGCAGACAGGAAGACAGCAAAGAGTAGCCAGCAAAGAGTAGTATGGCATCTGTGTAGAAGCCCCATGCCCTAGTTTAGTGAAGGGTGGGGTACCGGCAGGATTATATGAAGATAGGTAAACAAGTAAAAAAAAAAAAAATTTGCAGTAAAACCATAAGAGGTACATAATACAATGCAATAAAAATTGTTATCAACTCCAGAAGAAAAATGGATGAGGAAAAAAAAAGCTTTCATCACAGAAAACTTGGTCCAAGTGTGAGAAACACTGTCATCGGAATATAACCATTAACAACTTCTTTTAGCAGAAATTATGATTACTAGGAATGTAACAAAAAACAAAGATTTATTTCCACAAAGAAATACACAAAGGAAATCAAAAGCTAATACAAAATGTGTATTTCAAGAAACGTAAAACTCTAAGTTAGGGTAGCTAATAATGATTTCCTTGAGTTCAACTATTTGAAAGGATTATTGCACTACAAAGAGGTTCATCACATTTTTTATGATTCTGAGAGTCATCAGGACAACAAAGTAAGTCCTGCAGGAAATATACTTCACCTTAACATAAGAAGATTGTCTGACATGACATAACTTTGGGCGAAAAGATTTCTCTGCCACAGGAACGGCCATTTTTCAGACAATTGCTCAGTGGTGATTAAAGACAGAATTCAAGAATCAGAAATAGGAGATCACCTCTAAGGTATCCTGCTATATCCTGCTATCCTGCTCTAGATCACCTCTAAGGTATCCTGCCTTGGGCTCAGTAACTCTTTGAGAACCATGTGGGCCATGATTATGTTGGGAAGGTTATCCTATTTGGCCTACATATCTTGGATACTCTGGGATGCCATTAAACTCTCTCTGAAAGCTGAATACTGAAAAATTTAATGAAGAAATTCTGTAGGATCCCTTTCACCCCACCTACAAGTAGTTGAAGCATTAAATTTACTTTATTATTCAAGGGATGGTATTGAGTACTTTCCTTACTCAAAGTGCTCTTCTGGGAGGCAGTGAAACAGCTTTGAACAAGATTAAGAAGGTGCCTCTGATAAGGAGTTTACATTCTTTGGCTCATCTAGGCAGGCGTAAAATGGAGAAGGAGACGTCCTCACCAAACCAAGGAAAGGTCTAGAAATATAAAATCCACCAAATAAAGCTTGTCAAGGTCATCAAAGGAAGACTGGAGAGGCACAGCTCAGCCTGGTGTATCATCCCATGTTGTGTTGTGTAGTTTACCCAGACCAGTTTTATTAGGATTTGATTCAAATGCTTAATGTAATTATCCTTTGTAATTTAATTTTTTTTTCTGCCAAAGCACTGTAAAAACTGGAGACATCTTTGTTGTAGTTGATGTGATGTAGTGGTAGATTCACAGGGTGGGAAAGAATTTTAGAAGCTTAAGGAAATACAGTTGTCATAATACTTTAGAGATAAGATAGAAGAAGATCAGTTTCATGGTGACCAGTTAGCTCTGTTTGATGGGTTAAAAATAGAGTTCTCTTGACCTTGGGAGAGGATTGCACTCTCCAGTGTGCTATAGGCCTGGCTACTTCAAATCAAGGCCAAAAAATCCCTCTGTACATTGATTTTCTGTCTGACACCACCCAGGGTTGCCTGTAAGTTCCATAAGTAAAAGAGGTTAGTTTTTCATTCTTTCTACTTTTTATAGCATCCAAACACCTGAATTATACCTAGTAGATGCTCATTTTTATTTGGGACAACTGGAGGATATCTACATAATTCCTTTCCTTCCATATTGGGTTTTGGGATGATTTCAATGAGATTTAGAAATGTTGGTCACTTTTAGAGTTACACTAGGACTAAATAAACTAGAAATATCATCAAATATTTTTAATTCAATTTGCAGAATACCAGCACTAAAGTATTAGAAAAGATAATTCATTCTTTCCAGAATTCTTAGCTAATGTCTCTATTTTATTATATTCTTTGCTAGTCACTGAGAATCAGAAGGAACTCACTATCCCAGCCCACATACTTACCATATGCTAAAGGCTTATGATAAAGAGTCCATACATCATATGCATATTATCATATGTAGTCACAGCAAAGGGAATGAGTGGAGCAATTCATAAGAGTGATGAATTCCAAGGCATTTGCATGGTATTAGGTCTTTCAACTTTTTTAAAAACTGAGATTATTTGGGAAATTTTTTTTTTAAATTTCACTGAAATATCAATGGAGAGTGATTATTCCTCCACAAAATGAAAAAAGAATAAAGTTGAGTTACATCAAATGCCCAGGAGGGTGGTGTAGCAATTTTATCAGATTTCTGTAAGAAAAGATTGAAATGGTCATGTCAATAATAAAAACATGAAGTATTATTTGGTCATATGTAAGAGTAATAATCAATTCACCTGCAGTCTGAACTACATCTATGACAAGTACTTTGAAATGCATTACCTGTAGGTTATCATGGTCACAAAGCTATAAATTTTTTTAACTTGTGTTGAATTAGAGTTTCTCTTTTAATTAAATCAATAAGTTGTCCTTCCCACCTGAAAAATCAACCCAAATGTCAACATCCTAATAGATTTGTAAAAAGGCTGAAGAGAACACTATAATCAAATGACCAAGGAAGCATACTACTATTTCCCTGATAAATAGACACAAAAGGACCAAATGCCCTTTCTCTACCAGATAAGTTTTCAAGGTACCGCATTATTCTTCCAAAATAATCACCTCACAAATCAAATATTTATACATAAATGAAATGTAGGAACTTCAATTTCCTATAATATGTTTTAAGTGAATCTACTAATGAAAAGACAAAATGGTAGACACCCAGGTTTCTAAACTCTTAAGGAAACAAATACAAGTCTAAGGCCAAGGCCAGGTTTCAATTTATGCTAAAGAAGCAGCTTTTGATAGCATGAGAAGAATATTTCTTAGTTGTGGTTCTCCTGAGGACACAGCTGAAATAATAGTTTGATGATAGGATCTTCTCAGAATTGCCCTCACGTGGAGAGACAGAGGCTGAGCACATGTCCATTGGTTGCCATCCCTGCCCCATTGGTTGAGATTGTCCTACAGACATGAACTCTTTTGCATATGAACTCGTCACACATGAGGAAGTACCACGAAGGAGCTGTCAAAGCAACCAGGTGAAGGCAGAAAGAGATATGTGTACAGTTGAGGTGAGGCACCAATGGCACAAAACCATTGGAAGCCCTCACAAATTTTATTGACTATAACCATAACTGGAATTAAGAAGGAGGCCACCAGGGTATCAGGTGAGCCACAGACGTATTAAAAATAGTCTGGAAGTTTCTCCTCCTAATAACACCTCTCCCAGAACCTCCATGGAGAATGAGAGGCCTTCCCTCATGAGATGGTACTCAACAATGAAGATCTCTTTTACTATTTTCTTTAAATGGAAAACCCACATTTATTATTAAATAAATATCTCTATCCACAGTATTACACAAACATACCAATAAAAATGATAGGAAGCCATGAAACTGTGTAGACAACATGAACTAGGGGAATTTAGGAAAATCCTGAAAAATAAGTATGTAAGCTGAGATCTGAATTGTCAAGATGTGAGGTAAATCTTCCCATGCACCATGTTGTATGATGGCCTTGTGACAAACAGCATGGTCACTATCTGGTACTAAAGGAAGAAATCAGAAGGATGAGGGAAAGCATGGTCACCTATCCATTCTGAAAGTTGCGGAATTGCACAATGGGGTGCAGAGTACAATGTGAGCTGTGCTTCAATGGGGGGACCTTGCTCGTTCACTGCGCTTCCATGTTCCTGGGCTAGCATGAGAGTGCTTTGTGAACCTTGTTTGCTCCCTTCCTTAATGTTCATCCTGAAATAGTGAATTTCCTTTGTTTTTGATGCTGGGCCACAAGATAGTTTTGTCTTCTTTTCTGTTGAATGAGGTAAGAGGGAAGAATATAGACCTCTGAGTATGTTTAATGACTCAGTCTGAATCTAAAGAATTTTTTCTCACACACATCCTGCCCCTTGGAATGAGGACCCTGGAGCAAAGCTCTTTGGGTCAAGATCCTAGCACCATACATCGCTATATTAACTTGGACGAGTCAACTACCTTCTTTGTGCCACAATTCCCCCATCTTTAAAATGGGAGTAATAGAATTTACCTCACAGGGTTGTTTTAAGAATCAAATTAGCTAACATATATAAATCAGTAGTATAATGCCAATTTGTATATTGCCTATAGAAATTATCAAGAATATACCATTTATTGGTGTATTAGCGGATACATTGAAGGAATGTCAATGATTTTTATCTTAGATCAATTGAAGTGATCAGGAAAAGACCAGGGTTTTCTACGTGGTTGTTGAAGGTCACTTCAGTTTCAATGGGATAGTCAAGTGGGGGTTACAGTTCTTCCAGACCCAGATAGATGAGGAAAACAAATCTGTAACAACAAACACAAACAAACAAAGGTGAGGGACATAGAATTAAGGATACAAGTCCTTATTGTTAAATGTAGAACAAAAAAGTAATAATAAATAGTTATTTAGAGAGGAGTTTTTTTTGCATCTTTTCTGTATTTTCTTCCAAAGACATCTCTATTATATTATTTAATATTGCTTACACCAATATCCAAACTAAACATTCCTTTGAGAAAAACCTTACTTTTGCAGAAAAACTGATAATAAAAATAAAAAAGCTTTCTTTTCACCATGACTGAGAGCAAATTTGAAGCAAAATATACTTGGTAGATATCAGGTACTTCCTTAGGTTGGCATTTCTGAGGAATGAGGAATCTTTTTCAAACATTTTATCTGACTATACCGGTCTTTACATTATACTTACACTTGTGTTTTTTAGGGCCTTGTCGCCACAAGTATGGTTCCAGGACAAGCAACTTTACTATATGGGGGACCTCTTCAGAAGAGACGATTCTCAGGCCCCACCCATGACCAGCTAAATTAGAACTTGCACTCAAACAAGATCCTCAGGTGGATCATATGCTTAAAGTTTGAGAATTCCTAATATAGTGTGTTTTACTCATAAACAAGTTTTGTTTTCGTTTTGAAATGGATGAGTATAGATAAGCAGTTAGTTGTTTAAGTGATCCCAAAGTAGACCCAAGTAAACTTTCTCCACAAACTTCTCAAGAATATGCTCTGAAACTTATCTGTGTGTCAATTGTTTTCTATTGTATCAAACTGAAGTGACTTCAGTTTAAATTTTGCAGTATTTTGTCTACCTTTGCTGTCCTTTTAGAATTGAGATGAGGCACGATTCTTCATACCATGTCCAATGGGAATAATGGGAATTGGGTATGGAGAGAAATAAAAGTCAGAGACATACACACAAAGCACATATTTCCTATTGGCTATGAATACATCTTGATTCCCACCACATTATAACTTTCATATATTTCTACTTCTGCTATCATGATTGTACAGCTCCAGGAAATACAAACAGCAACATAAGAATATATTTACTTCCGGGTGCCTGGGTGGCTCAGTTGGTTGAGCGACCGCCTTTGGCTCAGGTCATGATCCTTGAGTTCCAGGATCGAGTCCCACATCGGAGTCCCAGCTCCACAGGGAGTCTGCTTCTTCCTCTAACCTTCTCTCCTCTCATGCTCTCTCTCACTTTCTCTGTCTCTCAAATAAATAAATAAAATCTTTAAAAAAAAAAAAAAAGAATATATTTACTTCCAGTCAAAGCAAAGATATAGAAAGAAGTCAGGGTCATCTATTTCCAGTTTTGTTTTCCTAAGACTGGTTTACTCACCTCTTTTCCCTTGACCTCATCTTTATACTCTCAGATGCACAGAACTAAACCTAATAGTATTCTCTTATAAGGTTATTGATAACCTTGGTATGGATGCAAACTGCTGCCCGTTAGTGAACTCTGCCCTCTGTAATTCTGATAAACAGATTTATAATGCAAACTTCTATTTTGCTTATTAATTTCTGAAAAATAAATCAAAGTGATAACGAATGAGCTATTTTATCAGTGTCTTTGTGAGAACTGCTTCACCAAATGGGGAAAAAAAATAAAGCAATGGATACTATGCATAAAATCATATGCATCATTAATGCATTTTTTTTTGAAATCAATACATGTTAATATGTAATGCTTTTTCTGAAAAAAAATTATGAACTAACATTCTGGTTCATTCTTGATTGGCACCTAAAATGAATTCTCCTTCAGACACAAAGATCTCTTAAATAAAAATGAACACTGTGAAAAGTTGAGAAAGAGATCAAAGAAAAAGTAAAATTGGATAGGGGCACCTGGGTGGCTCAGTCATTAAGCGTCTGCTTTTGGCTCAGGTCATGATCCCAGGGTCCTGGGATCGAGCTCCTCATCGGGCTCCCTGCTGAGTGGGAATCCTGCTTCTCACACTCCCCTTGCTTGTGTTCCCTCTCTCTCTCTCTCTGTCAAATAAATAAATAAAATCTTAAAAAAAAAAAAAAGTAAAACGGGATATTTAAGTAACTTTAATAACATTTTTTAATTATTTTTTTATTAACATGGATGGAATTAGAGGGTATTATGCTAAGCTAAATAAGTCAGTCAGAGAAAGACAATTATCATATGATCTCTCTGATATGAAGAATTTGAGAGACTCACAGATATGTTAACAATATTTTTTCCTGTGTTTTTAACAAGGGTTCCCAATATTTATTTTGAACTGTGCCCTGTAATGAATCTACCGATTCACCTGCTTAACACCTAGCTTCCATATGTATTGTAGAGCAGACTAAAGTGTCTAATTAGCCAGCAGAGTATTTCTTGCTTTCCAGTCCCCCTACTCCCACCCTGCTGCCCTACTTCAGTTTATACAGTAGTTATTTGTGTTTTCCCATTTAGAATTTCAATTTGCTCATTTAGAAGTAACAAAAATAAAATTAACCCTCTTGTGTGGGGAGGCAATTTGTTAGAAATGAGAGATTCGGGAAGTCAAACGATTTTCCCTGCCTTTTAGGGGAAAAATTGTGCTAGAATGTTGTTAGAAGGAATACTAGAAGGCTCCTAGTCTTCTTTCCCATCCTCTCAGGAAGACTCATAGGTAAGAATCCAGCTCAGGTTTTCTGGGACAATCCCAGTTTCCTCTTGTGGAAAAATGATCAACAGTTCCCCTCCTGTTTACTCTCCAAAGTATTCTATTTTGGAAGATTGAGTACCTGGTCACCATACATGTGGGCATGGTAAATGCCATCATGGGCACAGAAAGGGCAGGGATTGACAAAATATTCGGGGTACCTGTTCATAGGATCTCTGCACATCTTCCCAGAACACTGGGATGAGAAAACTCATCATGGTGACATTTTGAACAACTGTCACATGCAGTAACACTCTTTCAGGGAAGTAGCTTTCTCTGTCCATAGCTTGTAGCTACATGGCAAGTGGTTTCTTTTGACTCTTAGGTACAGAAATAGGCATAGTCCCATCATAGATAATATCATGTGCCTGAGAGATAGAATGAGAGATTGGAAGAGACAGGCAGATGGGGGCAGGGGGCAGAGTTCAGAAGTGGTGAATGGATTAGTTTGGAGGGGGGAGGGGCTGACTTGGTTTGGAAAGGAGTACACTTTTTCTACAAAACGAACCCAAACTGAAGAGCAAAAAATGATGGACATTAAATGTATTGACACAAGTACAAAAAACAACAAGCAAAAGTTAAGGTGGTCTCCAAATATGATATTTTCCAGTGGGCCAGTGGTCACTAGTTCTTTTCTTCTCTTGGCCTTGTTTTCCATAGTCTAACACTGAGGTTGGCTTCTCCTGTGCTTTGGTAAGCTTTCCTGCAAATCTCCTGTGAGAAAGAGAATAAGAACCTCCAACAGTTTTCAAGGAATGAGAGAAAAAGAGAGAATCTTCCCAGCAGCCTTGAAAGCACAAGTGGATGCCATTCCTTTATACTTTCTCCATGTTCTTTGCCAAAAATCTCATAGTGACCTGTCATCAAAAATTATTTTAGAGGGCTATCAACTTCTTGCTGGATTAAATATTTCTTTAGTTTTACTAAAAACAAAGATTTGGAAATAAACCGAATTATAAAATATTTGTTACCTAGACTTTGGGGTTTTTCACGTTTATAATACCTAAATGAATATTTCAAACTGTCCCTTGGTTTGATATCTCAAATACTTTTCCATGCTGGGAAAATAAACAACAGGAATGTTAAGGAAGTGAGGCAGGAATTGCAAAGCAATGTGACACAAGGGAATTCTCAGGCAGATCAACTTTAGGAAAGGACATATTGCAGCTGAGAATCTGAGAACAGATTCCTTAAAATCTTTGAAAGACCTTAGGATATTTTAGGGGTACACATTTGGAAATTGCTTCCTGAAATTATTTTGGAAATGCCAGATCATTAGAAAGGGAGAAAGAGGTAATAGAAGCAGGAGGAAACCACTAGAAAATATTTACCTTGCTAAATAGACCGAGAAAACCATATATGTAGACCAATGATCAAGACAGTTAAAACAAAACTGGGAAGAAAAAAAAAAAGAATAAAAAAGAAAGTTAGAAAGTGGCAAGATTTTGCTACATGCTTTGTGAGGGGGTCTAAGTCAGTGCTTCCCATAGTTAGTTAGTCATATGACACAAATTCAACAAGATGGCAATCACAAAAATGAGATTTCTGGGCTATATCCCAGAGTTCTGAGATCGTAATGTTCAGACATGAGCTCAGGAAGTTAAATCTTTAATTTTCACAGTACATTCTTCCCCACGCAACATTTTGTGAACCATTTATAGCAAATCGGACCATTCTATTTCACAAGTTTAGCCTTAAACTTGAAACAACACACCACAGTACTATGTAGATCAACCAGCTTTTGAAAAAAAGAAAACACCTAGATTTGCAGCATTTTCCAAATTTTTCCCGCAAATGTTCTCACCAAGTATAATTTCAAGATACCAACATGATGTCACTGCACAAGGAAGAGGGACAAAGATGGGCACATTCAACTCTTGTGAGAAACTACAAACCAACTCCTGCAGAGCCCTATGATAGAAGAGTTCCATTTGCAGTAATGGTACACTAGCTTGTAGCCACCTGAAATACAGGAAAAGTTAGAAAACCTTGATTCATGAAAAAGAAATTTGAAGGAATCAGGAACCTATTAAGGCAGTCGAAAATTTAGAGGCCAAGATTCCAGGAAAAAAGGAAACTTATTTAAGTGAGACTAACATTCTATAGATTTATGTACTCAAATCACTTGATAATTTCAAAACACTACAGAATAAGAGTTAAGAAGTGAAGCACTAAGCAATTCTAAGAGGCATATAAATTTCCCTTATATTTTGGGAATCACACTGGCTTTGGGGAAAAATTCTGAACTTTGGGTCTATTAAGGCAGCCAGAACTTGTGTATGAAGAAAGAAGAGCAGAGAAGTATTCAATTACCTTAGAGAAGAGGGTCATAGAGAAATGAGCCTAACAGTCTGACCTGTTGTATCATTAAAAGTATTCTCCCTATGGCCACTAGCCACAAGAGACCAAGAATAAAAACAGAAGCCATGAAATAGATGAGTTAAATACAGCTTTCAGTTGTCTCAAAGGGCTGAGGAAAAACAAATTAAGTACAGAGATCTTTAAGGGATTCTGAAAAACTGCAGATTTTCAACTGAGATACCTGAAATATGAGACCTAAGAGTGAATAAGAAGAGTCTTTACAAAAATTGAAACCTAGTCCTGAAATAGCTTAGCTTCTGATTGGATTAAGATGATTTTCTCTTTTTTCTAATTGTCTGTTGGAAGATACAGTTTCACCCAGAGTTTGTACCTGCTTTCAATACATGATTTCTGTTATTCATTAAAGTCAGTGAACATTCTAAGATACATGACCATGAACAATACCAACAGGCAATCAAGCTATTAGGATCATCATACACAGTCTTCAGAATAATTGATTTACATATTCAAGAACATAGATGATCATAACAATAATATAACCAATGAACTGTATGCATTTCTATTGTAGAATAGCAACCTACCACAAACATAAGGGCTTAAAAGAGCACACATTTATTTTTTATTTTTTCAGTTTTCATGAGTCATGAGTTCAGGTGCAGTTTAGCTGGGTCCCCTGTTCTCAGTCTCACAGGTTGTAATCACTGTCAGACAGGCTATATGTCTTCATCTGGAAGTTCAATTGGAAAATGGTCTCATTTGTGCTGTTGGCCAAAGTGACCTACTGGTGGCTGTGTGACACAAATATAAAGTAACTAAAATGAAGGACTCAGCAGTGGTGTTCAAGAACAGATTAGACATAGCTAAAGAGAGGACTCTTGCTCTGGAATACAGCTAAGTAGAAAGCGTATAGGTTGAAACTAGGAGAAATATCAGCAAATCATATAGCTAATAAAGGACCTACATCTGTAATACATAAAGAAGTCTTAAACTCAACAGGGAGGCAAAAAAAATCCAATTTAGAAAAAAGAGCAAAAAATCAGAACAGTTACATCACCAAAGAAGCTCCAGAAACATAAAGTAAGCATACCAAAAGATGCTCAATATTATCTGTCATTAGGAAAATGTAAATAGAAAGTACAGTGAGACACCATTACACATCTATTATAATGGTTAAAAAAATATATCTGAGTATACACAGTGCTGGAAAGGAATCTGTGTTAGTTTGTTAGGGCTGCTGTGACAAAGTTCAACAAAGTAGGGGGGCTTAAACAACAAGAATGTATTGTCTTGCACTGCCAGAAGCCAGAAGTCCAAAATCAAGGGGTTAGTAGGGTTGAGGGGTCTGAGGAAATAATCTGTTTTAGGCCTTTTTCCTTAGCTTGTAGGTAATCATTTTCTTCTTATGTTTCTTTTCATTATCTTCCTTCTATGTGTGTTTCTATGTCTGAATTTATACCCCCTCCTATTTTTTTTTTTTAAGACATCAGTCATATTAAATCAGGGGCCACCTTAGTGACTTAATTTTAACTTGATTAATTTTTAAAAACGCTGTATCCAATAAGATTGCATCCTGAGGTACGAACAGTTATAATGTCAACATAGGATTTTGAAAGGAACACAATTCAACCCAGTAACAGATGCCGAGCACCAGGGAAACTTATTTACCACCAGTGGGAATGCAAAATTGTAGAGCCACTGTGAAAACAATTTGCCAGCCACTCCTAAAGAGAATCGTACACTTACAAATCGCCTATAATTGCACTCCGAGGTTCTTACATAACTTAATTGGAAACTTATGTTCATACAACACAACTCAGCAATAGTAGGAACAACTGAATCACACAATAGCTTTGATGTAAGTTTAAATACAGTTTTCTAATTGAAAGTAGCTAAATCCCAATGGTCCACATTGCATACTATGGTATTCTGAAAATAGATAAAACTACAAGAATAGAAAACAGATTAATGGCTGGAAGAGTTCAGAAGAAGTAAGTGAGATGACCTTAAAGGAACCCCAACACTAACATTTTAGGGTGAAGGAACTTGTTCTTGTGGTGGATACCTTATTTTATGGATTTATCAAGAGCCACAGACTGTCACAACAACTGTGACTATACTCAACTGTGTTCAGATAAAATCAACTATACTCAACTGTGTTCAGATAAAATCATACTAACCAGGATATTGGGTGATCCTAGTGTGTGACATGCAGTGTCACAAATGGCTCTAACTGTATTACAAATGCGTGACAAAGCTACGGTGGGGGGTGGTGAAAATGAGAAAGGGAAAGGTTAAAGTATAGGCAAGGAGAGATAGGAGGCCCCTGATTCCCCTGACTAGACTCAGGCAAGGGGCCAGTGACCAGGCTCATAGAAATCCCAGATTTGGAGAATTGTTACAGACAAGATATTAACCAGAGCAAAGGGAACATAGAATCCACCTTGTTTGTCCTAAATATAGATGAGATAGTTACATGATAGTTACAAATCCACCTCCTTTGTGTTAAGTTTTAGGGCCCAGATATTTACCAAGTTTCCTCCTCAGTCTTCTATAAAAGACCAACCATAAAATCCCTCAAAGGCAACCCTTTTGGGACCTATCTCATTCTAGAGAGTTTTTTTTTTTCTTTTTGTTCTCACTCTTGATAAATTTCCCCTTCACTTTACCCTTTTGTGTCTGCAAGATTCATTCTTTGAGACCATGAGACAAGAACCCTGCAACAGAGGAAAGACAGGTTGAACTAAGCAACTTTGGAAAACAGTCCGTTATAAAGCTGAAAATGAAAAGGATTGCATGTAAGCATTGCCATCGAGTTGCTAAATTTGTTGCTTGCATGGTCCAGGTTAGCAATTCAAAAACTATTTCAGGTGTACAGTAGGGGTAAAAAATATATGCAAATAAAATGTAGACCATGAGAATTCAAGTTTCCATATAACAGAAAGAGAAATTACGACAGGAAAGTAAAGCTAGAATATACTATGCAAGGGCCTGAATTAGATTCAGAGATTTCAATATTAACTCCTGTGTACTTTAATATACGAATATATAATAAATAAGCAGATGCAGAAATAATTGTAGACAGGTATGTATATGCTGGTTAGTATAAACGCATGTACTTCCTAATTGTGCCTCTTGAGAGGTCCTAGAAACAGCAATACCCCAGTAGCAATGTATATATATATATGTATATATATATGTATATATATATATATACTCAACACCCAGATCTTGGTTTCTTATACATTCTTCAATAAAAGAAACCTAGGGTTTCTTATACATTCTTCAATAAAAGAAACCTAGGCTTGGGGTGCCTGGGTGGCTCAGTGAGTTAAAGCCTCTGCCTTTGGCTCAGGCTCAGGTCATGATCATGATCTCAGGGTCCTGGGATCGAGCCCTGCATCGGGCTCTGCTCAGCAGGGAGCCTGCTTCCCCCTCTCTCTGCCTGCCTCTCTGCTTATTTGTGGTCTCTCTCTCTCTCTCTGTGTGTCAAATAAATAAATAAAATCTTAAAAAAAGAAAGAAAGAAGAAAGAAAGAAAGAAAGAAAGAAAGAAAGAAAGAAAGAGAAAAAGAAAGAAAGAAACCTAGGCTCTTTGGAGAAAAGGCCTAAATCTAGCACCAGGACAGAGAAAACACAAAACACAAATTGATCCTATAGGGTTTTGTAATTGTAATGCCAGAAAATAAAGAATTACCAAAAAAAAAAAAAAAAGAAAGAAAGAAAAAAAAGATGAAGGCATGCCAAATGAACACAGAAAAACCAACCTGAAAGATGTGTTTATGAGCAAGGCCGGAAATGTGTAGAAACGTATTAAATATAATATTGGAGTATAACCAAAAGAAGAAACTAAATATCACTGAGTGGAAATTTGCTACTAGAATACCACAGTAACACATGGCAGCAGGCAATGTTGAAATCAGTTGGGAAAACTTTAAAGGATATAGGATGCTTGCAAAGCCTCAAAGTATCTTCCCTACACTTACCAATTGCTTGGTCATTTTAATATATGGCTACAATTCATTGAAGCTGTTCCCACCAGGAGATAGGATTTAATGTTTGTCTATTTGAGTGAGGCCTAGACTGAGTGACTCACTTTGGATGAGAAGAGAGTGGAAAACTAGCAATTTGAGAGAACTAGTAATTTCGCAGTGGAGAAAGCAGGCAGATACTTGAACTGGTGGTCAAGGTAAACACCACTAATGATAAATCCTATTGGTATCATGTGTCCCTGATAGCATCTGATGGGAAGGACACATCTACTAGTTTACTTAACTGTAATATTAAATAGTGGAATTTATGAACAACCTAGTCTTATTCTTGATTTAATGGGAAAGATTCTGGCATTTCCCAATTAACACACTGGATTTTCTGATACATATATGTATCAGAACATTCTGATACATATATGTATCAGAAAATCCAATATATTTTTGATATATATCCAATATATATCTTGATATATATTGGATATATATAGATATATACATATATAAATATATATATTTCATTGGAAGAATCCACTAATTCCTATTTTATTACATTTGTTTTTAAACCTTATAGAGGAATTCATCGTAACCACAAGAAAGCACAAAAATAGTAGGTTTACAGCTCAATTATTCACAAATACAGAACACACCCTTGTATGCAGTAACTAGATCAAGAAACGGAACATTTCTAGCCACCCAGGAGCCTCCCTTGTCCCTCTTAAGTCACCGTACACCACAAAGGTAAGCAATTCTCTAACTTTCACACCAAAAGTTAGTTTCATCTGTCTCAAACTCCATAAAATGAAATCATATAGTATGCCCTCTTTTGTGTCTGGTTTCTTATGCTCGATGTTACATTTTCAAGGTTCACCTATGTTGGAAAATAAATGGTGGAATGATGCCTTTTTGAAGATGTTTTGAATACATACCTGGAAAATCCAGCTGTTTTTTAATATGTTTGATGATTATTAAATAATCATTAATAGTATAAACAAAAACCAAACACAGCATAAAAAGAGGAGGATTTCTCATTTTTTTTCCTCATTTTTATATCAACAAGAAAATACCTCTGTGTAATTTCAAGAAGTGATATCTAACACCCACATGAGGAAAACTATGATTTTGCTGAGTAAAGAGAGCTCCTGAAAAAGGAGAAATCATAACCTGAACAAACAGAAGAACATATCATGTTCTTGTACGGGAAGACCTAAGACATTAGCATGATATTTATCCCTAAGGCAACAGTTAACATACACATTAAATGTAATCTTAATATAAATACTATATATTTTTCTGAAGCTTGACAAGGTGATAATAAATATTATTTTAAAAGGGAGAGGTAATTCCATCAGATATTAAACTACCTTAAGTTTCCTTTAATTAAAATGGCACAATCTGGGCACGAGTTTAGAAAGACAGACCCGTGGAACAAGGGAGAAAATCAGGACAGAGTATCAATAATATATACAAACTTGGTATATATTAAAAGTAGCATCTTAAATCATTTGTGAAAACACTGACCTTTAAGGTGGCTTGAATAACTGGGTATCCATATACAAAAATAGAAGATTATATGAAAACAATTCTACTTACCATAAACCAGGATAAATTCCAAAGGAATCAGAGAATTAAATGTAAAAATTAAATATTACAATTACTCGGAAAAAATATAGGCGAATTCTTTTATAAAAACTTGAGAGAAGAGAATTTTTATATTCATGACTGGAAAATCCAGAAGGAATAATATGATAGAAAAATTAGATTGCCGAGAAAACCCACTTATGAATGGCAAGAATAAAACAACTCATAAACAAAATTAAAAGAAGACAGACATTGGGAAAATAAATGTGGATAAATATATATCCACATATATGTGCATATGCATGTATATATATGTTCACATATATTTTCTGAGTGTACATGTGTATGTACATATATGCCTTTGTGTACATGTATGTGTATATATATATGTATACACACATGCATGAATGTGTATATGTGGTGTGTGTAAATATTTATGAATATTTTTTTAAAGATTTTATTTATTTATTTGAGAGAGAGAGAGAGTGATCATGAGAAGGGAGAAGGTCAGAGGGAGAAGCAGATTCCTCGTGGATCTGGGAGCCCAGTGCGGGACTCGATCCCAGGACTCCGGGATCATGACCTGAGCCGAAGGCAGTCACCTAACCAACTGAGCCATCCAGGCACCCAATATTTGTGAATGTTATTAAAACGGTTTTTTCTGTGGCACCCAGGTGGCTTGGTCAGATGAACGTCTGGTTCTTGATTTTGGCTCAGTTCATGATCGGCCCTGCATCAGGCTCCACACTCAGCAGGGAGTCTGCTTGAGATTCTCTCTCTCTCTCTCCTCCTGCCCTTTCTCCTGCTCTCTCTCTCTCTCAAATAAATAAAAGTATTTTAAAAAAATGATTTGCTACTAATTACATTTGTAAAAATAGAGATGAAAACATCAACAGAAAAATTGAGATTGCTCTTAAATTTATGAAATGATCCTTAACCTTATTCATGGTAGAAAAATTATAATTCTAAAGTATCCATACCTAGAAATCTTTTCTTACCTATTCGTTGGTGAAATGAAAAAAAAATCAATAAAACCTTCTGTTGATGAGGCTCTCATACATTGCTAGTAGGTATGAAAATGTTACAAATCCCATAAAGAGGAGCTTAGTCTGGCAAAACAATGAGAAGACTTATGCACAAGGATGTTCACTGCAGAAAATAAAGCAAAAGCCTGGAAACAACTCAAATGTCCATCACTCCAATTGGACCAACTGAATCAACTTTGATATATCCACACAATGGATTCTACGAAGTTGTGAAAATAAATAATGAATATTACTATATGTATTAATGAGCAACCTCCAAGCTATTTAGTAAGTATAAATAAAGGTAGAGAAAAGTATGTATAAAGTGTTACTATTTATGAAAGGAAATAACTAGGTAGGTAGGTAGTTAGATATAGACAGACATGTAGATAGATAATAGGAAGATACAGATATAATTACATTTCCAAAAAATAAAAGAATAAATTATAAAAGCATTTTTATTTTTATTAGGATTTATTTATTTATTTGAGACAGACAAAGAGAGCATGAGTGGGAGGGGTAGAGGGAGAGGGAGAGAGAATCTCAAGCAGACTCCACAATGACCTCAGAGTCCAATGTAGGGCTCAGTCGCACGACCCTGTGATCATGACCTGAGCCGAAACCAAGAGTCAGACGCTTAACTGACTGTGCATACAGTCAGGGATACCTATAAAAACATTTTTAAAGTAGCTGCTTATAAGAATGTCCTTAGAGAATTTCTTTGATATGCTATGTTTCACTGAGATTTGATGTTAGAATCATTCAAAGATATAATTGCACAAGAAAATTAAATTCTAAAAACAATCCCTAAAATTTAAGAAGCCATGAATGCAAATGTGCACTCGACTGGTGTCATAACTATCAGACAGGAATTATGTTAAAAAAACCTTTAAAACATAGTAATTAACTGTACATCTTTCGTGCACTGAGAATATGAAAAAGAAAAACTCTTTTCTGTAATTATATTGTTGGTAGTAGTGTCAGGATTATTACAAGCCTGTTATAGGTATCATAGTTGATGTAGCAAATGAACAACATAAGGTATGCTGATTTCATTATTCCCAAGGTCATTGGGAATGGGGACCCGCTGGGGAGGAGGGACAGGATAAAGTTGTAGTACGGAGGAGGCTGAGTAAAAGCGAGTTTATAATCCTGAATTTCATTTGCAAGTTTCAGTATAAATGTGATATATGGATTTCTAGCCTTCCTTTGCCCAGTGAGAATGCCTAGAAATGGTGACCAATTCAGTTACCACAAGCACCCCACCCCCCAGATCATGGTCTTCTAATACCACCTCCAGGGCTCCCTGAAGAGATAGTAGGAATATACAGGAATAAGCCTGAACAGGTTATTAAACCAGGTAATAAGGAAACTAACAAAGATGACAAAGGGTCATGTCAAAAGGTCTGTGTCAACTGTAAGAGGTCCCCACTTGCTAATAATGGGATAATTTGAACATCAATAAAGATAAAGGCAATGAATTGAAATGTATTGAATATACTTAAGTCATTAAGTTCATAAAGATATCAAAGCAACACTATAAAAACTATATATTTGCACTACTCACTGAATTCTTTAAATAAGGTATGACAAATTTAGAACATAAATATTTTTGATCCCTGAAAAATAATAGAATTTCATGTTCATTGTTCATTGTTCATTGCTTGCTTCACAGATAGGGAGAATTCAACATAATGAGCCTCTTGATGGAGACACATATCACTTTTAATTAAAGAGCTCCCAAAATGGGAAAGATAGGGGAGCAGAGGGGCAGGGAAGGAAAAAGGAGGAAGAGCCCTGATTAAGTCTCTAGAAATAACAGTCAATGTGTAGGAGCTACAGAAATTATAATGACACCATAGAAAAGTCACAGGAAAAATCCAGATTGTGGAAATCACTGCAAGTAATTGATTAGTTTTGCAGAAATTAAGTTGTCAGGGAAAGGAAAAAGATGGAAATGGGATCAAATGAGAAGACTTGCTATCTTGATACCAATCACAATATTGAAATGTTTATGGAATTTGATGTAAACATCCAGGCTGTTAAAAAAAGGACATTTATAAAATAATTATAATTTTTTATAATATTTTATATTTATTTATTTATTATAATATTTTATAAAATAATTATAAATGTTACACCTGAAGAAATATAATATTAATAAATGATTATTTTTTCATGTTTAATTATGGTATTGTTATTATTCTCTAAAAGAGTACTTTTGGTTAAAACTTTATGCTGAAATGCCCTTGCATGGAAAAATAGCGTGTGGAATTGTTTTGAAATCCTATAGAAAGGAGGAAATGAGGAGAGGTATGGAAGAAACTGGACCGACAATGAATTTTAATTACTGATATTCATTTCTGGGTCTGAGAACATGAGGGTTCATCATATTGTTTTATTTATTCTAGTACACATTAGAAGGTTTTCATGATAAAACGTTTATAAGCAACAGTAGCAGGCACTCAACACCAAAGAATACGTGTTGCATGATTCCTTTTACATAAAGTTATAAAAATGCCAAAACAGATCACTGGTGATAGTAGTGATCCTTGCAGGCAATTGTGATGACGCATGAGGGGGCTCTGGGTTTAGGTGGTGATGTTTTTCTTTATCTGGATGGCCCTCCCACTTGGTGAAATTCATGGGGCTCTCCATTTATAATCTGAAGTTGCTTCTGCATTAATGTTATTTTTTAAAAGAGAGCTAAACTTAAGGATTAAAAAACCCCATGCTTACATCAAGAACTCAAATTGTCAAGGATAGTATCGGAAGACGGATCCTCCAAATGGTCGCATCTGTAGGGAAGCACAAGTATCTACATCTGGAAGAATGGAAATGGGATAAAGGTATAGGGAGGATGAACTTCTTTCAAGAAGTTGACTTTTTTTTTTAAAGATTTTATTTATTACTTGACAGAGAGAAAGATCGCAAGTAGGCAGAAAGGCAGAGAGAGCGAGAGGGGGAAGCAGGTTCCCTGCTGAGCAGAGAGACCGATGCAGGGCTCAATCCCAGGACCCTAAGATCATGACCTGAGCCGAAGGCAGAGGCTTAACCCACTGAGCCACCCAGCCCCAAGAAGTTGACTTTTTGAAATAAAATTGGTTTGTTCATAAGGTGAGATGAATAATTATATTAATATAACCCAGATTATACAGATTTAATTTATTAGCTGTGAATCCTTAACTTGTAATGATAGACTGCCAGAAACTATATTACCATTAACAGAAAATAATGGTAGATTTCTCACAAAAGAAAAGCAACAACAATAAAAGCAGCTTATCTGAACTCTCTGACCTTAATGAAAATGCAACTGTACATATATGGAAAGGAGAATTTATTCATCTGTAATTTTATGTATATCAGAAACAGAGATAGAGATAATGATATGAGAGTGAGAAAAAAAGAGGGAAGTTGAAATGTATATCTGCTTGTACTATATGAGCAGCAGTGACTT